>JACEEZ010005254.1:35000-37500 GCA_016584305.1 Chionoecetes opilio | reverse complement strand
CATGAGAGTCTGACAGTGTAAGAAACATGAGTGTCTGACAGTGCTAAGAAACATGAGAGTCTGACAGTGTAAGAAACATGAGAGTCTGACAGTGCTAAGAAACATGAGAGTCTGACAGTGTAAGAAACATGAGAGTCTGACAGTGCTAAGAAACATGAGTCTGACAGTGCTAAGAAACATGAGTGTCTGACAGTGCTAAGAAACATGAGTCTGACAGTGCTAAGAAACATGAGAGTCTGACAGTGCTAAGAAACATAAGAGTCTGACAGTGCTAAGAAACATGAGAGTCTGACAGTGCTAAGAAACATGAGAGTCTGACATTGCTAAGAAACATGAGAGAAAGATAGCAAAGAAAATTAATAGAAAGAACATCTATATATAGGTAGTCAGGTAAAATAAATGGGGAGAATGAGGTAACATAAGATAAGGTAAATCAAAAGGGAAGGTATTGTTTGCTAATGCTTGCTTCTCCTTGCCTACCATTACTCGTGTCAGATGGTCTTGATTGCCTCCGTTACCCTTGGTTCAGTGTCTCCCTTGATTTCCCTCGCGCCTCGCCTCTCATCCCAGCCAGCTATCCTAACCATGGAGGTGGGATAAGCCTCCTACCTCCTTATCCTACCTCCATGATCCTAACACACTTCACCTTCACCCGTGCTGCTTTTTTTCTAGTACACAAAAGACACTCCAAAATGCCGTCATATTTTTATTCCTGTTAGGGTTTGGGTATGTAGGCTGAATTATCTTCTGTTTCTTCCGTTTGTTGTTTCGTCTCCTGTCTTCCGGCCATTGTCTTCTAAGTATAACAAACACTGTTGTAATGTGAACTATGTCATTAGCTTTCGATTTCCCTCTCTCTCTTAGGCTCCGCAAGACCCATTCAACGCACCACTATACGTGTTCACTATCGTTATCACTATATTATACTATGTACTATCATCACTATGTCTATTATATTATTTTTCTATTGCGTCTACCTGTTAGATAAGTTGCTTGATTAACGAAAATGTGATTGAATTGTATTTGTGCGACCTGTTATATATATTTTTAAACATTATTTTTTATTTTTTACGGAATAGAGAGACGCAACGAAGCCGAGCCAAGCCAGACTGGCGTGCGAGGAGGCAGGGGAGGAGGCAGGGAGGAGGCAGGGGAGGAGGAGAGTGAGGCTGCCGGGCCGAACACGGAGCCGATGCCCGTGAAAAATCATGAAGCTGAAGCAGAAGATCGGCTGATGAAGAAACACAATAGCGGGGAAGAAAAAGTACACGGTGAAGTGATGCCGTGTGTCTGTTCCTTTCTTTTAACTTGTACAGTATTTCATGGTTAAAACAGCGTGGCATTCCTTTCTCTGCTCCACGCCGGGACTGTGTGAGGCGGCAGGTGGCTAGGCAGGAGCCGCGTGGTCGTCCCGCCCGCCACCTGCCGCTGCCACCCTCAACAAAGCGGCGACATTACGCCAAACAATTGTTTGAGTTTTTCCTGCAATACGAGCGTGTGGAGGCATTTTCCTGCCCGACCGAGGAACACCTGAGCCTGCTGCCGCTGTTATGCGAGATTCATGAGTTGCGAGATCCCTGTCGAGTTAGCCTTCTGCGCATGCGCGGCGCCGCGTCAACACGGCAGCAGTGACCGTTAGGTTAGGTAAAGGTCAGGTTAGGTTAGGCTAATATGGTTACCTCCGCCAACGAAGTTGGAGGGGTTATGTTTCCACCCCGATCTGTCTGTCTGTCTGTCTGTCTGTCTGTCTGTTGTTAGTGTACAGGATTTCTCGAAAAGTTACGAATAGATTTGGACCAAACTCGGTATACCAAGTCTATTTGGTATAAGAAAGAACTTATTTAATTTTGGATGAAATCTATTGACAACTGTTGCCATGGCAACCAATTGATGAAATATTCGGCCGGAGGTATGCGCTCATACTGAGTGAAATATAATATATATATATATATATATATATATATATATATATATATATATATATATATATATATATATATATATATATATATATAAAAGACTGAATATTTTATTAAAAAAAGTAAAAAAGTTTAAAAAAATAATATATATATATATATATTATTTTTTTAACTTTTTTTTTATAAAATATTCGGGGCGGAGGTATGCGCTCTACTGAGTGCCCCCCCCCCCCCCCCCCCCCAGTTTAACCTGTTTCTGTATACTTAACCTAACCTAACCTAACCTGACCTTTACCTAACCTAACGGTCAGCAGTGACCGTTAGGTTAGGTAAAGGTCAGGTTAGGCTAATAACCTTTTACCTGTGTTTATGTATACCTACCCTAACCTGACCTGACCTTTTACCTGTTTTTTCTGGTTTTTCTGTATAATTAACCTAACCTGACGGTCATTGCTGCTGTGCTGACGCGACGCCGCGCATTAGCAGAAGGCCAACTTAACAGGAATCTCGCATAACACCGCCTTCAACACAGGCAATAAAAGTTATGGTGTGGTGACCCCTGCACACCACCACCACCACCA
>JACEEZ010005254.1:15000-22500 GCA_016584305.1 Chionoecetes opilio | reverse complement strand
ATCAAAGTGTGTGTGTGTGTGTGTGTGTATGTGTGTGTGTGTGTGTGTGTGTGTGTGTGTTATTCACCCATGGTCTTGTCCACGCGAGCTGACTAGCGATCGCCAGTTTTCACCCTTTCAGTGCGAGCTTGGAGCTCATTATTACCGATCTTTGGGCAATGTTGGGACCTCACACACTACACACACACATCCCCTTGCTCAAGGTGGACAGTAACCGCCCGAAGAGACCAGAACGCTATCAACATGACCATCGCGCAGTGTGTGTGTGTGTCTGTGTGTCTTTCTGTCTGTGTGTGTGTGTGTGTGTGTGTGTGTGTGTGTGTGTGTGTGTGTGTGTGTGTGTGTGTGTGTGTCTGTGTCTGTGTCTGTGTCTGTGTGTGTGTGTGTGTGTGTGTATTGACATGTGAACCGCATGACTCCATACATCAGTAAACTACATAAGCATGAGATTGGCTGCTCTTCATAGAGATTACATAGGATTACATAGGAATAACAGACACCAGGAGACCTATTGGTCCATGACGAGGGTATCTGCTGAACTACATACTACTAACTATCAACTACTTGTAAGAAAACAGTTGGAAAAGGATACCATGTCCTTAAAAGAAGATAGGAACACGGAAGTAGTGCAGAAAATAGGGTATGAAATATACTAACTACAACTACCACTACCACTACAACTAATCGATCCGGGGGACTAAATATGAATTCGCAGGGCACTATCAATACCCATTTACTTTACAGTGCGCGTCAAGTCTGTTTTTAAATGTAGTTATTGTGCTGGCTTCGACAACATTTGCTGGTAACTTGTTCCATCGATCAACGACTCTCACATTGAAATAATTTTTACGGAGATCAGTGATGCAACGTTGACCGTTTAGTTTTAAACCATTATTTCTTGTTGTCACTTGAGTTGAAAGCTCGAATAGGTTCTCTTGATTAATGACGTCAAATCCTTTTAGGATCTTAAAGGTTTCTATCAAGTCCCCACGGATTCTACGATCCTTTAAGGAAAACATATTAAGTTTCCGCAGTCTCTCTTCATAAGATGAATTTCGCAGAGATGGAATTTGTTTGGTTGCTCTTCTTTGCACTGATTCCAATTTTGCTTGGTCTTTTACGAAACAGGGCGACCAGAATTGGACGGCATATTCCAAGTGTGGCTAACCAAGGACGTGTATAATGTGTCATTACTTTCGGAGTTTTGTGTTCAAAATTGCGTTTAATAAAGCCCAACATCATATTCGCCTTTTTACTGGCAGCTAGGCAATGCGGACTGGTTTTAAGATCATACTGATGATGACACCTAAATCCTTTTCTTGCTGTACTTCAGTTAACGATTTATTTTGCATTTGATAGTTATTTGAGGTTATCGTTGCCTATATGCATTACTTTACATTATCGGAATTGAATTTTAATAGCCATTTATCACTCCAGTCTGATAGTTTGTCGAGGTCACTTTGTATGAGTTCGCAGTTTTCTCTAGTATATGCTTTACCGCCTAATTTGGTGTCGTCTGCAAATTTCGATATTTTAGATACAAGTCCGCAGTCCAGATCGTTGATATATATCAGAAAAAGAGTGGGACCCAAGACCGAGCCCTGAGGCACCCCACTAGTAACATCTAACCAATCAGATGTTTCACCATTTATTACTACCCGTTGTTTACGATTTGAAAGCCAATCGCCAATCCATGAACATAGTTGCTCTCCCAAGCCATGTGCCCTTAGCTTGGTCAAAAGTCGCTTATGGGGAACTGTATCGAAGGCTTTCTGAAAATGGCTTCGACAACATTTGCTGGTAACTTGTTCCATCGATCAACGACTCTCACATTGAAATAATTTTTACGGAGGAGGAGGAGGAGGAGGAGGAGGACCTCGTAGAAAGGAGTGTGTGGGTGTGTGGACATGCAGAGAAGACATATGAAGGCTGCAGACACACACACACATTACCTTGAGTGTTGACCGCTGACCGCACACAAAACCACTGACGTTCTCTCTCTCTCTCTCTCTCTCTCTCTCTCTCTCTCTCTCTCTCTCTCTCTCTCTCTCTCTCTCTCTCTCTCTCTCTCTCTCTCTCTCTCTCTCTCTCTCGTGTGTCTCTCCGCTTACCTGAAAAGAGAGAAATTAAACTCATCAGTAACATGTCAAAATACTTTTTTATGGTAAATGAAGTCAGACGGAGAGAGAGAGAGAGAGAGAGAGAGAGAGAGAGAGAGAGAGAGAGAGAGAGAGAGAGAGAGAGAGAGAGAGAGAGAGAGAGAGAGAGAGAGAGAAAAAAAAAATGGGCAAGCAGACATACACAGACACACATACAGACATACAGACATACAAACAGAAAAACCTTCGATGATTTCCACACAAATCACGATTTTTTTGTTCATTCTGACATAAACTTACATTTAAAACTCATCATTTTTTTTCCTACTTCCATTCTAAACGACAATGCACGGGAAAAGACGGGTTACTATTATCATCATTATTACATCATTATTACTACTATCATTATTACTACCATCATCAACATCATTAGCCAGGCAACATAATTATTTCGTTTTGCATCAGCCCACAAAGCCAAGAAGAGAGAGTTACCCCATGTTGGGTGTGGGAGGGGCGGGCGTAGGGGTGGGTGTGGGCGAGGGTGACACGTGACTGGCGTGAATAACTCAGTGTTGTGGAGGGGGAGGGGGAAGGGGAGGGGGAGGGGGAGAAGGGGGGAAGGGGAGGGGGAAAGGAGTCATCAAGTTCTCTCTCTCCCTCAACCTCAACTTCTCTATTCATCTCTCCATGTTTAATTCTTTCCTTTTTTCCTCTCCTTCTCCTCCTTCTTTTTATCCTCTCCTCCTCCTTCTCCTCTCCTCCTTTTTTCCCTCTCTTCCTCCTCCTTTTTCCCCTCTCTTCCTCCTCCTCCTCTTTCTTCCCCTCTCTTCCTCCTCTTCTTTCTTCTTCCCCTCTCTTCCTCCTCTTCCTCCTTCTCCTTTCCTCCTTTTTTCCCTCTTCCTCCTTCTCCTTCTCCTCCCCTTTCTCCTCCTCCTCCTTTTTCCCCTCCCTCCCTCCTCCTCCTCCTCCTCCTTTTTCCCCTCTCTTCCTCCTTCTCCTCCTCCTTTTTTCCCTCTCTTCCTCCTCGTCCTTTCGATAGCGACAAGCGACACGAATGAACGGAGGAAGACAACATGTGGATAAAAGAAGGACTAGAGACAAACATGATAACGTGGGAGAAGTAAGTGGGAGAAAAGAAGCTAATGAGAGGGAGGTGAGTCTCTGCCCGACACAGGTAAACACACTGCGGGAGGAGGAGGAGGAGGAGGAGGAGGAGGAAAATAGGATGTTTTGCCAGACGAGGCGTTAGAGATCGATAGGAGAGAGAGAGAGAGAGGAGAGAGAGGAGAGAGAGGAGGAGAGAGAGAGAGAGAGAGAGAGAGAGAGAGGAGAGAGAGAGAGGAGAGAGAGAGGAGAGAGAGAGGAGAGAGAGAGAGAGTGGCGAGACTAGCCTGAAGTATGCAAACATGTCATCAGTGAATGAACTGTGATGAGAGAGAGAGAGAGAGAGAGAGAGAGAAGAGAGAGAGAGAGAGAGAGAGAGAGAGAGAGAGGAGAGAGAGAGATGAGAGAGAGAGAGAGAGAGAGAGAGAGAGAGAGAGAAGAGAGAGAGAGAGAGAGGAGAGAGAGAGAGGAGGAGAGGAGAGGAGAGAAAGACGAGAAGAGAGAATGAGAGAGAGAGAGGAGAGAAGGAGAGAGAGGAGGAGAGAAGTGAAAACAAACAAAGGATGAAAAGAGGGGGAGGAGAGAAAAGAGGAGTGGCGAAGAAGAAGGGAGGAGAGAGGGGAGGAAGGAGAAGAAGGAGGGGGAAGTGAAGAGGAGAAGGAGGAGGGGGCAGAGGAAGAAGAAGAGGAGGAGGAAGAGAGAAGAAGAGAGAGGGAAAGAGGAAGAGGAAGAAGAGAGGGAGAGGAGAGGAGGAGGAGGAGGAGGCGGAGGAGGAGGAGGAGGAGGAGGAGGAGGAGAGGAGGGAGGAGGAGGAGCCGAGGGTTGAGTCCATCTAGGTGTAAGGCCCATGTCTGCTTATTGACGCAGGTAAGCTGGCTGCTGCAGAGACCTGGCGGTGTGTTTGTGTGTGTGTGTGTGGTGTGTGTGTGTGTGTGTGTGTGTGTGTGTGTGTGTGTGTGTGTGTGTGTGTGTGTGTGTGTGTGTGTGTGTGTGTGTGTGTGTCTGTGGTGTGGTGTGTGTGTGTGGGTGGGTGGGTGTGTGTGTGTGTGTGGGGGGGGGTAGAGGGTGTAAGGGAGGAGCTGTGGGTGAGGTGAAGAGGAATGAAAGAAAGGGAGAAGAGAGAGAGAGAGAGAGAGAGAGAGAAGAGAGAGAGAGAGAGAGAGAGAGAGAGAGAGGAGAAGAGAGAGAGAGAGAGATTTTCAACGCTACTGTTTCATCCTTTATAGAAATCGAGGTTGTTTAGTTGTTTTATTCCTTCATATGATATGTATTTGAAGGTAAATGTTGCAGTACTTGTCTTGCTTAATCTTGAGCATCTTCGAGATCAGTCTGTTAAAGTTTATTGTCTTATCGGTGGAAAGTTGATCTAGATACGTAGTACTAATTTCTCGTGTTCCAGCTTATTGGAAACTTGTACCTGTTAAAGAGCTAAATAATAACTTCCCTGCTCTTCCTCTCTCTCTTCCTCTCTCTCTCTCTCTCTCTCTCTCTCTCTCTCTCTCTCTCTCTCTCTCTCTCTCTCTCTCTCTACTTAAACTGCACTGCTCTGGGACTCTACTAATGTGGACGAAATTCACAGAGTACCGTCCAGGGAGTACACGATTTGCCAGGCTGTTTATATATATATATATATTTTACATTTATGCCTATAGTGGTGACTGTACACTGTAGGCAGTGACTTCCAGGGGTGGGATGGTAGGCCCTGGGGCTCACTTGAGGGCTGTGATGGTTGACCCTCGCCCGTGGTGGTGCAGGCAGGATTTTTATAGTGACGCCTGTGATTAGAGGCTCATGCCGCCCCCCCTGTGTCCTTCGATGCACTCGCAATCGAAGGTAGAGTTAATGGGCAGGGCATGTGGGTGTTCTTAGGCCACTCGACGGTGCAGAAATATTTTAAGTGGATTTATGGGTCTCACTCGGGATCGAATTCGGGTCTTCGAGAACGCCACTCGATGACGCTAACCACTCTGCTACCGCCTCCCCTAAATAGAAGGTGTACGCAGCGGGGCCTCTACGCTACCCTACCAGACACCAGAATCAATCAAGGCGCCTTCGGGGACTCGAGTTTGTAGCGTGTGTCTGTTGCCCTGCCGCTCATTACTCCCGGGAATGTCTGGCGGCGGCGGCATGGCGGTGATTATTGCCATGGGAGTGAGAAGCCGCCGTGATGGGTTTGCCTTGGCGGCGGTAGATTAAGTGTTAATTAACGTCTGCACTGTTGACAAAGGGAACGTGTGTGTGTGTGTGTGTGTGTGTGTGTGTGTGTGTGTGTGTGTGTGTGTGTGTGTGTGTGTGTGTGTGTGTGTGTTGTGTGTGTGTGGTGGTGTGTGTGTGTGTGTGAGTGTGGTGTGTGTGTGAGTGTGTGTGTTGTGTGTGTGTGGTGTGTGTGTGTGTGTGTGTGTGTGTGTGTGTGTTTCTGTACTTCTAGGTGCCTGCGAGGAGGAGGAAAAGAGGAAAAAAGAGAGGAAAGAAAGAAAACCATAAGATGAATTACACACAACTGGACATGAAAGATAAAAGTAGGAGGAGGAGGAACTCTCTGAGACTATACGAATAGGAGCAGCAACAAGAGGAGGAGGAGGAATATACAAATCTACATGTATACAAATATACAAAAATATACAAAGGAAGAACAGACAGTAACAGCTCTACTGGGACAAACGAGGCTACCTGTGTGACTACTTTCTACCACTATAGTTTCTACGTGTTAGAGGTAAAAGAAGAGCAAAGTTGAATGCTTGAAGGAGGAGGAGGAGGAGGAGGAGGAGGAGGAGGAGGAGGAGGAGGAGGAGGAGGAGGAGGAGGAGGAGGAGGAGGAGGAGGAGGAGGAGGAATAAGAGGCCTTTATCAAGCTTGTAAAGTCTTCTGGTCAAACTTTCTCCACAATGTATCATTTTTGTTTTATGTTGCATTGTTTTACTCGTGTATGTGGAGAAGGAGAAGGAGGAGGAATACATAGGAATACATAGGAATAACAGACACCAGGAGACCTACTGGTCCATAACGAGGGTATCTGCTGAACTACATACTACAAACTACAACTACATGTAAGAGAACAGTTGGAAAATGATACCATGTCCCTAAAGAAGATAGGAACATGGAAATTCGTAGTGAAGAATGATAGGATATGAAATATACTAACTACAACTACCACTAACACTAATCGATCCGGGGGACTATAATATGAATTCGCAGGGCACTATCAATACCCATTTACTTTACAGTGCGCATCAAGTCTGTTTTTAAATGAAGTTATTGTGCTGGCTTCGACAACATTTGCTGGTAACTTGTTCCATCTATCAACAACTCTAACATTGAAATAATTTTTACGGAGATCTGTGATGCAACGTTGGCCGTTAAGTTTTAAACCGTTATTTCGTGTTGTCACTTGAGGAGAAAGCTCGAATAGGTTCTCTTGATTAATGACATCAAATCCTTTTAGGATCTTAAAGGTTTCTATCAAGTCCCCACGGATTCTACGATCCTTTAAGGAAAACATATTAAGTTTCCGCAGTCTCTCTTCATAAGATGAATTTCGCAGAGATGGAATTTGTTTGGTTGCTCTTCTTTGCCCTGATTCCAATTTGGCTTGATCTTTTACGAAACAAGGCGACCAGAATTGAACTGCATATTTTAAGTGCGGCCTAACCAAGGACGTGTATAATTGTGTCATTACTTTCGGAGTTTTATGTTCAAAGTTGCGTTTAATGAAGCCCAACATCATATTCGCCTTTTTACTGGCAGCTACGCAATGCGGACTGGTTTTAGGAGGAGGAGAAGGAGAAGGAGAAGGAGGAGGAGGAGGAGGAGGAGGAGGAGGAGGAGGAGCAGAGTAAATAAAGCACAAGAGGCGTAGGCGGCGCTGGAGGCGGCGGGGGAGGCAAGCAGCGGCAAGTGTTATCTGGGAGCATTGTTAAGGCGATAACGAAGAGCATTGGAAAACTGACACACGCCCGGACGGAGGGAAGGAGTGATGGTGAGGCCAAAGTAACATTACCTTTGTAATTGTTACTTTGGGTGAGGCGAGGTGCAACTAGCTGGAGTGCCGTAACACTGTAAACGGAAGGGTGTAGGTACTAAAACGACACAACACAAGCACAACACAACACAACACGTCACTCCACCACACTAAACAACAAAACAAAGCATTAAATTCTTAAACAAACACCTCCTCAAGAAGCCGTATGGCACAGCTTAAAGCCTACACTTACCCCCCAAGCCCTCTGCAGAGCGTGATTACACGACCTGGACGGCTGTTATGAGTCCAAGGACGAACAACATCCGAGAGAGAGCAATG
>JACEEZ010005254.1:0-5000 GCA_016584305.1 Chionoecetes opilio | reverse complement strand
GAAGGAAGGGGGAAGGGGAAGGAATAGGGAATAGATGGGGGGGGGGAAACATGGAATAGAAACAAGGAATAGAAAGAAGCTGAAGAAAATAAAGAACGGAGGAATAATGAGGAATTAAAAAAATAGGGGGGGGGAAAGGGAGAGTTGGGGAAGCAGGAAAGGAGGTTGGGGGAAGCAGGAAGAGTGGGTTGGGAAAAGCAGGAAGAGGGGGTTGGGGGAAGCAGGAGAGGGGGTTGGGGGAAGCAGGAAGGAGTTGGGGGAAAGCAGGAAGAGGGGGTTGGGAAAGCAGGAAGAGTGGGTTGGGGGAAGCAGGAAGAGGGGTTGGGGAAGCAGGAAGAGTGGGTTGGGGGAAGCAGGAAGAGTGGGTTGGGGGAAGCAGGAAGAGGGGGTTGGGGGAAGCAGGAAGAGTGGGTTGGGGGAAAGCAGAAGAGTGGGTTGGGGGAAGCAGGAAGAGGGGGTTGGGGGAAGCAGGAGAGGGGGTTGGGGGAAGCAGGAAGAGGGGGTTGGGGGAAGCAGGAAGAGGGGGTTGGGGGAAGCAGGAAGAGGAGGTTGGGGGAGCAGGAAGTTGGGGGAAGTAGCAAGAGTGGGTTGGGGAGCAGGACTCAGTACGGTTGGGAGCAGGGAGGAGGCTATGGGGACCCGGGTGAGGGGAAGGGGAGGAAGGGGAGAAAGGGGAAAGGGTAAGGGGGTGTATACAGGGGTTGGGGATGGGGGAGAGGAGGGGAGGGGGGGTTGGGGGTCACTGTCCTAATGGGTCGGTGCCTAACATATTGATCCGAGATGGCGAGAGACGGCGGCGGGCCATTCCTCCTCTTCCTCTTCCTCCTCCTCTTCTTCTTCTTCTTCTATCTACTCTTTTTCTTCTTTTCTCTTCACTCTCCCCCCCAGTACGTCTCATCCTCTGTCCTCTGGTGTTGTATTCATTCGTGGCTTCAGGTAAAGTACGAAGTTTGGGAGAGAGAGAGAGAGAGAGAGAGAGAGAGAGAGAGAGAGAGGAGAGAGAGAGGAGAGAGAGAGAGAGAGAGAATAAAGCAATAGCGTTTCAGTTTTCATTACTAATCTTCTTTCCTCTCCTTCCTCCTCCTCCTCCTCTCCTCCTCCTCCTCCTCCTCCTCTCTCTCTTCTTCTTCTTCCTCCTCCTCCTTGTCCTGCTCTTCTTTTCAACAACGGTAACTTCCTTAACGTTAATTAATCCGGCTCAAAACTTTCTCCAATGTTACTCTCAACATAACATTATTTTTTCTTTGCCTGCCCTCCAGATGGGGGAAAAAATTTACTGCATAAAATGTTTCTCACCGAACCCTATATTATATCAGTTAAACAAAGAAATAATAATAATACAATGAAACAATGCAAGAAAGAAATACTGACGTCAATATAAAAATGACACTAGTTTTTATTCAATTAATTAAGAATGATATGTGGACCAAAAGGAATGAAAAATAAAACATTAAAATTGAAACATGGGCAACGAAAACTATACTAAATAAAAAGGAAAGATATATGAGTGAAAAAAAACTCCAATAAGAATGAAAACGATACTAGGAAAGAACATAAAGAACAAGACTGAAAACTTAAAAAACTAGGGGGGGGCACTCAGTAGAGCGCATACCTCCGCCCGAATATTTCATCAAATATACGTATATATATATATATGCACTCAGTATGAGCGCATACCTCCGGCCGAATATTTCCTCAATTGTTGCCATGGCAACAGTTGTCAATAGATTTCATCCAAAATTAAATCAGTTCTTCCTTATACAAAATAGACTTGGTATACCGAGTTTGGTCCAAATCTATTCGTAACTTTTCGAGAAATCCTGTACACTAACAAACAGACAGACAGACAGACAGATCGGGGTGAAAACATAACCTCCGCAACTTCGTTGGCGGAGGTAATTACCAAAATACATAACCAGATGCAAATGTAAATAAATATGTATAAAAGGCAGTGGGCGGGAGGAGGGGCGGGAACACTTGTGGGCGGGAGGAGGGGCGGGAACACTTGTGGGCGGGAGGAGGGGCGGGAACACTTGTGGGCGGGAGGAGGGGCGGGAACACTTGTGGGCGGGAGGAGGGGCGGGAACACTTGTGGGCGGGAGGGGGCGGGAGGGGGCGGGAGGCGAGGAGGGACACCAACTTCGTATCACAAGCCTCTGTAGGACAAGATAAGAAGTTGTACGTCGAAGGGTTTCAGAGGAGGAAGAGGAAGAGGAAGAGGAAGAGGAAGAGGAAGAGGAAGTCTAATGGTTTGTTACATGACGAGGAGAAAGAAGGGGAAGAGGAAGAGAAGGAAGGCAAGGAGAAGGAAGAGAAGGAGGAAGAGGAGTTGAAAGTCTAATGGTTTGTTACATGACGAGGAAGAGGAAGAGGAAGAGGAAGAGAAGGAAGACAAGGAGGAGGAAAGATTTAACGAGGGAAACAGGTTCATGCGGAGAGCATTTAAGGGGACATGTTTTATATTCAAAGGCCACACATTTATTACTTTATTCTAAAAACTTCAAACTTCTTCTTTAATAAGTAAGTCTTTATTCTAAAAACTTACTTTATTCTACTTTGCTTCTAAAAACATCAAGTTAATGCAATGGAGTGGTGAAAATGATTGCCAATTTCCCACTTAGCTCCTCATCTCTCTCTTCTCTCTCTATTTTCCCAATTAACTCATGTGGATTTAAAAGTAGATTTAAAAGATTTTAATTTATATCTCTCTCATGTAGATATAAAAGCTGGAAAAGCATAGATTTAAAAAAAAAGAGGTAAAAACTGGTTCACAAATAGGGTGGTAAATGATTGGAATGGACTCAGTAGACGGAATGGATTCAGTAGACGGAATGGACTCAGTAGACGGAATGGACTCAGTAGACAGGTAGTTAGTGCGGAGTCATTAGGGAGCTTTAAAAGGAGGTTACATAATTTCATGGATGAGGATGAAAGGTGGATGTAGGTAGTGTTAAGTAACAGGAACTACCTCGTGTAAGTCTCACGGCCTCTTGTAGCTTCCTTATTTTCTTATGTTCTTATATACTTCTTGTTTACTGTATATATTAACATGGCTTTTTCTTTTCTATTTAAACTGTAAAAAAATGAAGAAGAAAACCCCTGTAGCGGTAATATTCTCCGTTTCTTAATTTTTCTTCTCGACCTCCTGTGATGCACTAAATGGGAAGGAAAAAAAATCATCTTTGGGAAAAATTTCAATACACAAAAAAACTTGAAATCTTCCTTCACGTAAAAAAACGATAAGAAAAAAAGCTCAGTTCTTCGCTTTTTATAGCAATAATGAAAAAGAGAGAGAGAGAGAGAGAGAGAGAGAGAGAGAGAGAGATGAGAGAGAGAGAGAAGAGAGAGAGAACGAGAGAGGAGAGAGAGAGAGAGAGAGAGAGAGAGAGAGAGAGAGAGAGAAGGAAATTAGGTATTGGAGCTTGAGGGGTTACCAGCAGTTTTTTTTTTCTCTCTCTCTCTCTCTCTCTCTCTCTCTCTCTCTCTCTCTCTCTCTCTCTCTCTCTCTCTCTCTCGTACTGTACCTCACTTCTCACTCCTTTCGTTCCTTCCCTCCACGTATTCTTGTCCCCCTCACAAATTCCTTCACATTTTTTTCACCATGGAAACTCCCTCCCTCCTTCCCTCTCTTCCCTTGACAATGGCGGTCGACCTTCATCGTTTCCGCTTATTCAGGGGGAGGAGTGAAGATGTATACGTCTGGCTCTACACACACACGCACACACACACACACACACACGACACACACGCACACACACACACCACGCCTCGCCGCCACTTCAATAAAATCCCTTGTTTGGTCCACAGGCTGTCGGAACGCCCTACCACCGCCCACACCACCTTCTAACCCACGCCCACTGGTGACCTGCAGCCTTACCTTCACAAACGAGTCTTTCCACTATCTTTGCCATGCTGTTTCAAGTTTTTCGTCGCTAACTCATCTTTAGACTCATTTTTTCGGTGGTTTGTACGACGGGTTCTCTTACATCCCTGTCTCCTAAACAAGTACTGAGAGAGACGAGAGGGACAAGAGACCCAACACTCGAGAGACGCAGAGTAAGGGGCGATCTGATAGAAGTTTTTAAGTGGATAAAGGGATATTATAAAGGAGATGTAGGAAATGTTCTTACGGCTAGTAACCAGGGTAGAACAAGAAGTAACGGGTTCAAGCTGAAAAAGAGTAATTTAAAAAAGAAATAGGGAAAAAATGGTTCACAAATAGGATGGTAAATTATTGGAATGGACTCAGTAGACAGGTAGTTAGTGCGGAGTCATTGGGGAGTTTTAAAAGGAGGCTGGATAAATTCATAGATGAGGATGAAAAGTGGATGTAGGTAGTGTTGAGGAACAGGAACTACCTCGTGTAGGTCTCACCAGTCTCTTGTAGCTTCCTTATTTTCTCATGTTCTTTCTTATGTTCTTAAGTATAATGTAGTCTTTCGGCGTCTCATCACATATACCTCGTAAGTGAGACCTTCCCCGTGAGACCAGTGAGACCTTATATATCATGGTTTACATACGCGTCACTCTTCGCCGCCTGTCCTCCCATCCTCAGCGCGGCGTGACACCCTCATGTTTACAGATGGTCCCTCAAATGTCACGGTGCGCGCCGGGCTACCAAGCGAGGGAACACCATGTCAGCTTGTGGTGCCGAGGACATGGACGACTTGACAACACCAGGGCCAATGGACGCACTATGGGGGCCAGGGGCGTCACACCATCACTACACCACCTCCAACACTACACTAAAACCTCACCCACCACATCACCCACAGACATTCACCAAAATCTATACGTAGGTGCCTATCACACATACCTAGATAGTACACACACACACACACACTCTCTCTCTCTCTCTCTCTCTCTCTCTCTCTCTCTCTCTCTCTCTCTCTCTCTCTCTCGTTAAAAGAAGTAAAATTATTACATATGTGACCTTGAAGTCTTCCTACAAAGGGCACAAGGGGGGAACAGCAGGGCAAAAACAAACGAAGGGAAGAGCA
>JACEEZ010005253.1:147500-152500 GCA_016584305.1 Chionoecetes opilio | reverse complement strand
CTCCAGATAGCCCCTTCTAACTTCCTGAAATCATGGTGTAGAATGTATGTATTAACGCCAACCCCTTCACATCACCCCCCCAAACCCCTTCACTCACCCATTACCATCACCCCCCACCCATTCATTACCCATTACCCATCACCCCCCAAACCCATTCACTCACCCATTACCCATCACCACACACCCATTCACTCACCCATTACCCATCACCCCCCATCTATTCCCTCACCCATCACCATCACCCCACACCCATTACCCCACCCATTCACTCAAACCCCTTACCCATCACCCTACATCAAGGTTTCCTCAATTCTTGCAACCCCCTTTTTTTCCCCAATTATCGCTAATAGGCTGCTAAAAAAAGAAAAGAAAAAGTGATCGGACATCTCACAAGTGGGGTTAAAACCTTCCCTATGTACTGTACTGTGTTGGTAGGATATTTAAGGCAACACTCTTTATGGCAACTCGCCCTTTGACCTCTCATATAAAATCTCACTCCCGCTTAGTCAGTCACTCTCTCCCGCGCATCTTGGAGGTCATATCCGCGCTCGTCTCGTGGGCGGCCTCGTGGCCGTCCCCATCTTCTAGCCCATGGCTACATTTCCCGTACTCCACTGTTCCTGCTGAGCAATATATCTTCTGTCTACAATCTACACGTTGGAAATTATTGACCCATACATACCCACTCTACTTATAAGTATAACCCCATGGGACATTAGTTGACAGTGTTAACATTGATTTTTGTTTCCTAGACATATTTGTGCATCTAAAAAAGTAGGTCTCATTAGATTGTCCAGGGGGTGCACGTGGGGTCCACTGGACTACTAGACTAAACATGTTGGTCTGAAATATGTAATGTGGTTGTAATGGTAACTAAAAAATCACCATGAAGCTACACGATTTCGAAATTTTCATTGCCAGATTCGAAAAGTAGACAAATTTTCATTTCAGATGGTATATTATGAAGCTGTTACCGCATGGGTACCACGACAATAATTTTTTCAGCCCTTGGGCCCTAGACTATGTATGAGCGGGGCCGGGGGTTAAACGTCGAACCAGAGAATGGTGCCGGACGCCCCAGCCCACTGAGCCGTTCAGGCGGTGTGTGTGTATGCGTGTGTGTGTGTGTGTGTGTTAAGCGGCTATCACACGGTGCGTTTCGTCGGACTGTTTCGTCGAACTTGCCATTTGGTTGGACTGTTTGGTCGAACTTCGAGGGTCATTTCACCGAACATGTTCGACGAAATGGTTTTGTGAAATTATACAAAATGTTGCACATACGTCGAACATACTCTGGGGTCAAAATAAGTCTATACTTTTTCTGTAAGTTATAAATAGTTTTAGCAATTATTAAGCATTGAAATGAACACCATCATATAATACGTTACAGTAAAATTAATACAGATCAGTCTATATTATATATGTGATAGATTTTCAGAAATATGAAGCTGATTTGATGTGTTTGCGGTAGAATGATTACTAGTAAAATATGAGATCTGAGAAGTATACCGGGGAGAAAATGAAAATGATGCGTGTGGTTTTCACTGAAATGGGATTGTGAAATGAATGAGGTGGTTGAAAGGACAGGAAGAGAATGGCTGTTATTGCTGCTGGACTGTGTGATGACTGGTGAGACAAGGGGACGGATGACTGAGACAGGGAAAGAGTTTGGAGAGAATGTGGTGTTTGTTTGTTTGTTTAGAGGATATTCCTCAGAGCCATAGTGATCTACCGCTCGGGCTTAGTGTTGGCCGAAGCCACCACCCGGGAGGGGGTCACAAACCCCCGGCTAACACCCGGTACCCATTCACTGCTGGGTGGACAGGGGCTCGGGTTTTAAGAAGACCGCCTGTCTGTCTTCGCTCCGCCCGGGGTTCGAACCCGGGACTTCTCGGTTGTGAGCCGAGCGTGCTAACCAGTACACTACGGGGCCACCTGTAATATCAAGATCCGGTAAAATGGACGAGGACTGCGCGGTCCTTTCCTGAGACACTGACTACATATGGTATTATTTCACACTAGGACCGAAATTGCTTACACAATTGGGCGTGTGGTTTTGGGCCATTGGGCAATTGGGCGGGCGGGCGGGCCGCCCGCCACAGGTTTCGGTGGCCACAGGTAACAGTGGCCGGCGGTCGCCCGCCACTCGATTTTGGGCTCTGCTACGCCCTGCTGGGATGAAATTATTACCCTAACCTAACCGAACCTAACCTTCTAACGGGAGTGGCTCCGTCCCCTTCGACCCCCTGACGGGAATATTAACCTAACCGACTTAACCTAACCGGCGCGCAGTTCTCGTCCACTATAACCCATTTAGCTCACATGAACGCGTCTTCATCTGTCGCTGTTCTCTTCTAACAATCACCTCCTCCCTTTTCATCACCAGTAGCTACGTATATATATGCCCCTAAAGTTAAAACATTAACAAATCTCCGCGCCTCTCGCTGTCATCGCTTCATCTTTGTTTGTTATTGTTGGGTGAAGCGGTTGGCCCAACCGTGTGATAGGGTTTTGTCAGTGTTCGACGAACAGGTCCAGCCAAATGCATGTTTGGTTCGACGAAACAGTCCGACGAAACGCCTCGTGTGATACCCGCTTTAGTGATGGATCGAGTGGTTGGTTTTTCACAACCGCGGTTGCGGTTGTGTTTGCGATTGTCGAATTTTCTACAACCTCGGTTGCGGTTATCAGACTTATGACAACCGCGGTTGGGGTTGCGGTTATCATATACTAGGAAAAATGTGTAATTCTTAACTGGAATATTACGTTATAGTGCGATTTAGCCACACTTTGGTACATACAGTAATATATACTAGATACCATATGTTGAACACAAGTTTTGCAACACACAAATAGCGGTAAATTATATGTACTGTCAATAATGAAGTATATTCTAAACTTAAATAACTATTATGAAAGAATAGGTCAAATTAATAAAAACTATATTATGCGCAAAGTGCATTACCATAAATGTATTTGGTAGGGGATAAATTACCATGGAAGTAAACTTTTTCCCCGGGTTCCTCGGCCAGCTTCACGGCCAGAGTCGCTTTGTTGTTTGTTGTTGTTTTTGTTGTTTTATTGTTTATCACTTGATCATGACGTTACGTGCATACTATCTATACTAAGCTTTCACAACCTCAACCGCACTTATGGAACGGCGGTTGCGGTTGCGGTTGTGAAGACTTCTAGAAATGTGGTTGCGGTTGCGGTTGTGAATTTTTGTGCGGTTGTAGTGCGGTTGTGGTTGCTGTTGTGGTTATTCGATCCAATTCGTGTGTGTGTGTGTATGTTTGTGCGCGCGCGCGCGTCTGCATGTGTGTGAGGCGGCGCAATATCATGGTAAATCAATCATAAATGGACTTTTGGAATGAGATGTTAAATAAGTTTGGTTAAACAAATAATTACGTAGTTCAAGGTTAGTCTATGAATATACAACACAGTGGTGATAGGATTGGACGCAGTGATTAAAGCAAGAAACTATCATTGGGATATATATTTTTGAAAATATTCCATAAATGCATTTGGATCAGTCAAATTAATGTGCTTTCCTTATTCTCTTGGTTTTGTTCAGATAGACACATACTTAAGGTGTCGGCTAACTGCAGGATGGAGAGTCAGCATCGTGATGGGCGGCTGTTGGATGCGTCAAAGATTATGTTCTTCCTGGTGTTACAAGGACTAGTCATGACGTCCACGGCACTGGGTAAGTGTTTCATGTGATCCACACTTACATGCCTCCTTTCCACTTCACACAGACTTATACTAATTGCAGTGTAGTGCAGACTTATACTAATTATTACACATTAGTTTGCACTTAAGTTGATTAATTTAATTAGGATTCACAATGAGGACAGAGGTAAGATCTATAACATCTGTAGGGTGCTAAGAGTATGGCAAAATACTAACATTGAAATAAATACTACATTAATTGACGTTAGTGATTAAGTGAATAACAAAGTGCTTGTGGGCGCGTCGTTGTTGTTGGGTCCCTTCGGACCCATGTATTGATGTCTGTAGTAGTAGTATATATTAGACAACAATGTGAGTGCAAACTCCAATCGTGTTGTTGCTGTCGTTGGTCACTGGTCATAGTGCCTCGGGGTAGCCCACCTACCACCACCGTAGCCTACCTCACCCCATCCCCACGCCTGCCTCACCCCAGCCCCATGCCTGTCTCACCCTAGCCCCACGCCTGCCTCACCCCAGCCCCACACCTGTCCTGCAAGCACACACCACACACACACACACACACACACACACACACTCCGCGGCTGTGAGGGACCCTGTACCTACTCCGTAGGTACTCCGTGGTGTTAAGGGATAGCACGCTCGGTCCACAACCGAGAAGTCCCGGGTTCGATCCCCGGGCGGAGCGGAAACAAATGGGTTGTTTCCTTAAAACCTGAGCCCCTGTCCACCCAGCAGTGAATGGGTACCGGGTGTTAGCCGGCTCTCCGGCCTGCTCTCCGGGGTGCTGGCTTCCCTCAACACAAAACACTAAGGATGAATGATATAAAAGTGTTGATGTGGAGACGGGGCCACACGAGCATTGCTCTGGCCCTGTAAAATACAACTAGATGAATACAACTAGATGAATACACACCACACACACGGACACACACACACGTGCACACACACACGCGCGCACACACACACACATACACATGCATGCACACACACACACATACACACACACACACACACAACACACACACACACAGTCACACGCACACAAACGGTAAGTCCATGAGTCTACGGAGTTAGTGTAATGCGGCATAGCATTACCGCAGAGTTTCTTCGTATAATCTAATGCTCTTAAAATAGTTTTTAGCCCAAAACCTCCCTTCAAAATTATTCAATCGACATGAGACCAAACCGCTTACCACCTACGATTTATTTGTGATTTTTGAGCCTACTCTCATCAAAATTTAATTTACAGTTTCGGCCACCCAAAACAGACAGACAGACAGACACACGGCTACTCCTGTAGGATATTA
>JACEEZ010005253.1:102500-135000 GCA_016584305.1 Chionoecetes opilio | reverse complement strand
ATATATATATATATATGTATATGTTATATATATATGTGTATATATATATTTATATATAAATGTATAGTGATATATAATATAATAATAATATATATATATATTTTATTATATTCTTATATAATATATATATATATTTATATATATATATAATATATGTATATATGTATATATATATATATATGTTTTAATGTATATATATATATGTATTATATATATAATTATAATAAAATCATAATATTATAATATTATAGTTATCTATATATATATATTATATAATTAATATATATTATATTGTATATATGTATTATTACTATATTATATATATATATATTATATATTTATAAAATTAATATATATTATGCCCAAAGCCGCCCTCTGGGCGGCCTTTTTGGCTAGCTCCTGCGGAGGGCTATGGTCTCCAGATAGCCCCTTCTAGCTTTCCTGAAATCATGGATGTAGAAATGTATGTTTTAAACCCCAAACCCCAATTCACATCACCCCAACCCATTCACTCACCCATTACCCATCACCCCCCACCCATTCCACTCACCCATTAGGGCATTGGTGGCCTTCGGCCCCCCAAAACACAGACTCTCCAGATAGCCCCTTCTAACTTTCCTGAAATCATGGATGTAGAAATGTATGTATTCCCCCACCCATTCACTCACCCATTACCCATCCCCCCCCACCCATTCACTCACCCATTACCCATCACCACACACCCATTCACTCACCCATTACCCATCACCCCTCACCTTTTCCCCTAAATCCATCACCCATCACCCCCAACCTATCACCCCCCACCCATTCACTCACCCATCACCCCCACACCCATTCCCCATACCCCACCATTCACTCCCCCATTCCCCATCACCCTACATCAAGGTTTTCCCTAATTAGAGAGAACTGCAACTCCGAAATGCCAGGGGGTCGCTGGCAGTTTTAACTCACAATTTGGTGAAAAGTTGGTCAACTTGAAAGAAAAATATGGGCTTATTCCACGCACTTAAAACACAAAAGTATAATTTTAAGAACGATTTTCTTCTATATGTATATTGTATAGAAGCCTGAGTCTGTAAAACATGCATTTAACCAAATAACCAAGTAGGTTATAGTTGAGGAGGCGAGGTAAATGTTACTCTATGATATTATATAGTCAATAACGTATGTTTAGAAGTTATCTATACCTAGGCAGTCATATTTTCCTGTTATTATTGTGTATCAATCAGATAGAAAGCCTGGAAGTGCAATGAGTCGACGCGTGAAGTAGCAATGTTTTGATTCAATCGCCCCGCCACGATCTCCCCGCCCACCACTCCCCGCCGCGGCGTGTCGCCTCCACAATTATAACCTACATTGTCGCAGCAACAAGCCGATTTCGGCATTCTTTATCTTCGTTTTTCCAAGGCATTGCTTATTGTATTTTGACAAGCGTTTGCCAGACGCAGCAGTTACTGTCTTAGAAAACAGTGTGAACATCACCCAAATTTTACATGCCACAATATACATGTAAAAAATATATTACGCTTTGCTACTCGAGGCGAGTAATTTGCATTAAATTGCTATTATAGAACGTTCCATCGTAATGAATGTCATCCATATAATTAGTAGAACAACAGAAGAACTATATTTTTTGGTATTCAGATGCGGTGCATCAATGTTTATCGCGAAATTAATTTATGAAAAATATTAGTCGCGGAGCCAAAACACAGTAGACCAACCTTTGAGTTAAAACTGCCAGCGACCACTGGCATTTCTCGAGTTTCAGTTCTCTCTAATTCTCGCAACTCACATTTTCTTTTCACAATTCTCGCAAATAGGCTGCTAAAAAAAGAAGAAAGAAAAAAAGTGATTGGATCATCTCATAAGTGGGCTTAAAAACCTTCCCCTGGTCGAGCTGGTTCCAAAAACTGGACATATGATGGGATTCCGCCACGGGGGGCGGCACCTATCGCGGACAGACAGACAGACGGGACAGACAGACAGACAAAACACACACACTTTCGCTTAATTTATCATATATATTATATATATATATAATATATATTATATATATATATATATGTATATATGATATAATTATTATTTATATATATTATTATAATATATATATTATATATATATATATTATTTATTTATTTTATAGATTATATATATATATATTATTATATAATATAGATAAAATTTTATCATAATGTTTTATATATATATATATATATTTATATATATATATATATATATTATTCATATATGTATTATATATATTATATATATATATAATATATTAATTATATATATATATATATAAAATATATATATATATTATATATATATTATATATATATATTATATATATAATATAATATATAGTATATATATAATATAATAAAATTATAATTTTATATATATATATAATATATATAATATAAAAATATATATATATAATATAATATATATATATTATATAATAATATATATATATATTTATAATATATATATATATATATATTATATATATATATATATATATATATATATATATATATATTATATAATATAAATAATTATATAAATATATTTGACATTTCAGGGTGACAAAGACACTCGTCATTCTTGAGGTTTGTTATGCACGTGCAACGTTTCGCCAAAGACACTTGGCATCATCAGGCAAAAATATTTTAAAAAATAGTATACTATACTGCTAAAAGCGAACATCTAAAAGAATTTTTTTAAACAATAAAATAATCCTATATTATCAAAAGAATAAAAATAAATTTAAAATTTAAAACCAGACCTTGGTGTGTATGTGTTGGGTTGGCAAGGACTGAATGGAAACTATAGTTTACAGGTAGCATTTCGGTCGTATGTGGCGATCGAAACGAGAGTCGGACAATCGAAACAGTGTGATAATCATTTGGTCTATGAAATTTGGGTATGAAGTGACTTGGTTATTAAGATCAGGGGACAAATGCTTGAAGTGTATGGATTCTAAATTTTAGTGTCACTAGGGAGTTTGCCTTGGATAGGATACTAAAGTCATTCATAGAAAGGGGTGATTAAATCATGTGAGTGTGAGCGGATTGCAGTTTGCGAAGGTGAAGAGATGGGTCGACCAGTACGGCAGAAACACCTTTATGCTCAGAAAGCCTAAGGGTTTAAAATTTCCTTGTTGTCTCGCCGATGTATCTAGCGTTACAACTAGAACATTTGAATTCGTAAATTATGTTAGAGATAAGAGCTTTAGGTATGAGTCTTTATATTTGAAAAGTGTTCTTAAGGTAAATGGGTTAGTAAAAATAAATTTGACTTTTGAGTTAGGAAGGTGTAACTTAAGTAGATCATTGAGTTTTTTGCGAAAGATGTAACTGAGATGGCCGTAAAATGGAAGTTTAATATAATGTGTGTCTAGTGTAGGTTCGGGTTGGTTCGACGGGGGTTGAATTTTTCATTAGGAATTTGGAGATAGTTGTTTCAATCAATTGAGGGGGTAGCCATTATTTGGAAAAAATTAGTAAGGAATTTGATTTCGTTATCGAAGGCAAACCAATTGGAAGAGAAACTATAGCATCTGTGTAGTAAGGTCTTAATAGTATTGATTTTAAAAAGGTTAGGGATGAATGAAACATATTGAGTTTCTAAGCCAGTGAAAGTAGGTTTTCTATAGACTGAGGTGGTAAGATAATTATATTACGGGTACTAGGATATCCAAAAATGGTAGTGATAATTGGTTTCAACTTCATATGTGAACTTAATGTTTTTGGGGGCTTAGAGTTAAAGTAGTTTAGAAATAAGGGAATGTGTTCGGATTTTTAAAGAGTAAAAAAGTGTCGTCTACATATCGTTTATAATAAAAAGGTTTAAAAAGCTTAGGACAATCAGACAGCCACATTTGTTCATGGTGACATAAAAAGGCATTAGGAAATGAAGTACCTAGACATGACCCCATGGAAACACCATCAGTTTGGACATAAAGTGTTTTGTTAAATATGAATGGAGAGTCTTTTATAGCGAAAGTTAATAAATCAGAGAATTGTTTTTTTGTGTAGTTAAGAAAAATGGTAGCATTATGAAATAAATTATCAGTGATATTTCAAATAGTCCATCTAATGGAATATTTGTAAAAAGTTTTTGGATGTCAAAAAATAGCCATTACCGCATTGTTTACGTTAATTGTTTTTAATTCATGTGCAAGTTCAAAAGAGTTCTTATTTGTGTGTTCATTACTAGTTAGCGGGTCAATTATCGGGACGAAGTATTTAGCTAGGTTATAGTTAAAGGTGCCTATAGTACTAAGAATAGGACGTAAGGGGTTACCTATTTTATGAGTTTTTGGTAATCCATAGAGGACGCCAGGAGAGGAGCCACTAGGAAATATATCGAACGAACTAAATTGGCCTACCCCTTTGTTTTTATTTTATTCTCTTACTGTCTTCTTTATAGGGACTGGCAACTAAGCGGGCTTTGTGTTACCCATTTTTGTTGTGCCTTTGGCCAGTTTCCTGTGATGTAAAAAATAAATAAAAAAAAAATAATGGAAAACATCTTTAGTAATAACTTTTAATTTAAGTAATGCTCTAAGGTGACGGATAAGTCTGTCCTCCATTTTAGTTATGAAAGAAAATGTATTGTCAGCGAGGACTTTAAATTTTGTTTTATCACCAAGGATGGATTCAGCTTTGTTAATATACTCAGTTTTATCTAAAATTACTGTACCGCGTCCTTTATCGGGTCTAGTGATTAGGATAGTATCATCAGATTTAAGGTCATTTAAGGCATGAAACTGAATTTGTGGGAGTTTTGGGAACGAATGTTTGAATTAATTAAATTTCAGAGCTGGGCGCGCAAATTTTTTTCCTTAGTCCGCGAAGCGCAAAGCGCAAATTTTCGCGATCGAGTCCGCAAAGCGCAAAAGCGCAAAATTCTCGAAAAAAGGCGGAGCGCAAGCACAAAAGCGCAAATTTCTAGCGCAAAAAAAAACTAGACCGCAAATAAAAAAAATTAAAGCGCAAACATAAAAGTTAAAGCTCAAACTTCCTTTTTTTAGTCTGCAAACTGAAAAAGTCTATGTTAAATTAATATAAAGTGTATAAATGATTAAAAAATTGAATGTTTACAGTATTTGAAGCATTTATTGAACACAAGTTTATATAAAAAAATAACATAATACTGTCAAAACAACACAAAATAGTTGAAAAATGAAAATACACAATACTAATATGAGTCCTCCTCGTCACTGTCCTCCAGCTCCCACCGACCAGTGAGGAGGTCATGTTACCCTTGGGGAACCCAGTTTTCTCGAAGTTTTGGCCGTCAGCTCGATGCTTCGGCCTCATGACGTCGAGCCCTTAAACGCCATCGCCAAGTTTTTCGCAACTTTGCGCTTTTGCGGACTTAAAAAATATCGAGAGGCAAACTCCAAAAGCGAAAATTTTTCGGCGTTTTGCGAAAAGCGAAAAGGGGAAAATATTTTATAGGGAGCGCAAATTGCGCTTTTGCCTTTGCGCTTTCGTTTGGGGGGGTCCGCCCAGCTCTTTTTAAATTCGTAATGATGAATGAGCAATAGTAGAGAGCCTTGAACTAAGTTATCCCCTCCGTAAAAAATTTTTTTAGTTTTATATAAGTGTTTTAATAATTTTCCAAATATAAATAAGTTTGACACAGTTAATAAAATTTTTTGGTAAGGAAAAAGGTAATCCGAGTAAAAGAATCTTTTTCAGCGGATTAAAACAAACATTAAAAAAGTTTAAATTACGACTTTACCCTTTATTGACGAGTTTTCCAGGGGAATGCCTAGAGAGCACAGTTAAACTCTAATTCAAAACAGCTAAAGCTTGTATAGGAAAAAACTGGCTCTCTGGGGCTTTCCCCTTTTAAACACTCGTCAATAAGGAAAAAGTCGAAATTTAAATTTTTCTAATCGTTCTAACCTGCTAAAAAAGATTTACTTTCCCCGGGTTTACCTTTTGCTTACCAAAATTTAATTTTAACCTGTAAACATTATTTTACATTTGAGAAACTTTAAATACAATTAAATATAAACTAAAAAAAATTTTTTTTACGGGTGGAAACTTAGTTAAAGGGCCTCTCCTATTCCCCTCATTTCATATCGCGAATTTAATAATTTTAAAACATTCTTTTCCCCAAAAAACTCCCACAAATTCATTTTTGATCCCTTTAAAATGACCTTAAATTGTGATACTACCAAATCATAGACCCGAAAAAGGGAGCGGACAGAAATTTTAGAAAAAACTGATATATTAACAAAGCTGAATCCTCCTTTGGGGATAAAACAAAATTTAAAGTCCTCGCTGACAATAATTTTTTTCATCACTAAAAAAGGGGACAACTTTTCCCTCACCTTTGACATATTAAATTAAAGTTATTTTCTAAAAATGTTTTCCATTATATATTCCTAGTGGCTCCTCTCCTGGGGCCCCTATGGATTACCAAAAACTCATAAAATAGGGAAAACCCTTTCGTCCTATTCTAGTATATAGGCACCTTTAACTATAACTAGCTAAATACTTCGTCCCCAAAATTTACCCGCAACTAGTAATGAACACACAAAAAGAACTCTTTTGAACTTGCAATAATTAAAACAATTTAACGTAAAAAATGCGGTAAAGGCTAGTTTGAATCCATACTTTTACAAATATTTCCCTTAGAAGACTATTTAAATAATCATGATAATTTTTTATAATGCACCATTTTTCTTAACTACACAAAAAAACAATTCTTGATTTTTAACTTTTGCTATAAAAGATCTCCATTATATTTAAAAAAAACTTTATGTCCAAACTATGGGGTTTTAGGGGTCATGTCAGGTCTTATTCCCAATGCCTTTTTATGTCCCATGAACAAATGTGGCGTCTGTTTTCCTTAACTTTTAAACCTTTTTTATAAAAGTATGTACGACACTTTTTTTACTCTTAAAAAACCGAACACATTCCCTTATTTCTGAACTACTTTAACTCTAAGCCCCAAACATTAATCACAAAGAAGTTTAAAACCAATTTTCATACCTTTTGGAATCCCAGTTACCCGAAAATAATTTTTCTTTTCCCCCTCAGTCTATAGAAAAAATACTTTCACTGCTTAGGAACTAATAGTTTCATTCATCCCCAAAATTTTTAAAATCAATACTATTAGACCTTACCACAGATGCTATAGTTTCTCTTCCAAATTTGGTTTTTCCTTTGATAACGAAAAACAAATCCTTTCTAATTTTTTTAAATAATGGCACCCCCCTCAAATTATTAAAAAACTATCTCCAAATTCCCAAAGAAAAAGTTCCCCCCGCGAACCAACCCGAACCACCTAACCAAATTATATTAAACTTCCATTTTACGGCCATCTCAGTTACATCTTTCGCAAAAACTCAAGATCTACTTAATTTACACCTTCCAAACTCAAAATTCAATTTATTTTTATTTAACCATTTACCTTAAGAACACTTTTCAAATATAAAGCTCTATACCTAAAGCTCTTATCTCTAAATAATTACGAATTAAAATGTTCTAGTTGTAACGCTAGATACATCGGCGAGACACACAGGAATTTAACCCTTGGGCTTTCTGAGCATAAAGGTGTTTCTGCCGTACTGCGTCGACCCATCTCTTCACCTTCGCAATCGGGCAATCCGCTCACACTCACATGATTTAGATCACCCTTTTTCTATGAATGACTTTAGTATCCTATCCAAGGCAAACTACCCTAGTGACACTAAATTATTAGAATCCATACACTTCAAGCATTTGTCCCCTGATCTTAATAACCAAGTCACTTCATACCAATTACATATACTCAGGGCCGGATTATCCTATAGGCTAGTATAGGCTGCAGCCTAGGGCCCCTCAAGCTTGGGGGCCCCAAACCTGGGGTCCCTGCTAAAAGATTTCCTTATATAATTTTTTTTGAAAAATAATATTTTGCATTGCTGAATAAATCATTTAACTTGAAATAAAATTACAAATAATTTGAGATAAAGGGCCCCTGTTTGAGGCACTTTATTTGAGATAGAGGGCCTCTATTTGAGGCCTTTATTTGAGATAAAGGGCCCCTGTTTGGTACCCTAGCTGTAAATCATGGGGCCCCAGTCCATGTGTGTTTATCATCGTGCTAAACACAGTAAAACACTTATTTGTGAATGTAGCGTATATATTGTTTTTCAGCTCACCTATTTTGCTATACAATGTAAACAAAATTCGGGTGCGGGCGAGTTAGAGGGTGGCTCCGTCTAAGGGGGCCCACAATTTAATTAGCCTAGGGGCCCCAAAAGGTCATAATCCGGCCCTGCATATACTCAAATGAAATTATCACACTGTTTCGATTGTCCGACTCTCGTTTCGATCGCCACACACGAGCCGAAATGCTACCTGTAAACTATTGTTCATTCAGTCCTCTGCCAACCCAGACAACATACACACCAAGGTCTGTTAATTATAAATGTTATTTTTATATTTTAGATAATATAGGATTATTTTATTGTTTAAAAAAATTCTTTAAGATGTTCGCTTTTTAGCAGTATAGTATATTAATTTTTTTAAACTATTTTAGCCTGATGATGCCAAGTGTCTTTTGGCGAAACGTTGCACGCGCATAAACAACCCCAAGAATGACGAGTGTCTTTGTCACCCTGAAATGTCAAGATGTATCTACCTAAGAATACCAACTATATATATATACTAGCCGCAAAGCCGCCATCCGGGCGGACTTCTTGGCTAGCTCCTGCGGAGGGCTATTGGTGGGCCTTTGGCCCACCACCTGTGTTTGGTGGGCCGAAGGCCCACCAAACACAGATTCTCCAGATAGCCCCTTCTAGCTTTCCTGAGATCATGGATGTAGAAATGTATGTATTAACGCCAACCTATTCACATCACCCCAACCCATTCACTCACCCATTACCCATCACCCCCCACCCATTCACTCACCCATTACCCACCACCCCCCACCCATTCACTCACCCATTACCCCCCCCCCACCCATTCACTCACCCATTACCCATCACCCCCCACCCATTCACTCACCCATTATCTATCACCACACACCCATTCACTCACCCATTACCCATCACCCCCCATCTATTCCCTCACCCATCACCCATCACCCCCCACCCATTCACTCACCCATCACCCCACACCCATTACCCATCACCCCACCCATTCATTCACCCATTACCCATCACCCTACATCAAGGTTTCCTCAATTCTCGCAACCCACTCTTTCACAATTCTCGCTAATAGGCTGCTAATTAAAAAGAAAAAAAAATGATCGGATCATCTCATGAATGGGCTTAAAACCTTCCCCTGCTCGAGCCGGTTCCAAAACTGTGCCATATGAGGGGATTCCGCCACAGGGGGCGGCACCTGGAGCGGACACACACACCACACCACACACACACACACACACACACACACACACACACACACACACACATACTTTCGCTTATATTTTTATATATATATATATATATATAAAAATATATTATAATATATATATTATAATATATATATATATATAATATAAATATATATAAAATATTATATATATATATTCTTTTTAATATATATATATATATATATATTTTAATTATAAATTTATATTTATATTTTATATATATATATATTATATATATAATATTATTTTAATATAAATATAATAAAAAAATTTTTATATATATATATACAATATATACTATACTAAAAATATATATATATTTATTATTTTAATATATATATATATTATATTATATATATTATTTATATATATTATATATATTATATATATATATATTATATATTATTATATATATATATATTATATTATATTTTATCATGAATTTTCAGGGTGACAGAGACACTCGGTATACTTGGGGTTTTATGCAACGTTTCGCCAAGGCACTTGGCATCATCAGGCTAAATTTATGTTCTTAGAATTAAATTTTTAGAGTTCGCTTTTAGCATTACAATATATTAAATTTTAACTATTTTTAGCCTGTTTGATGCCAAGTGCCTTGGCGAAACGTTGCATAAACAACCCCAAGTATACCGAGTGTCTCTGTCCCCCTGAAACTTCATGAGAATCTAACAAGAAAATCAACTATATAATATATATATATTTTTTTATATATAAAATTTTTATAATTATTATTTTTTATATATTATATATATATATATATATATATATATATATTATTTATATATATTAAAATTATATTAATATATAATATTTTTTATATATATATATATATACTTTATATATATTTTTTTAAATTATATATATATATATTATATTATTTATATTATATTATTATATATATATTTTATATATTATATATATTTTATTATATTAATATATATTATATATATATATATATCTATATATATATATATATATATATTATTATATATATATATAGATATATATTATATATATATATATTACACTGGGGAAAAAATTTTTGTTGAGTTAGGTCTGACACTTGGGTTATTAAGAAATTTTGGGTGCTGAATCCAAACTGATCTCAGTTTTTCTCTATCACGTCAATTTTTTGAACTGTAGGATTTTCGTTTTCTTAAAAAATTTTGGAAAAATACTGTACATAACAGAACAGTGCTTTTTTTATAAAAAAGTTACAAAGTTAACATACAATGAAAAATAAAAGAAATAGGCATGATAGAATGTTATTTAACATTATCATGTTTTTAGAAAGGATAAGGCTATAATTGTGTGCAGGTTAGGTAAAAATTTACGTTTGTGCTTGTCTGGAGTGTTCAACTTGAGGACTATCGCGTTTGATGCTCCAACAATAGTCAGCCATCATATGCACATCCCATCTACCTTGGTAACGCTCTTCCATAACCTTCAAATCTTGGTGAAAAATCGTTCCCCTTTGCTCGTCGTAGCAGCACCAAGATTTTCCGGAAAGTTGGCAAGATGGCTATGCAAAAATGTACTTTAATACTCATGTTGCAACCAAGCGCTTTGTAGCTCTCAATGTTTTCTGAACAATTTCTGTGTAATTACTTGCACGTGTATTTCCAAGAAAGTTCTTGACGACGTCTTTGAATGATAGCCAAGCATTCTTTTCAAGGTCTGACATGGTACCGTTGAAATGTTCATCTTTGATGAGCTGTCGAATTTGTGGGACCATCAAACACACCGGCCTTGATTTTTTCAATTGACAGTCCAGGAAATACCAAGATGATGTACTTCAAACAGTCGCCATCAGTTGACAATGCTTTTACAAATTGTTTCATGAGACCTAGTTTTATGTGCAGAGGTGGGAATATTATTTTCTTCCTGTCAACAAGTGGCTCATGTACAATGTTAGGATCTCCAGGTTTAAAATCAGATCTCGGAGGCCAATTCGTCTGAACCCAATGCTTCTCTCGAGCTCTGCTATCCCACATACAGAGAAAGCAGGGATACTTTGTGTATCCACGTTGTTGACCAAGAAGGAAGGACACCATTTTAAGGTCAACACAGATGATCCAATTGTGTTTGTCATATTGCAATAACTCAATGACTCTCTTTACATCTCCATATTCTTCACGAAGACAGACCGAATGCCCAATAGGGACTGCGCCAAACAAATTGCCAAAACAAAAAAAGTTTTACTACAGCTCACAAGTGGAATTTTGCTTATCTGGAGGGTAAGCTGTGGAGAAAAAACTTGACGTGCTAGAAAAAACTGACTACAGATTTGGAATCAGCATGCCAATTTTAGTCTAAATAAGCTCAAAAATCTAACTCAACAATTTTTTTTCTTTCAAATTGTTCCCCAGTGTATATATATATATATATATAAAATATATATATATATAGTATATATTATATAATTATTTTATATATATATATATATTATTTATATATATATATATATATATTATTTATATATATATATATATTATTTATATATATATATTATTTATATATATATATATTATTTATATATATATATATATATATTATTTATATATATATATATATATATATATATATATTATTTATATATATATATATATATATATATATATATTATTTATATATATATATATATATATATTTATATATATATATTATTTATATATATATATATATATATATATATATTATTTATATATATAATCACGCCGACCTGAGTTTCGACTGGGGATGTTTGCACCCTATGTTTATCTCAAAAAGGCGTTTGACTCAGTGCATTGTCAGTCACTCTGGTCTGGGATCTTCTACGACTTCGCAAGATTCTTGCAAGGACTATTAGTTTGATGATGGGTCTGTACTCTGGGACTGAGAGTGCTGTGAAGTGTGGGGGAGGTGTATCCAACTTCTTTCCTGTGAATACAGGAGTGAGGTAATGGTGCGTCCTTGCCCTACCCACTCCTATACTGATGATTATTCCCTGTATTTTTCAACGTCTTATATTAGGTACAACTCAACAGGAACTAAGTGATTTACGGAGAGATGCCACCGAACGCCTAACTTCTGATCTTTCTATAATTTCTGATTGGGGCAAAGCAAAGTTTGTTTTGTTCAATGTCTCAAAAACCCGATTTCTACACCTATCTACTCGACAAAACCTACCAGATAACTCTCCCCTCTTCTTCAATGACACTCAACTGTCTCCCTCTTCTACAATGAACATTCTAGAACTATCCTTTACTAAAAATCTGAACTGGAAATCTCACATATCACATATCATCTCTTGGTAAAACAGCTTCGAAGATGTTAGGTGTCCTGTGGCGTCTGCTTCAATTTTTTTCTCCCTCCCAGTTGCTTGCTCTGTACAGGGGCCTTATCCGCCCATGTATGGAGTATGTCTCACATGTTTGGGGGGGGGGGGGGTCCACTCATACAGCTCTCCTAAACAGGGTTGAGTCAAAAGCTTTACGTCTCATCAACTCCCCTCCTCCTTACTGACTGTCTTCAATCTTTGAATCACCGCCGCAATGCTGTTTCTCTTGCTATCTTCTACCGTTATTTTCATGCTCACTGCTCTTCTGAGCTTGTTAACTGCATACCTCCCCCCTCCCGCGGCTTCACTGCACAAGACTTTCTACTCACTCTTATCCCTATTATGTCCATCTGCCTAATACACGAGTTAATCAGTATCTTTACTCTTTCATCCCTTTCACTGGTAAACTCTGAAACTCTTTTCCTGTATCTATTTTTCCACCTTCCTACGACTTAATCTTTTCAAGAGAGGAGTGACGAGACACCTCCCGAACTAAATTGGCGCCACCCCCCATTTCTATATTATCTTACTGTCTTATTCATAAGAACTGGCAACTAAGCGGGCTATTTGGTACCTTTTTTTTTTTGCCCTTGGCAACTTCTTTGTGATGTAAAAAAAAATGTGCAGTTTGGAGGATGTTAGTAGAGCATCACCTATCAGACCCGACTCTACATGGCTGGGTTCAGGGAGCAGAGGGACTAGATTTCCAGCGGACGCATCTATAAATGATGCCACGGGAGTTGGTGTCAATTCTTGTCAATAACGCCCTCAACTTTGTGGATGATAATATGGAAGCTGAAGAGCTTGAACCTCCAGTTCTCAGCCATGAAGATGAGCCTTTTCTTAAACTTGAAGATAAAGATGATCAATAATTATTGTAGTGAATCAAAAGTGTTTAACTATATCCATTTATTTAACCTTAAATAATTAATGTAGTGCTACTAAAAGTTTATAGCTCAGTCCATCGATTCTACCCATTTTGCCATTGGTTTTACATAGGTTTTTGACACATCAAAATACCTTGAAGCCCTAAAATAATAATTTCAATCAATTTGTCACCCCAAAAATAGTTGGAATACATAAGTACCTCCTGCTGGTTGAAAAATGGCGTTGCAGCCTATTCAATTTTTTCCCTGTCAGCCAGCAGCCATCTTTAATATCTATTTACAGGAACTAGCAACCAGAAATTGCTTGACTAACAATGCTTTTATTGAAGCTTACACATCAAAGTACCTGAAAAAATGGTGGCAGGTATAAAGAAGTGGGGGAGACCTTTTCAGCGTCTGCCCATGGACTATACCCAAACATCGGTCATTAAGAACGCCAAGCTTGTTCCGGAAGGGTGAAACTGGCGAACGTGAGTCCAGCTCGCATGGTCAAAACCATGGGTGACCATGGTTTTCACACACACACACACACACACACATACACACACACACACACACACATACACACACACACACACACACACACACACACACACACACACACACACACACACACACACACACACACCTGTGGATCCTGTGGAGCGTAGTTATAGGCACAACACATTTGGTGCCCGTGGCCACGCTGATGCGCCGCCACTAGTACATTCCGTCTGCCCGTCTCTGCGCCAGCTGGTCTACAATGCTGTTGCTGGCGGCGCCGAGGTGGTAATGGGGCAGCTTGGGTTGATCGGGTATTGTCCGCAGAAATATATCCAATTTATTTTTTAAACTCTCCAGACATGGTTGGTTTGAGTCACGCAGATGTCTTGGTAAGGCATTGAATAGGCGAGGCCCTCTGGTGGCAAAGGCGTTCTCTTTCAAGGTCTTGACTCTGGTGGCTGCTCTGGGATGTGTCCTCTCAATGTGGCAGAGTCGGCCCAGTCGTTGATGAATGTTAAAACGTATGTCAAGGTTATTGATTGTACTGCCAATTGATATTTCATATATATATAAAATGGCATACCTTTCTCTGCGTCTCTCCAGTGAAAACAGGTTGAGTTTTTCTAACCTGTCCCAGTAATCTAAGTCTCGAACAGCAGAGATTTTACTGGTAAATGACCGCTGCACAGCTTCGAGCGACTGTTTTTCTCCGACCTTCCACGGGCTCCACAACTGACAGCAATACTCTAACAAGGGCACGACGAGTGACTTGTAGAGCGTCAGCATGGGCAGTGTGTCACGAGTCCGAAAGGTGCGCAGAATCCAGCCAGCCTGACTTCGTGCTTTCTTTGTTACATTGACTATGTGAGTAGTAAAGCTGCAATCACAGCTGAGGGTAACACCGAGGTCTCTTATATGTTCCTTATTGTTAATGTGAGATCCGTCATGTGCTGTGTAAGTGTACCCATTGTTAGTTCTTCGGTCAGTGTTGTAACTCAAGTGTTCAAATTTATTGTTATTAAAGGACATATTGTTCTGTTCTGCCCACAAGTAAAGCGCTGCAAGGTCAGTTTGGAGTAAGTCGGCGTCGGCTTGTAAGGACACTTCCTTTAACACACGGGTGTCATCTGCGAAGGAGGCGACAGACGAGTGTTGAACATGTTTGTTGATATCGGAGATGTGTATGAGGAAGAGTAGGGGGCCTAGGACTGACCCCTGTGGTACTCCACTAATGACTCCAGACATCTGGGACAGTGCACCATCAACTGCTTACAAATTGTTCTCGGTGGGTGAGGAAAGAATGCAACCACACTCCGAGTTTTCCCGATATACCCAGGCTTCGTATTTTATGCAGCAAAATGCCGTGGTCCACTTTATCGAAAGCCTTTGCTTAGACTTGCTTTTAGATAGATCACATCAACATCTTTATTGTGTTCAAGTGCTCTGTGAATGTTTTCATGATGGGCGAGTAATTGTGTAAGGCATGAGCGGCTGGAACGGAAACCATGCTGATTTTGGTTCATTTTGTCATTATCCTCAAGATACGAGGCTATTTCTTTCACTATTAATTTCTCTAGAGTTTTTATGATGTATGAGGTTAAGGCAACAGGTCTATAGTTATTTGCTTCAGCTCTCGATTACCCTTTGTAAATAGGTGTAATTCTAGTACATTTCAATTCTTTCGCTATGACTCCTCTATCAAGGGAGTTTCTGTACAAAAAATACAAAGGGATGCTCAACTTTGTGGCGCAATTTTTGAGAAGCTTCGCTGGGAATTGATCTGAGCCAGCTGCTGCGTTGGTGTTGATGTCCTTAATTGCTTCTTGTATATCCAATGTAGAAAAATTAATGTCTGTTATGCTCAATGTAGGATCTGCGATTTCAAAGAAATCTTTGGGTAAGTGTATTATTTTATCTTGCCGTGGGGTACTGAAGACTCCTTCATAATGCCGTGATAGTTCCTCGGCGATCCCCTGGGGTTCGTTGATGGTTCGACCGCTTGAGTTTTTCAGGGGACCAGCACCGACTCTTAGTTTTGACTGTGATGCAGCATATTTGTAAAAATACTTAGGATTAGTTTTAATACATGCTACAGCCTGTGCTTCTCTCCGAGCTGTCTCAGCTTCAACGGATAGTTTAAGTTTTTCATCTAAAGTGTTGATGCTGTCTTCTAGTCGATATCTTGTCATTGCATTGTCACTTTGCCTCAATTTCTTTGGAAGCTTCGTACGCTTACGCATAAGTACCTTGCGATCCCTTGGTATACTTTTCTTGGATGCTGTTTTTCTTATGGGTACATGTTTTTCGCAAACTTCATGGCATTTACTGAGGAATTTATTGTACTGAACCTCAGGGTCAGAATGGCTCATTTCAAGTTGCCAGTCCACTTGATTAAGGTCTCTTTTAAGGTTATCCCAGCAGATGGACTCACTGAAGAAATTCAAGTGATTAAATCTCACCGCCGTGTGCTGTGCTGGGCTGAAGTCACGGTGATGTTTGTTATCTGTCATGGTTGTTGCCAGGGTTACGATGTTGTGGTCCGAGAGGTTTGTTGGGTCAACTGTGAAATTATGGAAAAGATCATCATTGTTGGTCAATACCACGTCGAGTATATTGTCGCCTCGTGTGGGGGTATTGATGATTTGTGTCTCTCACACACACACACACACACACACACACACACACACACACACACACACACACACACACACACACACACACACACACACACACACACACACACACTAAGGATGAATGATATAAAAATGTTCATATGGAGACGGGGCCACACGAGCATTGCTCTGGCCCTGTAAAATACAACTAGATGAATACAACTAGATGAATACACACACACACACACACACACACACACACACACACACACACACACACACACACACACACACACACACACACACACACCTTTTCAAAGAGAGAAAAAAAATCACATATTCAAGGGATTTTCTCTGATGTTTTCGTTTTCCTTGTCAGTTTTATTTTGAATAAATGTTATATATAAACATAAACAACAATTGATAGCATATTAAAACTATTTTTGCATTCTGAAAGGCTTGCACGTGTTCCCCATGACAGTGATTGACTTGTTGCAGTCCCTTCCCTTTCTGCTTCAGTATTTATTATGTAGTATGTATTTACAAGTTGTCCGTGTGGCGGCGGATTCCTTTCTTCGTCACAGCTTATTGACAAAAGGGAGTCTGAAAATATAGTTTTTTACCCACATTCTTGACACAATTGATAATGCCCATTCGCCCCACATACAAATAAACCATTTATGTACAAACAATATGGATTAGTCTGCTTGACCCGTAATGTTGTATGAAGCTACATGGAAATATTAGCTACACAAAAACTTGTTTTTAAATTAATTATTGATTTAGAATGTATGATGATGAATACTCTTATGCACTCAGGCTGGTACACACGAGAAACAACTATGAAAATATGAAAAACTGTACTATTATTGCATTACGAATTTGCTTCCCAACAGGGGCGAATCTGCGGAAAATATCACCAACGGCAAGCACTGAAATTGCGTCCCTGTCCAAACATGTGACACTATATTCTTACCCAATAAACAAGAGATAGTGGGCCCCTCGTGCCCAGGTAAAGAGGTATTCTATTTAACTATAGTATCGTTACCCTACCTTCCCTCAATTATAATACATAGAAATACATAATTAGAATATTTCAAAGTGGTAAGTGTGTGTATCTGTAGTTAGTTAGTGGGAATTGGTGTTATTGTGTTACTCATACGTCTAGTCGCTCTAGACTAGAGGTTTATTGGTTTGAATTAATTTATTGCGCCCACAGGCGTCAGGCTGTCATATACATCAATGAACATAATAAATTTAAAGAAACGCATGCAAGAAATAATACAAGATGACCAAAGAATGAAACTGATACAAACATAATGTTTTTAACGACTCCTGGCGGCGGGCTCGTAGCTCACCCATTCACTCTCACCACGGCCAAGGCCAAGAAAGGAAAGGTCAACCCGCCTGCGCTCATAAGCTAATCTCGCTCTCTGTTCAAGTGCTCACCGACGTCACAGGATAGAGCGATTCACTAATTTGGTTTATAAAGTTACATAGCTCACTCTTTCTCCTTCTAACACTGTTGCTTGTGCTACTGTACATTTAAATTGCAAGTTATCCTCCGAGATAATTTCCACTGATTTCACCTCCTCATGTTTTATTATTTGAAAAACATATTTTATCGGTAATTCTGATATATATTTTTTTTCTCCTTCCATATACAAGGTTAGAAGTTTGGTATCATACCAAAGACCTCATATTTCCTCATAAAATCCCAGCCCAAAATTAACTTTGATGGCAACTGTTGTTCCTCACTAATCACAAATTCATGTGCATAAGATTTACCTCTTATCATTACATTCAGCTTACTCCTTCCTGACGTTGACATGACATCCCCACTGGCATTTCGAATAATGTTCTTATGTGGGTAAATCTTCTTGTTAGTTATTTGATTTATTTTGTCATGCGATATTATAAAAATTCCTGCCCCTGTATCAAATAAAGCTAGTATATTTTTTCCTTCTACCTGTATTTCTACTATAACATGCCCTGTATCGCTACTTGCCGCCAAGACTACCGATTCATTGTTGATCTTCGTGGTTGGTATATTGGCGCTTTTTTTATGTATAGTATGAATTCCTACATTTTCGATTTGTGTGCCCCTGAATCCCACAGGTGAAACAAGTTACTGGTGGTCGGTTCCATTGTGGAAGTCTCACCGTGCAAGATTTTGACATATCACCAAACTTATGATACCGAAAACACTCAATGGCTGTACAATTTTGAGTAGTATGGTTAGTGAATCCGCATCTTTGACACTGAATTCTAGTTCGGCCTACTAGAGGTCGAGAAATTGAGGATTCCTGTGATGTGACTGTATTTATAGGGGCTGTGTTAATTGCGTTAACAGGGATAACCATATTTTCCTTCCTTATTGCCGCGTCAGTTAGCTGTAAGCTTGGATGGGACGCTACATATTTAATGGCCTTTTTATAGACCGTGAGTGGACTTCTCATGTCCGCCTCCGATAAGATATACGAAAAATCATTCGGCAGCACCTATAATGATCAAGACAAAGAGATATTCATTGTATACCTCCTTGCCTGTTGGCTTTAACGCCTCCAAATTGTCTACGATGCCTTCAATTCTAATAAAGAGCTCGGTAATTGTTTCTCTTGATTTGCGTGTCACTCATCAAACTTGGAAGTGATCGCTCCTCAGGATAAATGTCTAGAAAGTATTTCTTCACTTCCGCCCAATTGTTCCGATATTTAGAGGCACAATATGTGATAACAGTATATGCGCTATCTAAGGCGTATTGTTTACTAAGCTCTGTGCGGCCCTCATCTGTCCAATTCGACTGGGTCCTATTTTCTAAATCTTTAATCTGCGCATGAGCGATTGTAATACATTTCAACATAGGTGTGGACTGGCTTCGTTCCTCTCCACCACAAAAATATGGCAATCCGATGACCTTCGCGAAATTATTTTTAGCATTATCAGCTATTGCTTCTGGAATCTCTTCACTCGAAATGCCAGCTCATTGAGCATTGCTGGCTTGTGTCATGAGAGAAGTTGACGGGAAAGACTTGTATCAACGTAATTAATTTTCTCAGGGCTCAAGTGACGTCTCGGCAACGTAAGATGAATGTGAATTGTAATGCCATGATTTTTGATATACGTTGTAGATTAAGATCAATTTACTTTCATTCTAGGTTTAATGAGCGTATGTAAATGTATGTAGATGATAAGCATTGTTCCTCGTAACATTAATCATTAATTTCCTTCCTTCCTTTCTTCCCCCCCCCCCCCCCCCCCTCCATCATTCTTTCTCCCTTTGTTATTTCCTTGTAAATCCACCTCAAAACGGTTTTTTCTGCGATCACTTATATTAGCGAATCTTAATCCCAATAGATTAAAACATTCTAGAATCAACAATACTCACTTTTTCTTGAGATAATTTGAGCATTCGTATAGTAAATTGCTTCCGGAAATCCATGACATCAATAAGTTTCCGTGGAACGCTAAATTATTATCATTTCTCAGCCGTGGCAAGCAAGACAAAGACGCTTCCTCATGACCAATTTTACGAAAGCGTAACACAGATTCGATTGTAGTATTAGGGAAACTAAACTATTTTTTACCGACAAAATTTTCATCATCGTTGAACATAATTTATTATACTGTCGCTCATAAAGTATTCCTTTTGCCCTCATATTCTAACCTGGTTGTTAATCATTCAACGTCAATGTTGTTAGGTCATGTATATGCCAACGAACAATGTTAGTTTCCTCGCGAGACGCCAGACCCACGCCGCCAGACCTCAGTCTGCTCGTGTCTCTCATCCCATCAGGTTGGTACATAGATTTCTCTTCCAAGTTCAGTATATATTCTCAATACAAAAACATTCACTTGTCTATTAATATACTCGTGCATCATTCCTTGTCTTTTTAACTAATACTGAGTCTGCTCGTGTCTCTCATCCCATCAGAATCTCCCTGCAAACTCTCTTCGTCCGCCAAGACATTTGAACAAACACACACAAAACCCTTACATTTCCCCCTCCCCATTTCTCACTAAGCATTCTGTTGTGTCTTTTTTTGGGGGTTTCATTGGAAAGGATAGGAGACCGCCATAATAGGTTAAGTAGTTTTTCGTAGTGTGTATTGGAAACGGTGCCGTGCGTCCATCAGCGACCCCACGTGTGACTCATAACTATTTCTTAGAGCGACAGTGTGACCTCCAGCGTCCACTCGTCTTATTCAGGAACATTTATCATCTGAAACGGCGGAGTTGTTAGCGCTCTTCTCGAGTGTGCGCGTCGTTCCCGGCTACCCCCATGTCTTCCGCATATAATTCTCTCCAAATGTGTCAAGCAATTTAGTTAATTTATCTTCATGTAATACGTTCCCCCATTATTTTTCAATGTTCCATTAATATATAGTGTCAACCTCCACGTGTGTTTGGTATTAATAAACCTGAATTCTGAGGTGACTGATTCTTATGTAGGTTAATCAACCCAGGTGACATGCAAAGTGTGTTAAGGAGATACTTACTCATAGTCCTCCGATCCTAATTACGTGTTAACTCGGTAAAATACCTTCACTTGGACGAGTGAGTGCCAACAAGCAATCGACCACCTCAAATCTTGCCTCATTAATGCCCCTGTCTTAGTTAGGGCTCAAGTACATGAACCCTTCATCCTCACGACTGACGCCAGTAACACCCATATCGGGGGAGTCCTAAGCCAAATTCAGCCTAATGGTACTAACTGTCCTATCGGTTATTTTTCCAAGAAACTAAGTTCTTGCGAAGCTCGTTACTCAGCCACCGATAAGGAAGCATTAGCGGTAGTCCTCACCTGTAGGAACTTCCAACACTATCTCTGGGGTTCACGTTTTACAATAGTCACGGATCACCAACCACTCACAAGCATTTTCAAGCGAAAGACCAAATCTCCCCGAATGACTAGATGGATCCTAGAAATGCGAGAGTACAACTATGAGGTTCAATATTTGAAGGGTAAGGATAACTTTGTCGCCGGTCATATGTCACGTCCAGTTAGAGTGGTAATACGTCCTCCCGAGGCCACCTCGCTCGGACTAGATCAGCAACAATTCAAACTACGTCAACGGGAAGAACCAGTCTGGGAAGAATTAGAGGAATACTTGAGGGGCGGTAGAATCCCAAAGAAACGATTGCCAAAAACCACCCTCGATCAATTTGCAGTAGTAGATGAAATATTGTATTATGTCCGGGAGAAAACAGATGGCAGCCTACGCTATAGTCTCATAAGCCCTCGTAGTCTGATTTTACAAGCTCTCCAAAATGCCCATGAATTATCCGGTCATTTAGGGGAAAAGAAAACCATTAAGAAGGCCGAGGATTTATACTATTGGACAAATCTTAAAGTTGATGTATGTGAGTATGTAAAGAAATGTGTAACCTGCCAAAGATTTAAGGGAAATAGTGGTTTACAACAACAGTGGAAAGAGTTACCTCCAGTACATAAACCATTGGAGAGGATAGGGATAGACCTTACAGATATGGTGGCCGGAGTACAAGGTTACCGCTATGTTATTACGGTAGTCGATCATTACAGTAGGTTCGTTAGGTTCTTCCCCATAAAAACCAAACACTCTACACACATCATAGACACACTGTGGCAGTACCTGGCAGACTATGGGACACCTCGCAACATAGTCCTGGACAATGGAGCCATTGCTGTTTTCCAGCAAGGAATGCCAGCGGTTCTGCACACGACACCAGATCACCCTCTGCTACACCACCCTCAAGGCAATTCAGTGACCGAGAGGATGCACAGGACTCTTAAATCGGTCCTCTCTGCCCTGTGCCAAGGTCACCCTCTTCGCTGGCCCAAGCTGCTGCAGCCGTGCCAAATCACCATGAACCAAGCGGTTCACACCTCCACTGGACAACAACCTTACTTCGCTTTCTTCTCTCGCCACGCCCCCAGGCTGGTCGGGGTATCTTTACCCGGCATTGATGGAGAGGAAGACGACATGGGCGTCGCACACGCTCTAATTAGTGAGACGCATCAGAAAATGACGCGTCGTTATAGAGACGTTGCCAACCGAAAGCGGAAAAATCAAGTTGTCGTGGTGGGAACGCTGGTGTGGGTCAGAAAGGAAACCACAATACCAGGCACATGCCGTAAACTAAATGTTAAATGGGATGGTATTTACCGTGTGGTGGAAGTATTGTTGGGTGGGAGTGTATACATAATGGAGAATGTGTTCACTGTAAAGAGAGTGCAAAGAGCTGCCGAACAAGTGAAACCTTATCACGGAAGTGAAGAATGGCTGGTAGAACCAATAGAGAGTGCCTTACAACCAAATCCGGTGGATGAACAACTACCCCCTCGCGTGAGGAGACCTCCTAGAAGACTAATCGAAGAGTGTTAAATGTGAAGTATTGGTTAAGAAATGTTAGTGTTACGTGATGGCCAAGGTGATGAGTGCGGGTCGGGCTGTCTGAAAAGTATTGACTTTTCACGTCTAGGGTTCGGTATCATTTTTCTTACGGACTCAGCCTGGTTCGGTGAGAGACTAATGGGTGTCTTAATTCGAGAGGTAGTCGACAACTTCTCACTCTACAGTCAACACGGCCAGTGGTGTAGCGGATATTTCAGGACCTGACGGGCACTCGTCAGTTACCAAGAGGAGAGCTGGGAAGCACAAGGTGGAATGAATGAGGGGGTGAATGGGAATTGTATGACAGGTAGAGTGAGTGGGAAGCGCCTTTGGGACGACCCTAGCAGCGAGAGTATAAGCGAGTGTCAAATTGAAGTATACAAGTCAAGGTTGGCGGCCACGTTATTACCCAGGTAGGAGGTTGACTGGAATATCCTTCTTTCACTGAATGTTCGTTCAAAAATAAGGGACAGAGAAAGCGACCCTCTGGGGTACGCAAGATATTGGTGGACCGACAGGTGTCACTTACAGAATATGAGAGTTTTCAGTCAATTCAAATAAGTCCGTCCCACTCGCACACATAACCTTGACGAAGGAGTGAAAAAAACTGATGGCCAAAATAATTTTCTCCGATGATAAAAATTTATTTCCCGGAGGAGGAACGCGTGTAATGCCAGGATTTTGATATACGTTGTAGATTAAGATCAATTTACTTTCATTCTAGGTTTAATGAGCGTATGTAAATGATAAGCATTGTTCCTCGTAACATATATCCTTAATTTCCTTCCTTCCTTTCTTCCCTCCCCCCCCCCCCTCCATCATTCTCTCTCCCTTTGCTATTTCCTTGTAAATCCACCTTCAAACCGTTTTTTTCTGCGATCAATTAAATTAGCGAATCATAATCCCAATAGATTCAAAGGTTCTAGAATCAACAATACTCACTTTTTCTTGAGATAATTTGAGCATTCGTATAGTAAATTGCTTCCGGAAATCCATGACATCAATAAGTTTCCGTGGAACGCTAAATTATTATCATTTCTCAGCCGTGGGAAGCGAGACAAAGACGTTTCCTCATGACCAATTTTACGAAAGCGTAACACAGATTCGATTGTAGTATTAGGGAAACTAAACTATTTTCTACCGACAAAATTTTCATCATCATTGAACATAATTTATTACACTGTCGCTCATAAAGTATTCCTTTTGCCCTCATATTCTAACCTGGTTGTTAATCATTCAACGTCAATGTTGTTAGGTCATGTATATGCCAACGAACAATGTTAGTTTCCTCGCGAGACGCTAACCCACGCCGCCAGACCTCAGTCTGCTCGTGTCTCTCATCCCATCAGGTTGGTACATAGATTTCTCTTCCAAGTTCAGTATATATTTTCAATACAAGAACATTCACTTGTCTATTAATATACTCGTGCATCATTCCTTGTCTTGTTAACTAATACTGAGTCTGCTCGTGTCTCTCATCCCATCAGAATCTCTCTGCAAACTCTCTTCGTCCGCCAAGACATTTGAACAAACACACACAAAACCCTTACATTTCCCCCTCCCCATTTTTCACTAAGCATTCTGTTGTGTCTTTTTTTTGGGGTTTCATTGGAAAGGATAGGAGACCGCCATAATAGGTTAAGTAGTTTTTCGTAGTGTGTATTGGAAACGGTGCCGTGCGTCCATCAGCGACCCCCACGTGTGACTCATAACTATTTCTTAGAGCGACAGTGTGACCTCCAGCGTCCACTCGTCTTATTCAGGAACATTTATCATCTGAAACGGCGGAGTTGTTAGCGTTCTTCTCGAGTGTGCGTGTCGTTCCCGGCTACCATACAATTCTCTCCAAATGTGTCAAGCAATTTAGTGCATTTATCTTCATGTAATACGTCCCCCCAGTATTTTTCAATGTTCCATTAATATATAGTGTCAAACTCCGTGGAGACGTGTGTTTGGTATTAATAAACCTGAATTCTGAGGTGTCTGATTCTTATGTAGGTTAATCAACCCAGGTGACATGCAAAGTGTGTTAAGGAGATACTTACTCACAGTCCTCCGATCCTAATTACGTGTTAACTCGGTAAAAAATTCATTTGAAATATTATATTCACGCTACTTTCTTGTCGACAAATATTAAAATTCTGTTCAAGAGTTAGACTCTTTAAGGATAAATCTTGAACTGGTGGCAGCATACTCATAGTCTAATCTTACATTTTTTTTTTTTTTGTAACACTGCTGGGTTCATTGGAGGAATTAATTAACCTCAAAACAACCCACGAATTACGGCAGTACAGAACTATGTGTGCTATGCGTTTCATTCATATAATATGATATCACTATATTTCCCCTCTCCGATTCTAAATCAATTTTATTTATTTACACTTCAGATAACAACGGATACTTCAAATAACTCTATGGGACACACTCATATGATGTTGAATAAATCTACGGTTCTCTCCCATGATATTTAATCTCACTCTTCACAAAAATATCTTTCATTTAACTAATTACTTCATATCCAGTGCGCCTTGACTTTCAGTGCAACATCTCACTGCAACATTTGCTTCCTATCCTTCAATTTTGTAGTTACATAACACAGTTCACACAACACATTGCTCTCCTTTACGATAATACATCACTCATTTTTTCAAATTTGCCTTTGCCACATTGCAATTAATCCCAACGCTGCCACCAATGTCGTACCTGCAATTGTTACTAATGCCTACGAACTTTCTTGTGTTCCTTATCTATGGTATAGTTTGGGGTTCAAGGAACACGATTCCGTTTTCTACTGTATTTAAACATGTCGATATTCAAGTTACACAATATAAATCCTACTGACAAGGTTATATGGCATTGCTTAACGCTTCCTAATTCACAATGTTAATACACTCCCTAATTCACAAAAAACATCCTACCACTTGAACATTCTAACACATTGAAATCTGGCTGCATTACTACCTAAATTAGATGACTACCTCACATAAACTAAACTACCACTTACCTTAAAGTAGCCCATCTTGTTTCAGGGAAATGTTAAGATATAATCATGGTTTTCCTCTTTTACATAACTATATATATATGGGCATCTTACTTTATGTCATTTGGCAATTATCAGTCGTCCTCACTAACTTATTTTCTATACCAAGTATTATTGGTCCTTCTACTCTCTAACCTCTTCTCCACAGACTTCACAGGTCTGTAATTTGTTCATTTTCCTTCTAGACACACCTCCACAATTTCAAAAGCTTACAATTTGATGTGAGGGGGCACATCAAATGTATAAATTTATGCTACAAACATATTTAATATGAGGGTTCTTACCTATCAACCAAACCCATGTCTATCTCCCGACACATCATCCCAGCTAATTAACTAACTAGGATACTTATCGGTGGATAGTGGGTTGAATTACGGCTGTAGGTTTGGATCAATACTGCAAGTCGTGTGATCCGCAGTGGTAGCGCGTGATCAAAGCCGCCCGTGAAAGACAGATGCGGTGGGCTGGAGACGGTAGTTGTTATCGAGACGTCAATCGGTTATCACACCAGTAACTTGACGCGGCAATTGTTATCTCTTGTGTTGCTAAGACACGTCCTTTGATTTAACACTATATGTACAATTAAAGTATGTACAAATAAGCACGTCTATATCAACAATAGATGTTATCCTTTCAAGGGCTCGGAGTGTACTTGTACTTGTATTTATACAAGCACGTATTAGATGTTAACTCCTCGGATGTCTAGAGTGTACTGTACTTGTACTTATATCTACAAGCACGTCTGTATTAACAATAGATGTTACTCCGGGAGGGACTGGAAGTGTACTGATTCTCCAAGGTGGGCGGCTGTGATCGCCGCACCAACACCTATGCCACGTGTAGGTCACAGGTGGCCTAGAATCTAAATGGGCGGCAGCCAATGGCCGCGCTCCAAATTAAGGTGCTAATTATTTAAGTGCAATGCTTATTAACTACTGGGAATATTAATTTATCCTATCCCAGTACTCATCATTTACTTAAATTACCTTAATTATTACCCATTACCATTACAATTATATATACATATCCCTATACGCGCCCTCCTATGATGAGCGGAAAATACCTCTCACTAGGGGGGGGGGTGAAACAAACTACCACTTTACCAATTATATGCGAGGGTGTTTGGTGGATAATTTCCACAAAATGTAATGTAATGTAAATTTGTCTCCTTTTCTAACCTCCTACCTATGCATTTTCATAATATATTATATATCCACAATTAGTTATTAGGCTCCAAAGTCCCTCCTTCAAAGTGCCTTCAAGAACTTCCTTTTCTGTCATTGGCCAAAGCCTTTATTAGGCCACGCCTACCCAAAATCTGTCTTCGTATTTGGGGGAAGGTCTGGGTATAGTAGGGGAACGTCATATGTTCCCCAGTGTTTACAAGTGTCCCAACATCTGGTTACACTCTGTTGGGTCAAGAACCGATCTTTCACTTCTCTAACATATCTGATTACCTTCACGGTCAACCTTCTTCCTTTATTTTACAACTTTGCCATTTTTTATATCTCTGTTTATACCTTCACGGTCATTGTATATCTTCTAGTCCAGGGGTTCCCAAACGGTGGGTCGCGACCCCTGGGGTGTTGCGAAGGCTTGGCAGGGGGTTTGCGAAGCCTTGCTGGAAATGGCTTAGGAGAATATTTTTTTAACTCATCGATTTGATTTTTTTAGGTTTTTATATTTTTCTTGCTTTTGTTTCATTGCAAAAAACGTGTTTTGATCATCTATAATAATATAAGCGAAAGTGTGTCTGTCTGTCTGTGTGTGTGTGTGTGTGTGTGTGTGTGTGTGTGTGTGTGTGTGTGTGTGGTATAGGTTCCGCCCCCCGTGGCGGAATCCCCTCATATGGCACAGTTTTGGAACCGGCTTGACCAGGGGAAGGTTTTAAGCACACTTATGAGATGATCCGATCACTTTTTTTTCTTCTTTTTTTTTAGTAGCCTATTAGCGAGAATTGTGAACAAAAAAGTGGGTTGCGAGAATTGAGGAAACCTTGATGTAGGGTGATGGGTAATGGGTGAGTGAATGGGTGGGGTGATGGGTAATGGGTGTGGGGTGATGGGTAATGGGTGTGGGGTGATGGGTGAGTGAATGGGTGGGGGGTGATGGGTTGGGGGTGATGGGTGATGGGTGAGGGAATAGGTGGGGGGTGATGGGTAATGGGTGAGTGAATGGGTGTGTGTTGATGGGTAATGGGTGAGTGAATGGGTGGAGGGTGATGGGTAATGGGTGAGTGAATGGGTGGGGGTGATGGGTGATGGGTGAGGGAATAGGTGGGGGGTGATGGGCAATGGGTGAGTGAATGGGTGTGTGGTAATGGGTAATGGGTGAGTGAATGGATGGGGGTGATGGGTAATGGGTGAGTGAATGGGTGGGGGTGATGGGTAATGGGTGAGTGAATGGGTGGGGGTGATGTGAATGGGTTGGGGTGAGTGAATGGGTTGGGGGTGATGTGAATGGGTTGGGGGTGATGTGAATGGGTTGGCGTTAATTCATACATTTCTACATCCATGATTTCAGGAAAGTTAGAAGGGGCTATCTGGAGAGTCTGTGTTTGGTGGGCCGAAGGCCCACCAATAGCCCTCCGCAGGAGCTAGCCAGAAAGTCCGCCCGGAGAGCGGCTTTGCGGATAGTTATTATCATAAATTTGTGTTCATATATGGTGGGAGGCGCGAAACGAGTCTCTCTGTGGCTTGCTATTTATTTATTCTATTATGCCAAAGTTGGACCAATGCTGTAATTTCCAATCCTGCCACTAGCTGGGTTGGCTTGCTGTTGAAAACTGTGTATGTTGAGAATATTGAAGGAATTATTGTGTTCGTTTATATTTCTCGTTCTCAAATAATTAGGTTGGAGAATTGTATTTATCTATCTCTTTACTTTATTATACCAAAGTTGAAGCAATGCTGCACTTTAGCTTGATAATAAATAATTACAGAATTCATGTATCAAATTTTTGTATATGTTTATTTCCCTTTCCTTCACGGAAAAAAAATGTAAATCAAGCTGCTGATAGCAGGAGGTCATGTGAGTTTCAAGATTTTGGGAAAGGGGTCGCGAGTGCAAAAACGTTGGGAACCACTGTTCTAGTCCTAACAACCAACTTCCCCTATATTTTTCTGTCCTCTTCTTTTCCATTAATTCCTTCTCGCTCTCTCCCGATTATCCCTTCTCCCTTCTGTCTCCCGTTTCAAGCGGCTGCAACACTAGTACTGTTACACAATTTGTCTTAAATGAAATGATAAGTCTTTATTAGTAAACTTTCGCCTCCGCGCATGCACAGTTCGTGCATCCTTTTGTTGGTAAAGAAAGTCGGACTGCACCGAATACACAGACTGCTGGGAACGCGACAGGTGTACATTCGTTCCTTTTTCTTTGTTTTCCCTTTCAACCCCTCCCGAATTACAGTAGTACTTGAACATCGCTGTTATGCTTCGCTTGATAAACTTGTCTTAAAGTAATCGTCCAGACCATTTCATTATTCCTGATTTAATGCAATCAAATTATAGCCATTAGCGAGTATATCAACAATATGTTGTCACTTTTTGCATCCAGTCAGCCGTTTTTAAATAATCCGCAATCAAAATCTGTAATTTCCCCGAGCTCTCAAAACGCTGCTCAAGGCTTGCAGACGACGCAGCACGGCTCGGTGACGTCACAGCAGGAAGCCTCCATTTCCCGCGCTGATAACCACCACTACAACCTTATAGTCAGGAGGAAGAAAGGAGGAAGAGAGAGAGAGAGAGAGAGAGAGAGAGAGAGAGAGAGAGAGAGAGAGAGAGAGAGAGAGAGAGAGAGAGGAGGAAGAAGGAAGGGAGAGAGAGAGAAGGAAGAAGAGAGGAAGAGAGAGAGAGAGGAGGAAGAAGGAAGGAAGAGAGAGAGAGAAGGAAGAAGGAAGGAAGAGAGAGAGAGAGAGGGGGAAGAAGGGAGGAAGAGAGAGAGGAAGAGAGAGAGAGAGGAGGAAGAAGGGAGGAAGAGAGAGAGAGAGGAGGAAGAAGGAAGGAAGAGAGAGAGAGAAGGAAGAAGAGAAGAGAGAAAGACAGTGGGTTAGAGTTGCCAACACACACACACACACACACACACACACACACACACACACACACACACACACACACACACACACACACACACACATCTCACCTTTGCTATTATCTCTTCATCTCACTGTCTCTCACAACGTAATACCTTGTCTCTTCTAGCAGTAATCCGTCCCTTAGCTATATAATCTGTCCATACTGTCTATATATGTCCTATAACACGTAATAATACCGTCAATACTACGCTATGTGGCAAGGCGGTGGTGTGGCTGGGTGGCTTCTACTACTAACTAGTACTACTACTAAGCAACTACTACTACTATTACTACTACTACACTACTACTACTACTATTACCACTATTACCACCACTACTATACTACATGATACCTCCACCACTTGTTTATTTATGCAATATATGCGGGCTCCACTAATTGGAGGTCAGTAGCCCCAACTCAGGTCGCTACTGACTGTGGCATCCAACCATAGACGACTACTACTACTTATCTATTAATTACTCTCCTCTCTCCGTCACCTACACTAATATGCCGCTCTCCACTACAGTGGCCTGGTAGTTCAGGCCAGCTAAATCGATGGTTGTGGGGGCGGAATATCTAGTGCCCCTGAGACATAGGAGAGCAGACCTGAGCAGGGAGAAGGAGAGACGGCATCTCATCCAGGCGACAACGTGGCTCCTTGGCTGGTGCTTCTTTTCTGCCATTACATCTGCTAGTCTTGAATACAAGCACTTGGCCTTGGGGCCCATCCCGCCTGACGTAGTGAAGACCAGGGGTGTGAAGATGCCGTGGTCGACATTTCGAATCCTATCTCCATAACTCCTGATTTTATCCCGTTCATTCTTTTGGTGAGCAGCTTCCAGTGAGATCCTCTGGTAGCAGGCGGCCATCGGATCGAAGATTCTGATGTCCATGAAAGCTCTCTGTCCTCTGGTCCAGACCACGAGCACTTACGTCCACCCGGGCCTCGTTGGCGGTGTTGGCCGTCATATACTGCATGTGTTCGCCATTCAGGGGGAGAAGAGTTGGTTCGGTGGAGACGTCGTGGCACACCTCCCTGAGCATACTGGCCGTCAAATTTTTCACCTCATCGTGTCTGATGCACACGAATCCCCCCTTTTTACACGTCATGGTATGGTCGACGTTGTTTGGAACTCCACATACACAGGTTTTGGGAAGCCCCTCCACTGACCAGCCATACCTCAGAGCAACGGCATCTACGAATTCTTGTTTGTTGAGGCTGAAGCCTTTAGCTCTGATAGGCAAGCATGTTAGCCAGTTGGACGCTCCCGTTTCCTGTGCAATGTGAATTTTCCTCACGGTTTCAACTAGCATGACGTCTTTTAGGCGTTCCAAGCTTTCCATTTGTGCACTTTGTCTGTTTTTAGACATGGTTTTCTTTAGCTCCAAGATCACATTCTGGTCTGTTTCGCCCTTGCGTCTTGAGCTATGATTTTTTCGGTGAGGGACCTGGTGAGGTTGATGGAGTTTCGGTTTTCTTCCTCGGCCGTTTTCTCAGGGGACGTGATCCCCATCCCGCCCAGTCTTGGTTGAAGTGACAGCAGCTCCCTCACGTCCTCTCCAATACTATACTATTACTACTACTACTAAGCAACTACTATACTACTATTACTACTGCTACACTACTACTACTACTAATATTACCACTATTACCACCACTACCACCACTACTACTACTACTACCACCACTACTACTATTACCACTATTACCACCACTATACTACTACTACTACTACTACTACTATACACAGGCAGAATACTTTTGTTTACATTGGAGTTCCTGCTGTGACGTCATCAATAATATTCGCAGCCCTGTTGGGGGGAAGAAAAAAAAATTCGCGCGCTTTTTACAAAAGTCGTGTTTTTACGGAAATAAGGCCTGGAAATCAATTATTTTTGGTGGATTAGGTGTTTTGAATGTACAATCAACATAATTAGGCAAAACAAAATGGGTCTGGACGATTACTTTAACAATGACTCAGGCATAAGCTTGAAAGACTGAACAAATAACTGCAGCAAAATACCTACTGACATGATTCTCGGGAAGCTATTTGATGGACCCCAATTCAAGTACGAGAGAGAGAGAGAGATTTCCTATTTGAAAGTTAAGCTCAAAAGTGTTTTCGAAACGAGCAAACTTATGTCCGAAACTTGGGAAAAGAAAACAGTCTATAATATGATACACTAGCCGCAAAGCCGCCCTCCGGGCGGACTTTTTGGCTAGCTCTTGCGGAGGGCTTTTGGTGGGCCTTCGGCCCACCAAACACAGACTCTCCAGATAGCCCCTTC
>JACEEZ010005253.1:92500-97500 GCA_016584305.1 Chionoecetes opilio | reverse complement strand
TTGAAAAGGATAGTAGTATTATCAAAGAGACCCTAACACTCAGCCTAAGAGTGATGGAGCCAGTGGTGACCAGCCTCGATAAATATCCAAATGGAGAGAGCAGCCTACATGGGAGTCCTGCTTCCTATTCTATCTGTACTTTGGGACAACCTTCGGGCATTGAAGGCTAAATCATTCAAACATCCCCGGCCTTTGTTGGAGTACCTCCTTGAGAACCCTCATAGTCATAAGAGACCCAAGGGTTTCAAGGCCAGGTTCCTCTCCCTCTTTGATCAAATTGACTTTTTGATGGCCACAGCAATCCATCCCCTCTTCAAGCTACCTGTGGTCCGCCTTCTTAACCCTGAGAAGGTAGATGCCGTGAAATCAAGACTGCTGTTCGAGGTCACGGAGTAGGTTGTCTTGGATATCTCAGAAGGCAGCACCCCAGATGAAGACGAAAAGGATGATTTTTTCAAGGTGAGACATGTATAATTTATCGTGATCTATTGTATCTTCAGTTCAGTTGTGACAGTTCATTACTCCAAGTCATTATATTTGCAATCTTGAGCGTCATGCTGATAAATTATTGTAATATTTATGATTCAAGTGCAATAATATACTGAAAAAAAGTCTATACACTTTTTATTTCTAAGTAACGGTATATATATTTTTTCTGACTCCGATTACTTAATTAAAAGTTTTACTTAATATATATATTACAAATTTATCTATTATTTCCAGATTTTGAGGAGCCCAGGACCCACAGTTACAGAGCGCACGTAACTCTACACGCCTCTCCAACATGATGGGGAAAGAGCTTGAGAGTTGGTGTTCAGAGAAGCAGAGGAACAAGCTGCTGGAGCAGGCCATGTTCCCTGCCCATTTTCGTGCCGCCTGGGTAGATGTGTTTGTTAAGTACAACACGGCCATACCCAGCTCTGCAGCTGTGGAGACTGTTCTCCCAGGGGTCGGACATGATTAACCCGTCGGGTGCCAGCGACGTAGATTTACGTCGGCATAATTAAAAATTCATTTGGGCAAAACTATTCACTTATTATTTTCCATTTCACATAGGGTGTTACATGCACCCTTTGAGCGATATGGCAACAGTATAGCATGTGGATAAGGCTGCACTCACACCAAGCGAGTCGAGTTGAGTCGAGTCAAGGAGAGTAATTGTCATAACGAGTGATCGAAGACTCGTTGTGACTCGAATTGACTCGACTCAACACGAATTGTTTGGTGTAAAACGAATCCTCTCTCGAATTGTTTGGTGTAAAACGAATCGCTTATTATTTTCCATTTCCACATAGGGTTACACATGCACCCTTTGAGCGATGTGGCAACATTATAGCATGTGGATAAGGCTGCACTTAGGCCCGGTTCACACTTCACGTATTTGCTACGTGCGTCTTGTTATCGTGACGTCACCGTGACGTCGCGATGACGTTACCTCGTCACTGGTCATTCCCGCCCGCTCGCTCGATCAGAAAAAATTGCAGTATAAAACCGCCTTGCTTTCCTTATTTCCTCCCTTTTGTACCCCATGACACACCTATTACTCCCTTCACTATATGCCCCTTCACTCCCTGCTCTACCTATATAGCGCTACAATCCCCTGACAATTGGCTATTGCAAAGGTTACAAGTGGATTCTGTATAGCGGGGTCCACAGGTGTTGCCACATATCGCAGTCGTTGCGATATTTTTCAAGTCACTAATAATTACTACCTATTGCACGGCCTGTAGAGGGTGTTGGTGGCGTTGGTTGGTTGGCGGTTGAAAATGATTATTAGATTATGAAAATGTATTTGCAGTCTGTATACTTCAAGAAGTTGAAATGTAGTCATGCATCACACGCAAACAATACACTCTAGGGATAAAAAAAAAACCGAAATGTAGCAAAAATGTTCATAGCTAATTTTGAAATGAAAAATACATTTGTTAAGGGTTTGTTTGTAATTGTATTGTTTAATTTAACCAATAGACCACAAATAAAATAAATTAAAAAAATCGAAAATCGGCCAGCACTGGCATCACTGATCTATATAACATGGATCGCGGAAGCCTGGCTCAGCACTGGTTCCAACTGTCCGCCATCTTGCCGTAACCAAAACAAAGCCTTGTTTCTGCGGCTCGCGTTGCTGTCTGGCTGTGTTATCGCCTCGTCATGCCAAGCTGTGCTTGCTGTCTGGCTGTGTTATCGCCTCGTCATACCAAGCTGTGCTGCTATGTCCTGTACAAACAGACCAGGACCTGGAAGTGGCAAATCTTTCCACCTGTGAGTAACACCACACACACACACACGCACCCACCACACACACACACACACACACCCACCCACCCACCACACCACCCACACCCACACACCCACCACACACACCCACCCACACCTATGAACACACACACACACCACACACACACCCACACCCACTCCCCACCCAGCCCATCCACTCTTAATCCATCTACCCACTCCAGTCATCCACCTACTAGTTAAAAAAGAATAAAGGTGGATATGGTATGCTTTTTTTTTATATAAATAGATATAGATATAAGTATATTTTTTTATACTTGTTAACAATTAGTGGGGAACGGAAGCAGACCTGAGTGCGGTTATGATACAAATGATCATAGCGCTTCCTAATAAGCGGTGCTTGTTCTAATGGAGATAGCTTTATTTTGCGAAGAAAAAAAGAAGAAAAAAAAAGTATACCTTGTGGTTAAAGTTAGGTTAGGTTTCATTACAACCTATAAGGTTAGGTTAGGTTTCATTAAAACCTTTAAGGTTAGGTTAGGTTTCATTAAAACCTATAAGGTTAGGTTAGGTTTCATTAAAACCTTTAAGGTTAGCTAGGTTAGGTTTCATTAAAACCTATAAGGTTAGGTTAGGTTTCATTAATATTATTATTATTTTTTTTGGGGGGGGGTTGCGCAAAATAAAACTATCTCCATTGCAACAAGCACCTATTGTAGGCCAAGAAAAAATAGTTGATGTCTCTTAAAACGACCGCAAAACTCTCGTCCATTATTACCAAAAGTTGTTTCGTAGTCTATATGAAACCATAGTCGTTTCGTACACTCAGCTCAGAGTTGAACTTGACTACTAGAGTTACGAAACGACACCAGGTATGTACAAAAATACTCAAAATCAGTGTACGAAACAAACTACTTTCAATTCAATATACCTAATTAAGAAAGATTTTTTGATTAGGCCAAAGGTTTTTGATTAATTTAAACTTCCTGTAATCCCCGAGAGTAGCTTCTATGGACCACTGTGGCCCGCGCCGTACCCGTGGCCGCGGCGGTACGGGACTGGCGCCGTTATAGTGGACGAGAACTGCGTGTTCGCTCATTAGGTCACACACACACACTCGGGGGCTAACAATGCACTCTTAGCCTCTCGCTTTACCACATACACCACACCTATCACTACACACCTGTACGGCCTCGCAACACACCTGTCACTACACACCTGTACGGCCTCGCAACACACCTGTCACTACACACCTGTACGGCCTCGCAAGACACCTGTCACTACACACCTGTACGGCCTCGCAACACACCTGTCACTACACACCTGTACGGCCTCGCAACACACCTGTCACTATACACATGTACGGCCTCGCAAGACACCTGTCACTACACACCTGTACGGCCTCGCAACACACCTGTCACTACACACCTGTACGGCTTCGCAAGACACCTGTCACTACACACCTGTACGGCCTCGCAACACACCTGTTGTCTGTGTATCACCGTAAATAAATGACTTGGAAGGTTCGACGATGCACTAGGTTGGAAGTTTAGTAGTAGTAGTAGTAGGTGTTAATAGTAGTTGTAGGTGGTAATAGTAGTAGTAGGTGGTAATAGTAGTAGTAGTAGTAGGTGTTAATAGTAGTAGTAGGTGGTAATATAGGCTATCACATGCCAGCAGCCAACACCCAGCCACTGCCTGGCCGGCCCATGTATTTGTTTTGGTTATGACAAGATGGCGGCTGGTGACTTCAGTATCTCGGCCACAGCTAGCCCAGATCCGCGATCCATGTTATATAGATCAGTGACTGGCATAGGTAAAAGGCCAAGAGAGCGAGTCTGACCTCCGATAATTTTGAGAGATCGGTCTTCATGAATGGGAACACGGATCTGTTCAATATGGAATTGTCACCAGAGAATTCTGAATGAGGAATCTGAGGGTCTGATATCATATCAATGAAATAACATTTGGAGTGTAGTGTACTTATACTAATTATTACCCCTTAGTATGCACTTAAGTTGATTTATTGAGTGAGTGGTCACAATGAAGTGAAGGTAAAATATCTAATATACTATAGGAGTAGCCGTGTGTCTGTGTGTGTGTGTGTGTGTGTGTGTGTGTGTGTGTGTGTGTGTGTGTGTGTGTGTGTGTGTGTGTGTGTGTGTGTGTGTGTCTGTCTGTCTGTCTGTCTGTTTTGGGTAGCCGAAACTGTAAATTCAATTTTGATGAGAGTAGGCTCAAAAAATCGCAAATAAATCGTAGGTGGTAAGCGGCTTGGTCCCATGTCGATTGAATAATTTTGAAGGGAGGTTTTAGGTTAAAAACACTTTAGGAGTATTAGATTACAGGAAAAACTCTGCGGTAACGTCTTGCCACATTCCACAAACTCATTAGACTCATGGACGTTTGTGTGCGTGTGTGAGTGTGTGTGTGTTGGAATCACACGGAACACAAAGGGTTGGAATCACACGAAACGTGGTCTACCCCTAGGCACTTTGACCAGTGACCAACGACAGCAACAACACGATTGGAGTTTGCAATCACATGTTGTCTAATATATACTACTACTACAAACATCAATACGTGGGTCCGAAGGGCCCACAAGCACTTGTAATATACTATAGCAGTAGCCGTGTGTCTGTCTGTCTATTTTGGGTAGCTGAAACTGTAAATTAAATTTTGATGAGAGTAGGCTAACAAAATCGCAAATAAATCGTAGATGGTAAGCGACTTGGTCTCATATCGATTGAATCATTTTGAAGCTA
>JACEEZ010005253.1:45000-87500 GCA_016584305.1 Chionoecetes opilio | reverse complement strand
TTTTAACTCAAAGGTTGGTCTACTGTGTTTTCCCTCCGCGACTAATATTTTTCATAAATCAATTTCGCAATGAATATTGATGCACCGCATCTGAATACTAAAAAAGAACGTTCTTCTGTTGTTCTAGTAAGTGTATGCATGACATGCATTACGATTGAACGTTCTAAGATAGCAATTTAATGCAAATTACTCGCCTCGAGTAACAGAGCTTAATATATTTTTTACATGTATATTGTGGCATGTAAAATTTGGGCGATGTTCACACTGTTTTCTAAGACAGTACTGCTGCGTCTGGCAAACGCTTGTCAAAATACAATAAGCAATGCCTTGGAAAAACGAAGAATAAAGAATGCCGAAATCGGCTTGTTGCTGCGACAATGTAGGTTATAATTGTGGAGGCGACACGCCGCGGCGGGGAGTGGTGGGCGGGGAGATTGTGGTTGGGCGATTGAATCAAAACATTACGACTTCACGCGTCGACTCATTGCACTTCCAGGCTTTCTATCTGATTGATACACAATAATAACAGAAACATATGACTGCCTAGGTATAGATAACTTCTAAACATACGTTATTGACTATATAATATCATAGAGTAGCATTTACCTCGCCTCCTCAACTATAACCTACTTGGTTATTTGGTTATATACAATGTTTTACAGAATCAGGCTTCTATACAATATACATATAGAAGAAGATCGTTCTTAATATTATACTTTTGTGTTTTAAGTGCAGTGGAATAAGCCCATATTTTTCTTTCAAGTTGACCAACTTTTCACCAAATTGTGAGTTAAAACTGCCAGCGACCCCTGGCATTTCGGAGTTGCAGTTCTCTCTAATTGTCATCGACTTATCATATCATGTGTAGGAATGCAAATAAAACAATCTCCTTTTTCCCTTACACACTGCGCTGCTAGCAGAGAACCGCTTATGGTTCCCGTCAGAAATCTGTTTCTTACCTTTGTTTAGATAAGGTTAACCGTACTAAATACCCTCTCACAATCTGCGTTCGAATGCAGCAAGCAACGATCCAAGTCTAGGGGCCGATTTCTTAGTCCTTTGGTAAGCTCCCTAACCAAAAGCCTTACCAACCTGGTAACAGTCCTTACTAACAAAGAGATCCGATTTCTTAGTCGCTGTTTTCGTGAACCAGGAGCTCCTCAACATGGTAAGGATACCAACGAATCAAAGACGACAGATTCGGTAGCTACGGTTCCAATCTATGGTATCGATACAAACCAACAGCGGCCCAAAAGACGACTAAGAAATCGGATTTGTTGTTGGGGATGGAAATGGCCGCTCATTGGTAAGGACCCCAAGGAAAGGGGACGACTGAGAAATCGGCCCATAGATTGGAACCTTTGGGAACGCCGGGTTGGGCAGCCTAGTGCCTCCCCAACAATGCTTACTAATGCAATTATGTATCAAATACCACTAATTCCTACTTTCATATGGTTATATTTTCTTCTGAAAAAGATGTAAACAATTATCAGACAACGCATCAACACGTTAGAGGGTTATTATGCAAGAAAAAGAAAAGTTTTAAAAGAACTTGGATGGCCGCGGTGAATGCACGTCACCAGCTGTCAAGCAGACATCATATTTTTCACGGCCATCTGCCTTAATAAATTATTTTATCTGTCACCCTATATTCTACTATAATTCAGTAATAGTGTAGGTATATATGCGTAAGATATACAAAAGTTGTTATATGTGAACTTGTTATTATAAATAAAATTAATGATTATAAATATTTTTTTAAATTATATATAATTTAATATAATATAATTTATATATAACAAAATTTAATTTATAAATTAAAGTAGAATATTATAAATAATCGTTATTATTATTTATATGTGTGTAAATAGTAATTATTTACTGACTTTGGATGGAATATTTACATTTTCCGCCACTCAGGCACACCAACAGTAGCTACCGAATCTGTCGTCTTTGATTCGTTGGTATCCTTACCATGTTGGGGAGCTCCTGGTTCACGAAAACAGCGACTAAGAAATCGGATCTCTTTGTTAGTAAGGACTGTTACCAGGTTGGTAAGGCAATTGGTTAGGGAGCTTGCCAAAGGACTAAGAAATCGACCCTATGGTATCGATACAAACCAACAGCGGCCCAAAAGACGACTAAGAAATCGGATTTGTTGTTGGGGACGACCCCAACGAAAGGGGGGACAAATTGGAAAATCGGCCTTAGGTTTCCCTATTGTTACACAGGGCACCCCACCTTTCTTTTTTCTCCCCAAAAGGGGCCCCCACACGAAACCACTTAACCCTGAGGGAGGTTCGGTAGAAAAACCTAAGGCGGGGTAACTGTTTACCGTGATGGCACCTTTCAGATTCACCCGGGGGAAAAGGGGACACTTGGGGCACAGGGGAAAATACACTGTCTACTTTTAATGGCGGAGGTACAATAAAACCAGTACTCCTGAAGGTAGAAATGGACGGGGACCACAGGGTCACAACCCCTGATGGCCAGGCAGATACACGGGGTGAAAGGGGTGCGGGAAAGGTTTTGGTTAGTCAAAGGTTGGGGTTTTTGGGGATGCCATGTAGGGCCCCCGAGGTACGTGATTATTTTTCTTTTCATCCCGCCCCCGCGGGAGGCAAAGCTTGTTTCCCCGGCCCTCCCCTCACCTAAACCGACCCCACGGCCGGAGTTTTTCCGGGTGGCGGTTTAAATTCCCCGTAGGAAAACTCGGGGTGGTTTTTCCCCCACCCATCCCCACCATTTAAAACTTTTTTTTCTCATTTTCCGGGGCTTCTTAAGTATATCTTTTGCGTCGTTTTCCCCTAATGTGAATATATATAACACACTCGGAAGGGGAAAAGACAATTTTCTTGAAAATTTAAAGGGAAAAGCTTATTTTGCTTGTTAGGGTTGATTTTATCCCGGGCGGGGCGTTCTTTCAGGGGGCCTCCCTTTGCATTCCTCTTTTCCACCGGGCAGCGCGGAAATCTCAACCATTGAAAAAACGGCAGCAGTATTTCCCCGTCAGGAGGGCCCCGCCTGACACACCTCCAGTCAGGGGGGAAAGCGAGACCGCTGGGGGCAGCGCCCTTTTTTCCCCAAACGGGTTTGTTTTTTCCCTTCCGTCAGGTGGCACCCTTGTCCCCCTCCAAATATCGGGTTAAGGGCTCTCACCATGTAGCGACATGATTTGTTCTCCGTCAGGAACAGCCTAGCTGCCTTTTTCCTCAGCCCCAAGGGGCAGTGGGCCCATATCTCCCATGTAGCGAACCTCATTTTTTTTCTAAATTTTTTTTTACATTATTTCTCCCCTTCACTGTTTTTTTTACTTTATATTTTTTTGGTCCTTTTAAACACGTAATGTAAATTTTAATTTTAATAAGCCCCCACTCGTAAAGATATTTAAATTTACTGTACGAATCCTATAGCAGTGGCGTAAACCGGGGGGGGGAAAGGGGGGAAACTTGGGCCCCCCAATTTCAAGGACTCAGCCCCCCCCAAAATTGCGGGCTAGTACCCCTGCTCCCCAAAAAACAAAAAAAAAGGGAATATTTTTTCCAAATTCCATCCCCAGGGAAAAAACCTTTATTTTTCCCCACTTTTATAAAAAAAAATTGGGTTTTGATGTTTCTTTTAAAAATTTTTAAAATATGTTTCCCAAAAAAAACCTTTGAAATTATAAAGTATTTTTTGTATTAAAAGGGGAAATATTTATAAAATACAAGTGTTTAATCCTGATATACCCAAAACCTGTTTTTGGAAAACAGGTGCGGACTAGCCACAAACCCCTGAAGAAGGACCCACGCAGCCCCAGAAAAAAAGTGTTCCAAAAGGGACAGTCGGGGTTTCCAGACCAGGCCCTTTCCAAAGAGTGGTAAAAAAAGGGTTAGTGGCTTGAATACTCTGTGACAAGTGACCGATTTTTTGGTTTTCCGGGGTAGGCTTTTTGGCGGTAATTTTGGCACAAAAAAGTAACATTCACCAACGAAGGTTCTGGGGCCCCGGGGAAAAAGAGCATTAAAAAAAGGCAACAAAGCAGGAGAACCCAAAGTATCATGTACATGAAAGGGGAAAAAGGCTCAATTTTAAAAAAATTTTCACAGCTCATGGAAGGGGTTCTCAAAACTCAAATAGCCAACACAAAAGAAAGGTTTTTTCTGGAAAACAGAGCTATATTAAAAAAAAACTCTTAAACTTTTGCCCATTACAGCAGCAAAAAATAACATGGAATTTCAGGGGTCTGATGAATCTGAAAGTTCATTAAATAAGGGTGTCTTTCTAGAGATTTTTGATTTGGGTAAGAAAGGAGTCTAAAAAGTTTCGAAATTTAGAAAAAAAAAGTTCCAAGAAACCCCAAATATAATCGGGTTTTTTCAGTCAAAAAATTCTTTTTTTCAAGGGGGTTGCTGACGGGTGTGGGGGTTTACTTAGAAAAGGGAACCCAATATCAAAACCCTTTTTTTGCGGGTTAAATAGCAGTTTAAAACTAGGGGAGGGGTCAGTATTACTGAGAAAACCCCTGGGTGTATTAGGTAGGGTTTTTGGGAAATAAAACCCGTATATAAAAGATTTTTTAAAGATTTATTTTTTAAAGTATTTTAAATTGTTTCCTGGCTACTGTTTTTTGGGTTGGGGAAAATTAAAATAAAAAATATCGAAATTGATAGCGCATTTGTTTTTTTATGATACTGCATCAGTAAATGAGGGGCCCCAGAAAAAAAATTGGGGTTTGTGCGGGGCGGGAAACTGTTTAGAGAACAGCCAAAAAATCCATTTTTTTTATTTTCCCTTTGCTCTACACAAAAATTTACAGCTGGTGAAAAACCCCCAACACTGCTGGATGCTTATCAGGGGTTACCCCGGTTTTTTTTAACTTGTTTTCGGGCCCCTGATAAACTTCATCCGTAGTTAAACCTACGAAAGGGACATCTTTCTAGATTTCCCCAAAGGGAAAAAAGGAAAATTTTCCCAGTTCTTGAGTTTCCCCAAAAAGTTTTGCCAGACAAATGGGAATAAAACCAAAAACCCCTTTAAAGGGGAAATTTTTCCAAACGGTATGAAAAATCCTGACAGAAACTCTTAAAGATTTTTTCTATCCAGGGAGCGCTCTGGGAAACCCAGGGGGAAAACCCGGGGGTTTTAAGGGCAGTGGGGGACAGGGAAAACACAGGACGGGGGGGCGGGTTTAAACCACAGGGGGGAAAAGGGGGGCCATTTTTTTTAAGGAGGGGGGTGGCGGGTTTTTTTAACCGGGACGGGAGGAAAGGTTTTTTAAGGCGGGGGAGAAAGGGTAAGGCAGGGGGTGGAAAGGGAAAATGGGGAGGGGGAGTCGGGTTTTAAAAACGGGAGGGGAGGAAATTTTTTAAGCAGTGGGAGCCCGGGGTTTAAGGGGCAGTGGGGGGCATTTTTAACACGGGGTCGGGGGCAGGTTAAAAACAGTGGTATCGGGTTTTTTTAAGGCAGTGGGTGCCAGGGTAAGGCAGTGGGGGCAGGGTAAACAGGAGGGGAAAGGCGGGTTTTTAACACAGTGGAGGGCGGGTTTTAAGGGCCAAGTGGGTGCCAGGGTAAGGCAGTGGGGGGGCAGGGAAACACAGGCGGTAGGCATTTTAACACAGTGGTTCGGGTTTTAAGGCAGTGGGTCCCAAAGGGAAAGGAAAGGGGGGAGGCAGGTTAAAATCAGTTTTTTAATTATTTTAAATCAGGGACCCTTTGTACTTTTTTCTTTTTAAACCCTACGACCCGGGTACCTGTTTTTTGGTCCCAAAAAGGGGAAAATCCCCTTGAATATATTGTAATTTTTATATATATATATTTTTTTTTTTCTTTTAATCAAGAAAAAAACCGAAATTGAAAAAAACAAACCAAAAACATACATTTGGCAATTCCTTTGTTTTTTTGGGTTTTAGGGAGAGAGAAAAATGGCTTTTTTATTATTTTGTTACAAAAAAAAAATTTTTTAAAAATTTTTTTTTTTCATATTATCAAATTTAGTTAAAAAGGGGTATGATGCAGGGTATAACTCTTTTAAATTTTTTTGTGTCATGAAATTTAAAAAAGCTTAATTTCCACTTTTTCTTTTTTTTTTTGGGGCCCTCAAAATTCCCCCTGGAACTGTTTTTAATTTTCAAAATTACCCCCCCCCCGACCCCCCCCCCCTGGATACTCGCTGGTCCCCCATCCCCAAACCCCGGGGTTTAAACCCCCCCCAAAAATTTTTTTTCCCTTTTGGGGTGAGCCACTGCCTTTTAGTTTTTTTTAATTAAAAGGGGTAGCGTAGCTTTGCTTTTAAACCCTTTTGGGCCCTTTCCCTTGTCACCCTAGTACATGAGCTATAGGGTGGCCGGGCTTTGGACAGGTTCGGCTTCCGTTTTTTTCCCCCTTTTTCAAAAGGGAATTTTAATTTTTTAATTTTCAGTGTTTTGCATTTGTTTATATTTTAAACTTCCTTTTAAATTGGGGAAATCTTCGTTTAAAATCGCCCATGGGAAATAGCTGGTATTTCATAGTACCTACTATATAGGCTATAATTAAATTTTGGGTTATCTTTGAATGGAAAAATTTATTTCAACACAAAAATGGGCCCCGCAAAATATGGTGGGGCACTAGTTGGGTTGGAAAAAAAAAAAAATCGCTCAGGCTGACTCCTTTTACTTAAAATTTGTCTAGAAAAACGGTTTGCCGTTCCTATATGCCCTATAGGAACCTGGAAGTTGAGTACAGTAAAGGTTTTTTGCTTTGAATGAAAATAAATCACATCCTAAAGGATGCAGAAAACTGCCGGATGCTTTAAATTTTCATTTGTTTTAGCAATTCGCATAAAATTTACCCTAATTAGCACCCCTTCGTATTTTCTTCCCCTTTTTAACCCCCTATAAAAATTCCTAGGGGTTTTCTAGACCTAAAATTTTTTAAATTCTCAATGATGTTTAAAAATGCAAGAGGGTACTGTGTAAAATTTTTTTTTTTTTCCATAAATTTTTTAATTAGCATATTGATTAGGGGGAAATTTTTTTACAAAATTAAAGAAAAATATTCCCTATTTGACATTTGCATATGTTCTAAATCCAAAACCCAAAAAAAAGTTTTGAATTTAATATTCCCCCAAATCAACATATTTGTTCCTTTTAAAATTTTAACCCAATTTTGCAATGTGCACAATGGATTGTCGGGGGAAAAATGGTCTGACCCTTTAGTCAATAATGAAAAAAAACGTCTGGGCAACTACAAAATAAAAGATTTTCCTTTTTTTACGGTATTATGGTATCAGGCAAAGGATCCCTGAGAGGGGGCAGAAGAAACCGGGGGAAAAGGGTCAATTTTAAACCATTGACCCTTTTACCTCACCCTTTAAAAAAACCCGGAACGCAGCCAATTTATGAAGAAAAAAAAGATAACAAGCGGCACTTTTCCCAACCCCCTCGGGTTTAAAAAATATGAAGTTTTAAATTTAAAGGTTGTTGGGGGTTTTTCCCTCAAAAAATTAAAAACGTAAAAAAAAAAAAAAAAAAAAAAAAAAAAACAAAGGGTTTTCCAATTAAAAAAAGGTGTCTTTGTTGGGGAAAAATTAACCTAGGAGGGAAAAACAACTGCCAACTTTTGGAAAAAAAACAAATGGGAGGGGGGGAAAAACCCCAACAACAAGATATGTATTTTAAAACCCCGATGAATTTTTTTTGGAAGAAGTTTTACAGAAATAAACCTGCTGGGAGAGGAAGGAAAAAAAATTTGGGGGATTTTTTAAGGAACACAAAGGGAAAAATTGAGAAAAAAAAAAAATGGGGACGAGATAACAGTATAGTCGCCAGCCCCCCAAATTAAAAACGAATTTTAGGGAAACGCCCACTTTAATTTTTATGTGCCCCCTAAAGATAATTTCACAGTAGTTTATATATGACTGTATAATCTAACCCCGTTTTTAGCGGTTTTTTGCTTTTGTATCCCGCAAATTTTATACGGTTTTTAAAATTTTGGCCCAAATTTTTTTTTTTTCCGCGACGACGACCCCTCGGGAGGGCACTCAGTAAATTTCTAAACCCTAGATGGCGACCCTTATTTGGGGTTTTGGGCGCTACTCTGTTGAATTTTTTTTTTGTTTTAAATTTTATTATTTTTAGGGCCCAAAATCCTTTTTGAACCGATGCAGACACAAAAAAGACCGACTTTCCCGTTTTGCCCCTTCTAATTTTCCCGAAACATGGGTGTAGAAAAGTAAGTATTAAAAGCCACTACACGGCTGTACAAAAGAAAAAAAAAAAAAAAGTCCCGGCGACTTTAGTGGGTTTTCTACGGTAGGGGTAACACAAGGGACCCGCTTTCCCAATAAAAAACTTAGATGCCTGGAATTGGGCCCAGAAGTGATAGTGGCCAAAGGTTTTGCATCAATTTAAGGAATAAATTGATCAATCATATTTCACCACGACCACGAGAATAGCTCGGGGGCCCCCTTTTGCTAAAAAGAGGTTTATTGGATACACATGCACACAAAGGGGGTCTTTACGATGGAAGAAATTTTTCAATGCTTTAAAAAAAGGGAAAATGTGCCAAAACAAACGGGGGGTCATAAAGGGGACTTTTTCGGGTGGAAGGGTTAATTCGAGGTTAAAAGGGGGGTGTGAAAAAAAAGGGGACGGCTGAGAGATATACAAAGTTATTTTGGGAGGAGGTTCTTAATGAAAATTTTTTGGAAATTAAAATTTAAGGGTGTAGGAAAAGTCCCATGCCCCGATGTTGTTTTTTATTTGGGGTTTTTTAAGGAATATGGGGGGCAAAATTTTTTGGAAAAACTAAAACCCGTCTACTTACATTTTTTACTTACTGGTAAGGCAAAAAAGTACCTCTGTGTAAGAGAGTAAAAAATTTTTTCCCCTATTTTTAAAAGGGAGAAATTTAAAAACCCAACCCCTTTAATAGACCCCAGTTCCCCCCCGCCTCAGTCTAGTTTGAAAAATTTTGTTAAAAAGCAAAAAGGGACCCGGGTGGATTGGATACCCCGAAAAAAAAAAAAAGAAATGGAAATTTCAGGCAATGCCACCTTCTTTCTGTAGGGGGGGGTAATAAACCCCAAAATATGACTCAAACACATCAAATAAATAAATGCCCCATGGAAGAATTTCCCCCTAAGTTTGGGTTATTGTTTGGTTGTGTCAAAAAATTTTAATTTAAAATAATCATAAAAAATAAAAAAAAAATAAAATAATAAAGTAGGGGAAGGGCCCCCAAATTTTTTAAAATTATCTTTATTTGTCCCCATTTTCTCTAATCAATGGGTTCCATTTTCCTCCCCCTACCTCTGGCCCGAACCATAGTAAAGGGCCCTTTTCCCCCACAATTAAGGGGGGCTCTTTTTGGGCCCCCTCACTACTCTCCCATCATGGCCGCCCTCCAAGAATTTATTTTTACACTTTCAGCCACCCCGACTTGCACCTCCACTCCGCCAAAACTCCACAGAGGCCCACTCCATCAGTCTTCCACACTTTCCCTTCCCTTTCTTTTTTCATTTTTTCAAAATTCATTTCTCTTCATATTCTTTGACAAAAATTTGTTGTGGAAGGGGCTCTTCCAAACAATTTTCCCTTTAAAAAAATATAACAAGAAGATTCGTCTTCTCTCCCAGGTTTTGCTTTTTTAAAAATATTCCCTTAAAATTACAAATTTAAACACCAACATATCCTCTCCTATGCGTCATTTTTTGAAAAAAAATTTTATAGGGGGCTTAATTAAAGGGAAGGGTTTAATTTCGAATTTCCAATTAGGGGTCAATTTTGCGAATTTTCCCCAACAAATGCAAATTAGCCCTCCGGCAGTTTTTTGCATCCTTAGGAGTGTACATTACATTTCAAGCATAAAAAAACCCTTTCTGTACTCAACAGTTTCCCGGGTTTACTTTTAAAAGGGGATATAGGAAAAGGCTACCCCTAAGTCTAACTAAATTTAAAATGAAAGAGTCAGCTAGAAACAGAATTTTTTTTTAAATTCCCCCAACTAGCTGCTCACCATAAAATGCATGGTGCATTTTTTGGGGTGGAATGAATTTTTCCCTTCCCAGATAAGCTCCCAATTAAATTTTTAGCCATATATAGGCTACTAAAAAATACCAGCCCATACCGATGAAAGAAATTTAATACGAAGTTTCCCCCAAAAAAAGAGGAATGAATATATAAATAAAAGCAACCCCCTGAAAAAATTTAAAACTTAATTCATTTAGAAAGGGGGAAAAAACGGAAAGCCAGAACCGTCATGCCCTGCCACCATAAACTACATTTCAGGGGACAAGGGAAAGGGCCCAAAAGTTTAAAAAGCAAAGTACGCTCCCTTTTTTAAAAAACTATAGGATTTTGTACAGTAAATTTAAATATCCCCATCGGGTGCGGGTTATATCAATTCACCAAATTTCTGTGTAAAAAGAGAAAGCCCAAAAAATATACGTAAAAAGGGCCCGTGAAGGTGAGAAAAATGTTTTAAATAATTTAAACAAAAAAGAGGGGCGCCCAAAAATGGTGAAGATAAAGCCGAGCGCCCTTGGGCTGAGGAAATTTGGGAGTAGGGGTGCTTCCTGACGGAGAAAAAAACATGTCGCTACCTTTTGGGGATGGGATTTCACCGAATTGTGGAGGGCGGCTTAAAAACCCCCTGACGAAGAAAAACAGGCAGTTGAGGAGGGGCCCCTGCCTCACTGGTTCTCTTTTCCCCCGTGGGGCTGAAAGGGGGTGTCAGGGGGGGCCCCCTGACGGAGAAAAAAACACTGCCGTTACTGTTGAAAATTTCCGCGCTGCCCCGGTGAAGAAAAAAATGCAAGGCCCAAGGGGTCCCTGAACAAAAAACGGGCCACCCCCCGTAAAAACAGCAACCGTAAAAAGCAAAGGGGGTACGCTTTTTCCCGGGTTTACAAGAAGATTCGTTTCTCCCTTTTGGGGGCTTATTAATGTTCTGGGTAATTCGGGCCAAAAGATTTTAAAATTAAGGGGCCAATAAAGGGGGAAAAAAAAGTTATTTAAAAAGATAGGGAAAATGGGGTGTTTAAATTCCAGATACCACTGCGAAATTATGGGAAATTGGGGTTGGGGTGGGGGAAAACCACCCAGGAAATTTCCTCTGGGGGAAAAAATGAAAATAAACCGTTCCTGGGTCCTAAATTTTGGGGAAAACAATTCCCTAACCAAACCCCCTTTTCCCCCCAAAACCCCCCGGCCGGGCGGGAAACCCAAAAAAAGGGTTTTCAAAAGGGGGCCTCCCTATGGGGCCCCCTTCCCCCTCGTCCTTTTTTCCCCCCTTAGCCAAGCCCTCCTTTCTTTTTTTTAAAAGGGCAGGGAAAACCCCCTTTCTTTCCCTTTTTCCCCAGCTTCCCCCTCCCCCCCGGGGCGCCTCCTTTTTTTTCAAACCCTTTTTTGGGCATAATAAAATTTTCCCCCCCGCCCTTTCCACCCCCCTCTCTCTCTTCTCTTCTCTTTCTCTCTTCTACCCTCGGCCCCCCCCTTCTTCTCCCCTCCCTTCCCTTTCCCCTCTACTTTTTTTTTTATGGGCTCTTAAATTTAAATGTTCCTCTTTCTTTCTCTCTTTCTTTTCCCCTCTCCCCCCTTTTTCTCTCTCTTTTTCTTTCCTTTTAAAAATTCTCTCCCCTCCCCCCCTCTCCTCCTCCCTCTCCTCCCCTCTTTTCTCTCTTCTCTCTCTCCCCTCCTCCCTCCCCCTCCTCCCCCCTTTTACAAAACCTCGGTTTTTCCTCTTTTATTTCCTTATTTTTTATGTTCCCTTTTTCCCTTTTTCTCTCTCCTCTCTCTTCCTCCTCTTTCTCCCCCTCTCCTCCTTTTTTTTTTTTTCTCTCCTCTCCTCTCTCCCCTCTTTCTTTTCAAAAAAAATCTCCTCCTCTCCTTTTCTCCTTCTCTCTTCTCCCTCCCTCTCTCTCTCCCCCTCTGTTCTCTCCTCTTCTCTCCTCTCTTTTTAAGGAAAATTTAGGTCTCCCCTTTTTGGGCCCCTTTTTTTCTTTGGGTAAGTTCTCTCTCTCTCTCTCTCTCTCTCCCCCTCCTTTCTTCTCCTCTCTCTCTCTCTGCTCTCTCTTCTCCTCTTTTTTTGGCAGATATTTAAATCTCCTCCCTCCTCTCTCTCTCTCTTTTCTCTCTCTCTCTCTCTCTCTTCTCTCTCCCCTCTCCCCTCCTCCTCTCTCTCTTCTCCTCTCTCTCTCTCTCTCTCTCTAATAATATATATAGTAATATATATAAAATATCAGGGGAAAAAGGGGAAGATAACAAATAATGGACATGTAATATAAAAATTCTAATGAGACCTTACCAATTTTATTTTTGAATAGTTTGAGGGCTCCAAACTTTTTGAATTTTTACTTTAATTTTTTTTTAAATACTTATATTTAATATAAAATATTTCAATACAGCAAATTTTTTTTAGGGATGGGTAAAAAAATATTTTGGTTTTAAATACCACAATTTAAACACTTTCTGTAAACATTAAATTTAAACTTTGAAAATGAAAAAGTCAAAAGGAAACATTGAAAAATAGTCCTCATAAGTACCCGAAATAGTTTTTTTAAAAGGGGAATTTAAGGGAAAAAAAAGGGGAAAGTAAAATGCTTTTAAATTTTTAGTAAACTAGCCCCAAAGCGCCCTCCCGGGGGGACTTTCTGGCTAGCTCCCGCGGGGGGGCATTTGGGGGCCCCCCGGGCCCACCAAACACAAACTCTCCAGATAGCCCCTTCTAACTTTCCTGAAATCATGGATATAGAAATGATGTATTAACGCCAACCCATTCACATCACCCCCAACCCATTCACATCACCCCCAACCCATTCACTCACCCATTACCCATCACCCCCACCCCTTCACTCACCCATTACCCATCACCCCCCACCATTCACTCACCCATTACCCATCACCCCCACCCATTCACTCACCCATTACCCATCACCACACACCCATTCACTCACCATTCCCCATCACCCCCCACCTATTCCCTCACCCATCACCCATCACCCCCAACCCATTCACTCACCCACTACCCATCACCCTCCACCCATTCACTCACCCATTTCCCATCAACACACACCCATTCACTCACCCATTACCCATCACCCCATACCTATTCCCTCACCCATCACCCATCACCTCCAACCCATCACCCCCCACCCATTAACTCACCCATCACCCCACACCCATTACCTATCACCACACCCATTCACTCACCCATTACCCATCACCCTACAAACAAGGTTTCCTCAATCCTCGCAACCCACTTTTTTGTTCACAATTCTCGCTAATAGGCTACTAAAAAAAAAAAAAAAAAAAAAAAAAAAAAAAAGTGAGGCATCTCATAAGTGTGTTTAAAAACCCTTCCCCAGCAAGCCGGTTCCAAAAGGGGCCAATGAGGGTTTTCCCCCGGGGGCAAAAACCTATCCCACCACACACACACCACACACGACAGACAGACACACTTTGTTTATAAATAGAGAGGACAATATATATAATAATTTTAATATAATATATAAAAATATAAAATAATTATATATATATATATATATAATATATATAGAGAGAAGAGGAAGAGGGGGGAGAGAGAGAGAGGGGAAAAAAGGGAAAAAAAAAGGGAGGGAGAGAGAGAAGGGAGAGAGAACAAAACAAAAACATAAGAAAAAAAGGAAGTACAGAGGCGTAAAACCCTACACGAGGTAGTTCCTTTAAAGAGAGGAGGGAGAGAGAGAGGAAAAGGAGAAGAAGGAGAGAGGGGGAAGAGAGGAGAGAGAGAAGAGGAAGAGAGAGAGAGAGGAGGGGAAAGGAGAGAGAGAGAAGGAGGAGAAGAGAGAGGAAGAGAGAAAGGAGAGAGAGAGGAGAGGAGAGAGAGAAAAGGAGGAGAGAAGAGAGAGAGAGAGAGGAGAGAGGGAGGAGAAAAGGAGGGAAGATTTAAATTTTCCTGCCCACTAAAGAAAAAAGGGGAGAAGAGAGAGAGAGGAGAGAGAGAGAGGAGAGAGAGAGAAAAGAGAGAGAGAAGAGAGAGAGAAAAGGAGGAGAGGAAGAGAAGAAGAGAAGAACAAAATAAAAAAGGAAAAAGAGAGGAGATAAGAGGAACCTTGGGAAGAAAGAAGGAGAAGAGGGGAAGGGAGAGAGAAGAGAGAAGAGAGGGAAGAGAGAGAAAAAGAGAGAGAGAGAGAGAGAAGAGAAGAGGAGAGTTTTAAAAGTCCTGCCCACAAAAATAAAAGGAAGAAAGGAAGATAAGAGAGAGGAAAAGAGGAGAGAGAAAAAGAAAAGGGGAGAGGGGGAGAAGGGGAGAAAAAGAGAGAAAGGAGACGGAGAGGAGAAAGGGGAAGAGAGAGAGAGAAGAGGGGAAAAAAAAGAGAAAGGGGAAGAGAGAGAGAAATTTAAATATCCTGCCCACTAAAGATAAAAGAGAAAGAGAGAGAAGAGGAGAAAGAGGGGAGAGGAGAGAAGAGAGAAGAGAGAAAATCGAACAGAGAAGAGAAAAGAGAGAGAGAAGGGGGAAAAAAGAGAGAAAAAGAGAGAGAAGAGAGGAAAGAGGGAAAAGTTTTAAATATCCTCCCCACTAAAATAAAAGAGAAGAGAGAGAGAGAGGAGAAGAGAGAGAGAGAGAGAAGAGAGAGAAACGAGAGATTTAAACCGGCAAAGAGAAGAGAAAGAGAGAGAGAGAAGAAAAAGGAGAAAAAAAGGAGAGAGAGAGAGGAGAAAGAGAGAAAAGATAAAAAAGAGAGACGAGAGAGAGAGAGAGGAGAAAGAGAGGAGAGAAGGAGAGGGGATGAGAGAGAGAGAGGAGAGGGGAGAGAGAGAGATTAAAAGAAGAAAGAGAAAAGAGAGAGAAGAGAAGAAAAGAGAGAGAAAGAGAGAGAGAGAGAAAAAGGAAAAGAGAGTTAAAAACCCGAATGAGAAGGAGGAGAAGTAAAAGAAGACGAGTTTTAAATACCCTGCCCAGAAGGATAAAGGAGAAGAGAGAGAGAGAGAAAGAGAGAGAGAAAAAAGAGAGATTACCGGAAAAGATAAGGAGAGAGAGGAGAGAGAGAGAGAGAGAGAGAGAGAAAAGAGAGGGGAACGGAGAGAGGAGAGAGAGGAGAGAAGAGAGAGAGAGAGAGAGAGAGAGATAAGATAAGATTTTCATCCTATCTGGGGACACTTTGCAAGTACCAACTACAAGGTTATTGACTATGCAAGCGCCGCCCCGTCAGCACGAACTAGGCGGACTCGAACCGCGACCGAATGCACAGGGACGCTGCACATTGCGAACTCACGTCTCTACCAACCTTGCCACCCTGACGGGCTGAAGAGAGGAGAGAGAGAGAGAGAGAGAGAGAGAGGGGAGGGGAGAGAAAACGGAGGGAGAGAGAGAGAGAGAAGAAGAGATTAAAATTAATCCTGCCCACTAAAGATAAAGAGAGAGAGAGAGAGAGAGAGAGTTTAAATATTCTACCCACTAAAGACGCAAGATACCCCTTAAATTTGTTTTCTTTATTCGACCGTCACGAGGCCCTGCCCACTCGTCGCGAGGCCCCACCCACTTTTGCAAACCTATTAGGGAAAAAAAAATTCGCCGGCCGGCCGCCGCCGCTCTCAAGACCCCTTGCTACCTCGTGTCTCCGACCGCTCTGTTCTCTCTCTCCCTCCCTCCTTCACCAGCAACTCCTCGTCTCCATGGCAACGGCCCCACCCGGCCACGCTACTGACTCGTACACACACATAGACGGATATTGCTCGCTGCTCATATACACAGACATACGGACACTGCTTACGTACCCACACCACGACAAATACACACAAACAGACGGACATTGCTCACGTCACATACACACAACAAATACACACAGACAGACGGACATTCCTCCGCCCCACATATACACAGACATACGGACACTTCTCTGCGGGTGTAACACTATTTTCTTTGGTCCAAGTCCAAGTCATCAAAAAAGGACCAAAAGGTCAAAAATCAAAACCCCTCTCTCTCTCTCTCTCTTTCCTTTTCTTCTCTCTCTCTCTATCTCTCTCTCTCTCTCTCCCCTTTTTTCTCTCTCTTCCCCTTTTTCTCTCTCTCTCTCTCTCTCGATCTCTCACTCGCCGAAGTTGACATCGAACGATTTTTTTTGGGTGCAATGGGTTTTTTTTGATTTAATAATGAAATCATTGTCAGTAAATTATGTATTTTGTGACGTTCTAACTAGACGACATCGTAGAATAGTCAAATTTCGTACAAATACGAAAATTATTTGGACAGTTAACACAGGGTTTGGACCCTATTGAAAACCGCAGCCCTGAATATCCGAAAAAACGGGAAAATTTTTTTCAAAACAGATACTCAAGATGCGAAAAAATGTCATAATATTGCGTTTTTATTTTTCGTTCAACACTACGCCGGTGTCGTGTGAGCAAAAGTCTTTTTACGAGGGGAACGCCCGTTTACAAATAGCGCTTTTTTCACGACCGTTTACCCCGGTGGACGGACTAGTCCGGGCGGAGATGTTTTGCGAGGCGGGCTGGACATTTTAGATCAGCCCAGACGGTGCAGCCAGAGAGCAGGGCCCCTTGGACCAGCGGGGGAGAGGCGCATGCGCACACAGTCACGGGGAAGACGAACCGAGCTTCTCGGCGCGAAAGACATAAAACACCATGAGGGCCCGACCTTTAAGACTAAAGTAATTTCACGAAAAATACATTTTTCCCCCAATTTTTTGAAACAACATCGGGAAATGAATGTACCGTCAACAACACTATAGTCGCCATCATAATGTCACCGGGCGCCATATTTTAAATTTTTAGATCATACAGCTTGTATGTGTCACGAAGAATGTAGCTATGTTTATGAGATAAGTAAGCTAGTACTGGCACGTGATGTGATCTGTAGTGATGTAGAGTAATTAGGCCCCCTGCGACACTAGTGAGTGGCGACTATAGAAGTGTATAAGGGTTTAATTTAAATGAAATTTATCTTTTCTTTTTTTCATAGTCATCCCTGCTATTTGATTTCCCTTTGAGAAAAAAACGCGCGCTTTTTAAAAATGTTTGGATTTCTCCCCGGAGGCCCGCCCATCGATCCCCCACCCAAATAGGAACGACGAAGGGAGGGGCCCAGTCCGGGCATTTTCGCGAGCATCAGTCCAGTGACATCCAGTCGCACCATGATCTATATCATGATCCGGATCTGGGTAGCGGGGCCCGAGATACTGAAGTCCCCACCCGCATCTTGTCATAACCAAAACAAACAGGGCCGGCCAGGAGTGGCGGGTTTTGGTGCTGGCATGGAAGCCTATATTCCCACCTATACTATACATATTACCCCCTAATATACTATACTTTTACCCCCCCAATATACTATTACCCCCTACTCTACTTACACCTAAAAAATACTATTAACCCCCCTTATACACAAAACTTCCAAAACTAGGCATCGTCAAACCCTTCCAAGTCATTTATTACGGTGATACACAGACAACAGGGGGCGAGCCGTACAGGTGTGTAGGAAGGTGCTTGCGAGGCCGTACGGGTGGTTGACAGGGTTTTGCGAGGCGTAAGGGGTAGTGACAGGTGTTTGCGAGGCTACAGGTGTATAGTGACAGGGGTGTGCGACCCGTAAGGGTGTAGGACAGGGTGTTCAGGCCGTGGGTGTGTAGTGAAGGTTTTGCGAGGTAAGGTGGTAGTGACAGGTGTGTTGCGAGGCCGTACAGGTGTGTAGTGACAGGGGGTGTATTGGTAAAGCGAGAGGGGCAAAGAGTGCAGTTTTAGCCCCCGGGGTTGGGTGTGGGCTCCCTAAAGAGAAAAGGAGTTCTCGTCCAATAACGGCGTCAGGCCCCGTACCCCCGCGGCCCGGGTACGGCGCAGCCCAGTGGTCCATAGAAAATACTTGGGGATTACAGGGAAATTTAAAGAATCAAAAACCTTTGGGGCCCAATCAAAAAACCTTTTCTTAATTAGGTATATTGAATTTAAAGAGGTGTTTCGTACAGATTTTTATATTTTTTTACATAAAAAATACAGAAAATGAAAATCTTTCGTACATGAAACCAACCAACCTATAGATTTAAGAAACCTAACCCAGCAAAATTAAAGGTTTAATGAAACCAACCTAACCTTAAAAGGTTTAATGAAAAACCCAACTAACCTTAAAGGTTTTAAGAAAAACCAACCTTAAAGGTTTTAAGAAACCTAACTAACCTTAAAGGTTTTAATGAAACCTAACCAAAATTTAAAGGTTTTAATGAAAAACCTAAACCCAACATTAAAGGTTTAATGAAACCTAACCTAACCTTTTAGGTGTAATGAAAAAACCCAACAACTTTAACACAAGGGATATTTTTTTTTTTTTTCGCAAAATAAAAACTACCCATTAGAACAAGCCCACTTATTTGGAAGCGCTATTCATTTTTATTATAACGCACTCAGGTCTGCTTCCATTCCCCAATAAGGGTTAACAAGATAAAAAAAAATACTTTATCATATCTACTTTTATAAAAAAAAAACATACCTACCACCTATATTTTTTTTTTAAATGTGGTGGTGACTGGAGGGTGGGGTGGATTTAAAAGTGGTGGGTGGGGGGGGAGTGGGGGTGTTGTGGTTTTGTGGGTGGGGGGTTGGGGGTGGGGTGTGGGGGTTTGGGGGTTGTGTGGGTGTCGTGGGTGGTGTGGGTGTGTGTGGGGTGTGGGGGGGGTGTGTGTGTGGTTTTGTGGGTGCGGTGTGTGGTTTGGTGGGGGTGTGTGTGGTGTGGGGTTACTTTTAATTTTGGTTACTTTTTTCTGTCTTGAGGGTACCCCCCACAGTCGTGGGCTCCATGGCATTGACCAGGTCCCCGTGTTGCAGGTTCACCTGGCCGATATGAGTTAGTGTCTGCCCTGCCACAGACGTATATCCCGGCAGGGAGGTTCACCGGGGATTTTTTGTAGGTGGTGTCCCAAAGATGTTTTTAATTTTTCCCCTGGCATTTGTGAGGTTCCTTTTAATTTTTTGGGGGTTGTTAAAAGTTTGGCCCAAAAAAGAGGCAGTGGTTGATAGGAGGGGCTGACCTGGCTGGTGGTTGATGGTAGTGTTCTCCTCCTTGCCTTGCGACCCGTTCTTGGGGTTTATTTTGTGGGCGAAAGGTCATGATGGCGTAGGGGTTTGGGGACAAGGTTTCCCGGATCTTTTCCGGTAAAATATATTTTATATATTGGGAGAGAGGCGATAACACAACCAGACAGAACGGAGCCGCAGAAACAAGGGTTTTTTTTGTTTTGCAAGAGGCGGAAGTTTGGAACAGGGAGCCAGGCTTCCCGATCCAGTTATATAGATCAGTGGGCTGCACCGGGCTGGAATAGACGGACCAGGGTGGTGAAAACGGAAAAAGCACTATAACAAAGAGGTTTTTAACAAAGCCCGGGCCCCTTTTCAACCGGGTACCCTTGAGCTCTACGTTATTCGCTTGTGACTGAATTCCGTTAAGTAGGGGGGGTTAAAAGTTTTTATTCTTTCATAGGAAAAAAAAATTATAATCAGTAATGGCTCGTTTTTTATTTTGATGTAAGGACCTTTAAAAGCCTTTTTGCAGTGAATCAGAGTAAATTAACAAAATACAGCATCTGCTAATTTAAAAAAAAATACTATTTTGATGTGTATAAGATGAATATGATATCTGTTTGGGGCAGATTGCATTCTTGAACACGGGTGGTTAGGGCCCCATCTCCTGCTCACAGGACATTTCTGTACGAAATTGAATGCCTTATATATCATATATGCTCAAAACCTTACCTATAACTGTCGTCGATAGGAATTCTCGCCGACGTCGGTGAGTGTTTCAATTTTTCACGTCGGCGAGTGTTCCTATTTCTGGGGTTAGTTCTTTGTTGATAAACAAAGACGGGTTTGGTGTCACAGGACGCCTGGACATACCTTTGTTGATCAACAAGTCAATATTAGTAAAGGCGTTTTCTGCGGGGGAGCAAGAGAAATTTCCCCTTGCCCAGAAAGTGGTTAAGGGGTGGAGGTTACGCACGGTGTGCGGTGTGCCTGCAGAGGTTAAGCGGGGGTGGATATTCGCTAGGTGTCGGCCAGCGAGGAGGTATGTACGCTGTTTTGAGTAGTGCCGGGGGAGGAACCCGCCACCGCCCTTGTGGCTGGTTCTTCCTTCAAAACAGCGGAGGGATTGGACCGGCTGGGACTTGGTTAAGTTCCGTGCAAGGAGGTATATAGTCGCAGGTTGGGCCTGCGAGGAGGTATAGGTAACCTTGCTGTAGTAGGAGCCTCTAGTTAGGGGCCAAGCGGCATCTCCTGTGGTGTGGTGGAGGCTGTTGTGGTGGAAGGTTGCTGATGTGGTGGTGGTGATGTGGTGTGAGGCATGTGGTCTACTCCATATGGTGGAGTGGTGTGGTGGTGTGGTGCAGGCTGCTGTGGTGGAGTGGTGTGGTGGTGTGGTGGTGTGGTGGAGGCTGCTGTGGTGGAGGTTGTTGTGGTGGGAGGATTATGTAATGGATGCATAACCATGAGGAAATTGAATTATTGATTGTACATGTGCTATGTTGCTATGATCCTGTATTGTCTTAGTAGTAAGTGCTTGTGATAGTGGCATTGGTGACCGAGATGTCACGTTTTAAAGATTGGGCAATGTTACGCCTGGCGTTATGCATGTAATGGTGATGGTGGAGGTAGTGGTGGTGGGGGAGGCATGTGGTGGGTGTGGGTGTTGTGTGTGCGTGAGTGAGGCGTGTGTGTGTCTGTATGTATGAACTGGTAGTGGAGGCAGCGTGTGAGGATGCGAATCGGGCGACCTTGAATGCGGGTGGGTGGGATGCTGAGGGGGGGGGGGGCGAGAGGGACGTGCGGTGGGTGCCTGCTAGCACAAAGAGGAGTGAGGAACGAGACATCTTGAAGGAAAGACGCGCGCCGCTCCTGAGAGAGGAGTCGCGGGTGGCGTGGTGGCGTGGTGGGGAACTGTGGTGGCGTGGTGGTTGGGGTTGTGGTAGTGGTGGCGTGGGGGAACTGTGATTGGACTGTGGTAGCGTCTCGATCCTTGCGACGGCCGCAATAGGTCGGAGGAGATGACGTGTATGACGTGTACTGTGTTGATTGTACTTTGTAGTGGCTTGTGGCTTTGTCAGTAAACCAAAAAAGGAGTAAAGTGTTTCCCTTCGCCTGTAAATGTGTTGATTGACCCCGTGAACTGTACACAGCTCGCATCACCCTAACACACCGAACTAGGCGCTGCAGAAGTAAGTAAGTCAAGCAGCGGGTACAGTAACGCCCCTGTACAGCCTCACCGAGACACCTGGAGTGTGTGGTGGGGTCCAGGGCGTAACAATATAATATAATATATATATATATATATATATATATATATATATATATATATATATATATATATATATATATATATATATATATATATAATATATATATAATATATATTATATATATATATATAAAATTTTATATATATATATATATTATATATAATATATATAATATATATATATATATATATATATATATATAATATATATATATATATATTATAATATATAATATAATTATCGTATATATATATATATATAATATATATATATATATATATATATATATATATAGTCATAGATAACAGTAGAACTGGATGTGACACTCCGCAACGAAGCGCGTTGGAAGCTGCAGTACTGGCCCCATGGCCAACTGACGCCAGGCGCTTAGTGTTTGGCAGCATTATTGGGTGTGTTTCAAATATTACGCCATGCTTCAATGAACGTCGTAACATATACGTCCAACAGTGCTACTTTGGTAAGACTTAGGAACTATACTAATATGCTTGCACAACTGTATTCGTTAATTTTCAAGAAGTACAATGTCTAAACTGGTAACGCTGTACGAGTTGCTGTTCGTCGCTGACAAAGCTGTAAAGTGTAAACAGTAAACACTCATACTTCGGGAAACACGCGTGACCGACTCTCGTGTTATTTTGGCATAAAAAGGATATTTACAAGTAAGTTACCTACAAAATAATGATATATGTGATCAATCGATAGTTGTAGATGAATGTGATATAGAATTTAATGACATATTTAGTGAAAAAATTTGTGAAATTAGGGTATGTAAGCATACATCTCCACGGCCGGTGAACTCTCGTCTTATTTTGGCATAAATAGGATGTTTACAAGTAAGTTACCTACAAAATAATGATAGGTATGATCAAGAGATAATTGTAGATGAATGTGATATAGAAGCCAATGACATACTTAGTGAAAAAATAAGTGAAATGACTAAATTACCGTATGGAAACGATTTCAAGTCACTTCGGCCCATAGTTTCTCCGGCCCTCCGTCACTCCGGCCGGTAAAATTCTAGTGTTTGCCCATACTCTCCCACTTCCCCCAAACAAGTTTGGGGACCTGTGGGAATGCGGGGTTTTCGGGTGGGGAACAAATTATGCGTTGGAAACACGTAATTAAAGAGTTGTGTAGGGGGGTAAAACTCCCTAGATCTAATTCCCTAGGCTCCCCTAGAACTCCCTAGGGTAATTTCACATATTCTGCCCAGTCTATCTCTCTCTCTCTTTCACGGAGAGAGAGAGAGAGAGAGAGAGAGAGAGAGAGAGAGAGAGAGAGAGGAGAGAGAGAGAGAGAGAGAGAGAGAGAGAGAGAGAGAGAGAGAGAGAGAGATGCGGCCGGCGCGGCGATATATTTAGTTAACGCTAATGTTTGCATGGTACTACTGTATGTATCAGATAACGAAATATATTAATGGAAAGCTAATGAAATTTTGCTTCTATAGATATCTTCCATCTTATAAGTTGTCCCACAAAGTTTTACATGACGACGTGTTTACAGACCGGCGAAAGCCAAGTGAATTGTAAGTTCATGCATATTTCTTCAGTCTCATAATGACCTTTATTTAATGTGTTTTACTGTGTTTTATATGATAATCTAATAGAACAAACATTTTCGAAGATAACAGTATATCCTTTATACATGTATAACATGATATACTGCGAGGGCATGCCTTGAGAACTTCCCCGGGTCTAGGGTGAACGAAGTGGCCCTGGCACTAAGATGGCGCCCATAAATCGAGTTGTCACTACTCTATTATTAGATGTACTCTAAGTCCACCACCACCACGGCCACCACACCACCGATTTGTTTTTCTTAAGACAAATGGCCACTCTGTTTCTTGTTGTTATTACAACCAAACGCCGAACAAAACAAGCTGCATTTCATGCATGCTGCCATCGTTGTGAGAGGACGCGGATGTAAAAGCTACCACCAACCGCATGGTGTCGTGTCGGTCGCATGCGCACCACAGGGCACCCCAGAGTGAGGCATCTTATTGTAGAGGGTCTTTGGTTAAATGTTTGGCCCTCACAGTCAGCTGATATTCTGATACTCAATTGTTTACCTTCCTATCTCTGTCAATTATGGCCTGTTTTTAATACAGTTTTTTGCGTTTTGGTGTACGACACTTTCTCTAACCTCTCTAGCATGCAGACAGGAGTAGCCGCTGAGACCGTGGTCCGTGAGTGGTAGTGTTTGGCGCAGATAGTCAAAGGTAGACTTACGCAATCACCTTCTGACCTCGTCCTTGCTTCTGCCGTGTTTTCTAGTTCTTTATTTTACTTATCATGCCTCGCAGTAAGCGTAAAGAGCTTTTGAAGACTCGATGAAGGGTTCTATGTATAGTCTACAGGGCAAACCTTAGTTAGCTATTGAAGGACAGTGGTGGTGGTGGTGGTGAAGGTTCATCAACCACCACACGTGTTGATACAACCCCAACGCGGGACCAAGTCATCAGACAGGCTGTGAAGAGGCCATTATAAATAAGAAAAAAAACTATTTCATCATGATAGAACAACAGAGGATGAAAGTGAGAGGCTATTAGTCCTCAAGAAAAAAAAAAAACTTGAAAACTTAGTGTAGTGTATAGGCAAGTGTGATGACTGTGATTGTAAACTCACTCTGCACACAAGATACGAGAATTGTGATGTGTTTTGGTCGTGCAATGCAGTGAGTGTGAGAAGATTATGCATGAAGATATGCCTGAACATGTTTCTGATGAATTGATGACGAAGAAAGATTTAACAGACACCAATGATACACTATATATAGTCCTATATTTATATGGAGTGTATTCAGATACATACCGATATTTATAGAACTGTAATTTCTGTTATATATTTAATATATTATATATATATATATATATATATATATATATATATATATATATATATATATATATATATATATATATATATATATATACTAGCCGCAAAGCCGCCCTCCGGGCGGACTTTTTGGCTAGCTCCTGCGGAGGTATGGCGTCCTTCGGCCAACCTGGTTGGTGGCCTTCGGCCCACCAACACGCTTTTGGGATGTGTAACAGACTCTCCGATAGCCCCTCTAAGCTTTCTGAAACAGGATGTAGAATGTGTAAACCAGACTCTCCATCACCCCACCCATTCATCACTCATTCCTAACACAACCCATTCATGTACATACATCACCCCGGGCCACCTATTCTCAACCCTACCCATCACCCCCCACCCATTCACTCACCAACCCACCTTACCCATCACCCCCACCCATTCACTCACCATTCCATCACCCCCCCCATTCACCACACACCCATTCACCCATTACCACATTACCCATACCATCACCCGGGCCACCTATTCCCTCACCCATCACCCATCACCCCCCACCCATTCACTCACCCATCACCCCACACCCATACCCATCACCCCACCCATTCACTCACCCATTACCCATCACCCTACATCAAGGTTTCCTCAATTCTCGCAACCCACATTTTTTTTTCACAATTCTCGCTAATAGGCTGCAAAAAAAAAGAAAAAGAAAAACAAAAGGTGATCGGATCATCTCATAAGTGGGCTTAAAAGTTGCCCTGGTCGAGCTGGTTCCAAAACTGTGCCATATGATGGGATTGGGGCACGGGGGGTGGCACCTATCGTGGACACACACACACACACACACACACACACACACACACACACTTTCGCTTATATATATATATATATGTATATATATATATATATATATATTATATATATATATATATATATATATATATATATAGGCCCAGGAAGCAAAAAATTGACATAAAAATATATATGTATAATAACTGAAAGAATATGTTTATAACTCCAAAACTTTAAGGCGGCGTTTCGGAAAAAAGTGTTTCTTTAACTTCAAAGCAATATAATCTGTTTAGTTTCAAAAACTTCGAATTTCTGCAAAAAGGTTTTTGAACTTCAAAACAACTACTCTAAAAATCAATTTGACAGTGGTTCAAATTTACCGGTCTACCACTTTCAATATGGATCATTATCATGCGCATCCATAACTCGATAATCAATACAGTCACTGTCCCTACAGAGTCCTACATGCTCCTATTACTACAGTCATTACATACAAAATAAATAAAACCATTCTAGCAATACCTGTAATTTTATTGATTCCAATTATTATTTTTTCTTTTGTTGAGTATTAAATAATAAAAGATGTATTTTTCCTTTGCTGAATCTTATATAATTATTAAAATGGTACTAAACAAGCAATGCAATGCACATAAAAGAATTTCCATACCGAGAGAGTAATTAAAAATAGCTAAATTTGCAAAAACCTGTTTCAGCAATATATAATAAAAAAAAAAATCCTTCACTTGAATCCCCATTCCACTCAGTGTGAAGGATGAAGTTGCAGATTATCAACCAGCTTCTTGATTCATGGTTTTGTTTCACTTAATGTACACCGTAGGTCATGCTTCACATCAAGTCTGTTGCGATAGTTTGTCTTAATGTTGAGTAGTTGAGAGAATGCAGCCTCACAGGAATAAGTTGATGAAAATGGTAGGAGGTGGCGAAAAGCTAAGTCATATAAGTTTGGGTATGAAGCTGCCACTGATGACCAAAATACTGAGAGATTCAGTTTCAAACTTCATCTTGGCTCCTGAATCTTCCTGAAGTGTCATCAGCTCAGTTTGACCATCATCATTGTCATCAGGTATGCATGTCACTGGAGCAGTGAAGGGGAACCTTACTAGCCGAAAGGTTTGGCTTTGGATATTTGGGAAGTACCTTTTAAATTCCTCTTCCAAGGTCTCAAGATGTTGGGTAATCAAGTTCTGTGTAGCAGCATCACACTCCTCTGCAATTTCTGACACTGTTTCCAACATTGCCAAACTTCCCAGTCCAACTTTGCCCCTCCAATTCTCCATCTTACGAATGAAACCTTTGATTTTGTCCACAAAATCGATTATCAAGCTTCCTTTCCCTTGTAGTTCAAGGTTGAGTGTGTTCAACTGTTTAAATATGTCAACAAGGTAGGCTAGCCGTATTTCGAAGCCATTTGCAGACCATGCTGACAGCAAATCTTGCTTGTTCTGTATCCTGAGAAAGAGGCTGATCTCTTCTTTCAGCTTAAATACACGCTGAACTACATTTCCTTTGGATAGCCAGTGAACTGCTATATGAAAAAGGAGGGTTTTATGAGCTGCATCCATATATTGGCAGAGTTTCTTGAAAAGGCGTGTGTTAAGAGCACTACCTTTTACAAAGTTACCTGTCTTTATAATGGTATTCAGAGTGTCCAGTAATTATGAGGGTAGTGTTTTTGATGCAAGAGTTTGCCTGTGGAACATGCAGTGATGAGGGATAGCATTTGGTGTTTTTGTATAACTCTTGTAACGAAACCTGACTGAGAAACCCAACATGGCTGGAGCCTCGTCTGTGCATATCCCACAGCGATTGCTCCAGTCAAGACTTCAGCTTCAAAGAATTCTGTAAGTTTCTGCATTACATCTTCACCTTTGGTAGATTGCTCGAGAGGTTCACAAAACAAGAATTCTTCCTTCAGATCCTCATCATGAACATACCTTACAAAAGCCATGAGTTGTGAGCAGGACTGGACGTCAGTGGACTCGTCGAGTTGAATACTGAATAATCCAGCTCCTTTAATTTCCAGTATCACCTGCTCTTTGATGTCATCAGATATTTAAGAGATTCGGCGTTGCACTGTATTATTTGAGAGAGAAATAGCATTCAGCTTTTCAGCACTTTTCTCACCCAAAACAAGCTTGACCATCGTTTTGGCACATGGCAAAATTAACTCCTCCCCGATTGTGTGAGGCTACTTATTCTTTGCTATTTCAAGGGATACAGGAAATGATGCCTCCACTACTGCAGCATTTTGTTGATGAATGGAACCACTGGCATCAAGACGTTGTCTCTTCATGTTTAATTCTTGTCGACTAAAGAAAGAAACGATCTTTGTCTGCATGGTGAGGATGCTTGGTTTCTAGGTGTAATTTAAGCTTACTGGGCCTTAGTGATTCAGCTGTGAGTATTTTGTGACAAATCACACACTGAGGCTTCACTACACCTTTATCAGTAATGCTTGTAAATCCAAAATCCAGGTATTTGTCAACATAGTTGCGTTTCTTGCTAGAAGCCATCACTTGCAGACTGTACCTGCAATGCACAAAGAAAAACTGCTATAGCTAATGTATGTCATCATCCATATTAATAAGAATAATAAAATGGTAAATATGAAGCTTCAGCACACAAAGAGTGCAACCACTTTTAAGCAACATTTTTAAGCGGTTCATAATAATGAGAAGTTGGAAGGAAATTAAAGTTTACGTTACTGAGCTCTGTTTTGAAAAAAAGTTAAATAGATTGTAGAAAAATAAAGCAGAATATTATTTACCTTAATATACTTCATGATGCAGAGCTTACTTACCATTACAGTGGTATTGATGTTGCCTTAAGTTCATGTAACACTGAAATATTCACAGGTAGGCTCAAACTGATTATATAGGGAGGCACACACGGTGATCGATGTTACGATTGTGAATGTGTGGTTAACTATGAACATTCGAACACCCTTACTGATACTCAAGATTCAAGACCAGGTTCTCATACAGAATCCATAGCTTAGGAAGCCTTAGAATTATGTTGAGTGAAAATTGTCTACTACCCTAATACATCCCAATGTCTTGTTTTATATCTAGAACACAGAATCAGATATAAAAAGATATTTAAACAACAAATTTTGGGACATATTACTCATGTGTCTGGCAGCAAAGCATTGCACAAACCTGTACTGAACCTGTGCGTTCACTCCACTGGCTGGCTACCCGCTCAAACACTTTGGTTTCATCTGTATATATAGCCTCAGCTTATGGCCCCCAACATTTTGCTATATGGCCCCCCAGGGGGCCATAGCCCCCAGCTTGGGAACCACTGATTTAGACATAATTCTTGTTTGGGAAAAAGTAAGAGATCTGGAGTCCATTTTATGTTATTAACTTACAAAATTTTAGTATTTAAAAAAAAATACTTATAACGCCAGATATGAAACATTTATGTTAAATCTGTCTGAATATATTTTTTGCATAATTTTTATATAATAAATATTAAACTCACCAATGTTCATTAAATTTGGAGCATTAGTATCAAATTTATTCGATTAAATATTTATACGCCCATAAATGCAAAAAAAAACCACTTTTTTAAAACCTCCTTTTTATGAAATCTCAGATATTGACTGATACATGTTCTATACATTTCTAAGGACTGTAAAGAAGATTCCCTGATGTTTCGTTGAAATCCATTAACAAATATAGGACCCCGTAGTATCTTCCCTTAAGGTGGATCTTGAATATGTTTCTGCCAATTTAGATGCTGCTATTGCCGTTTTGTTAGTGCAACTGCAAGAATAAAATCGGCGCAAAAGGAGGACGTGGAGTAGGTCATGGTTGTTGCAACGTCCTGAATTCGGCCAGTTTGAGCAGGTGCTGAAGGAACTGCGACTGGAAGACGCCACCATTTTCAAACATTTCTTGCGCATGGGACCCCAACATTTTCAAGGAACTCTTGGATAGGGTTGGACCCCACATTGAGAAGCAGGACACATTCCGGGGGAAATCCTTGTCACCTGGTTTGAGGCTTGCAAGAACCCTACGAAACCTGTTCACTGGAGATAGATACAAGGGTCTCTAATACGGATTCCGAGTGGCCTACAACAAATCTCCCTCATCATCCCGAGACCTGCGAAGCCATCTTCCAAGAGTACAAGGAATGAGGTGTTGTCATGCCCCAAGACGCCTAATGAGTGGAAGGAAGCTGCCTCTTTGTTTGGCACAAGATGGAATTTCCATCACGTAATAGGTGCCTTGGACGGGAAACATAATTAAAGCCATCTGATGCCCCCCTCCCACCAATGGAGGATCACTGTACTACAATTAGAAAGGCTTCCACTCAATTATGTTGATGGCACTTGTAGATGCAGGATATATGTTTTGTACTGCGATGTTGGGGCCACGGTTGTTCCTTGATGTGGGGATATTCTCTGCCACGGCACTCAGGGAGCTGACTATCTAATGAGTGATGGGTGGCTGTCGAGCTGGGTCAAGGGTGGCCATCAAGGGGTGGTGAAGGAGTCTGGCTGTCGGACTGAGTGCCCCTGCTTGTGATATCCTGAGTTTCCTCTTCGGATGATAAGAGGTTCTGACTTGGGCATCGGCCTTTTACCGAAAGGGGGCTTGACATGATGGTGCCTAGAATAGCGTGGCAGCGTAGGTGGCAGGTTTAGATCAAAGCTGAATGGGGTGAATAAAGGTTCGGGAGGAAGTCAATTTGGGAATTGAGAGTGCTGTGAAGTGTTGGGGGAGGTGTATCCAGCTTCTTTCCTGTGAATACAAGAGTGAGGCAAGGGTGCGTCCTTGCCCATCACTTTTCAACATTGTAGGACTATATTGGGGCAAATTGTAGATCAAAGTGATTGTGGAGCATCCACCCGGCAAAAACAAGATCACTGATTTTGTTTTTGCTGATGATTGCAGTAATTTTTGTTGAATCGCTGGAGGTCCTGGTTAGGGCTCTCGAGGCACTGCACGAGGAGGCAAAGCCTTTGGGACTGAGGTCTCCTGGCTCAAGTTTCAAGGTCCAGGTGTTGGAGGCTTACTAGATGAAACAGTACAGTTGTTCATGCGTGCGGTGAGGATATTGAAATACTGTCGGTTTACCTGTGCAGGAGGACACAGATCCGGATCTTCAAGTCGCTTGCGATCCCTGTCTTACTCTATGGTGCGAGACAGGACACTAAATAGCGACTTGAAGAGGCGAATCGATGCCTTTGGTAATAAGGGGTCCTCGCAGAATCATAAGAACATAAGAACATAAGAACATAAGAAAATAAGGAAGCTACAAGAGGCCGTAGGCCCTACACGTGGTAGTTCCTGTTACCTAACACTACCTAATCCCCCTTTTCATCCCAATCATGAACCTATCCAGCCCTCTTTAAAGCTCCCTAATGACTCCCCCACTAACTACCTGTTACTGAGTCCATTCCAGTCATTCACCACCCTATTGTGAACCAGTTTTTCCTACTTTTAAATCTACGCTTTTCCAGCTTGAATCCGTTATTCTTGTTCTACCCTTGTAATAGCCGTAAGAACTTTCCTAACTCTCCTCTATTAAATCATTTACCCACTTAAAAAACTTCTATCAGATCGCCCTTACTCTGCGTCTCTCGAGTGAGTGTAATTTTAATAGCCCCAATCTCTTCTCAAACTAAAGTTACGATCCCTTGAATCCTTTGGTCACCCTTTCTCTGCACTGATTCTAACAAGGCTATATCCATCTGTAATATGGAGACCAAAACTGAACTGCATAGTCTAGGTGAGGTCTGACTAAGAGCCAGATAAAGCTTTAGAATAACTTCCGCACTTCTACTTTTAACACTTCTGGTAAGAATCGTAACTCTATTAGCTCTTTTTCTAGCCCCAATACTTTATTTCCTAGGTCGGAGGTTGGCTCACCCTTAGTCCAAGATCTTTTTCACCTTCTGATTTTTTCAGTGAACATTGCGTATGGTGTATCTATTACCGGGTTTTTACTACCAACATTCATAACGCTGCATTTATCAAATTAAATTCCATCTGCATCTGACTACCCGCTCATTAAGTTTATCTAAGTCTCCCTGCAATATGTTTACATAGACTGTGATCCAATAATCCTACCTATCTTAGTATCATCAGAAAAACTTCCTGATATCACTGCTAATCCCACTATCCAAGTCGTTCATGTAAATCAAAAAAGAAAGGGAACCAAAACAGACCCTTGGGGAAAACCCCACTTGCACCTTGCCCCCATTCAGTTTTAGAACCATTAATTGTAACCCTTTGTTGCCTATCACTTAGCCAAGCTCTGATCCATCTGCTTGTGTGGTACTTGTCGAATGCCTTACTAAATTTCAGGTATATTATATCATAATCCTTATCGTTATCTGCCGTCTCATAAACTTTCCTATAAAAACTCAATAAATTGGTGAGACATGATCTACCCTTGTTGAATCCATGTTGTAAATCATTTATCAAACTATGTTTTTGTAAGTGCTTCCAATGTTTTTTCAACTTTTTGCCCAAAAATATATTCCCTTAATTTTCCTACCACGACGTTAGACTAACGGGGGCGATAATTTGACTTTAGTCCTCTGTCTCCCTTCTTAAATATGGGGACTACATTTCCTTTCCTCCACAATAACGGCACATCGCCCATCTTAACCGATTTCCTAAAAATGTGCACTAACGGACTCACTAACAACCTCTTTGCATTCTTTTAATACTTTGGGATGCACTTCATCTGGTCCCGGCGACTTAAAATTCTTCATTTTATCTATACCCTCTTCCACCATTTCCCTAGTTATCACAATATCTTCGAGTTCTCCTCATCGCTAACTTTAAACATCTGTTCACTTTCAGGTCTTGTATGTGTATCTTCCGAGTAAAAACACTTAAGAAATAATCATTTAAATTTTTTCACATATCCGCATCCCTATTAAGACCTCACCCTGCTCTAATATTAACGGGGCCCACTAATTCCCTTTGTTTTGGTTTTATAACCTGATTTGAACCCCTTAGGGTTTCTTTTTGTCTGTCCTGCAAAACCCTTAATCTATAATTGTTCTTAGCTACTTTGTTAATCTCTTCACTTGTCCTAGCCAACACGTTATACTGTTCTTTGCTCACTGGTCTAGCCCTTTAAACCTTAAGTAAATGGTTTTTTTACTCCAATGTTGTGTTTTAAACTAGTGGTCATCCATTTCGGGTCACTCTTTCCCTTTATCTTACTCCCTATAAGGATTTTTTTTTTCTGTCCCTCAATTAATTTCCTTACAAATAATGTATAATCCTGATCCACCCGAAACCTCACTACCAGATGTATCCCCGCTGACCTTGGAACATTCCTTTATCCTACTCCCCCAGTTAATCCCCCCCAGGTGTCTTCCTAATCCTGCATAATTGGCCTTTCCAGCTGTCACGGCCCCTGACCTTGGAACATTCTTCCCCTCTATCACACCCCCCCCGTTAATCATCTCCAGGTGTCTTCTTAATCCTGCATAATTGGCCTTTCTGAAGTCAGGATCTTTGCCTACTTACTTTTCCAACTTCCCATTTTAAGCAAAAAACCCGATTTTACAATGATCGCTATTTCCTAACTGTCCACCAACCTCCACCTCTGTAACTAAATCTTCCCTGTTTGTCAGAATAAATCTAGAATGTTATCTCCTCTAGTAGGCTCCTGATTGCCTGGCTTAGGAAGCTATCCAGGATTTTATTTAAAAAATTCCTCTACGTCGTTGGGCTCCTATAATTAAATCCCAGTCTATATTTCTAAGATTAAATTCTCCTACCACGCATAGTCGATTTTATCTGCAAGCCTCGTTAGTCTTGCCATATAGGAGCTGAATCTCTTTACATAAGTTTGGAGGCCTATACACTACACCCAAACCATTTTCTCAGTTCCCTCCGTAAACCTCTACCATATAGACTCTATGCTGTCATCTGTTTTTATAACATTATTAACACAACACTGCAGTGTTATCTTGCATAAAGTGCAACTCCTCCCCCTCGCCTGCCTAACCTGTCCTTGTGAAATAACTTATACCCAGCTATCTCGACCTCTGGATTAAATACCTTTCCTGGGCATATCTAACAATGTTTGTGTTAATGCTATTATATAAAATCCTCTACAATTTATTCCTCTCAGGAAATCTATCTTGTTTAAAATACTCCTACAGTTTGTATAGTAAACCTTCAAGCAATTCTCTTTTTTTGTCCATTTTCCCCCTTTTTCTTTAACTAAACCCCTCCTCTCTCTCTTCTTACGAATCACTTTAGTTCCCTGCCTTCTGAAACTCCTCCTAGTGTCGCAAGTTTCCTTTACCCCGACCCCCAAAGTCTAATCCCCGATTCTCTATCTTAAAAAAGCCTGCAGGTGATCTATCTCCCTTTCAAGGGATTCAGACAAAGATCTGAACTCCTTTCCTCTAAAGGTGCACCCTGTCCCTGCGGTAGAGGTGGTTATGCCCGAAAAAGAGGTCCCAGCTGTCGACAAAGGCCCAACCATTGGCTTTGCAATGAAGTACCAGCCGGCAATTTAGAGCAATAGCCCTGGAGTACCACAAGTCGTCAACAAAGGTCTTGGAAGGACACCACACACCACAGGGACCCCACCCTTTCCCTAACCTTACCTACAGCTTCCTTGAACCGCCGTAGCAATTCCTCACTCCTTACACACTCAACATCGTTTCCCCAGCGCTCAGGCAGACGATGGGCTTTTTCTCTTGGTCCACCATACACTCAACTATATTATCACTAACATAACCTATCCCCTTCCCTGGGTAACTCACCGACTTCATGCGCATCCCATCCCTGTCACAAAACCTGCTGTCAAGATGCCTAATCTGACTGTCACCCACAACCAAGATTTTACCTTCGGGTAATGATGTATCGTCTACCGTCCTTACCTCTTGCAGCCCGAGAGTACCTGAAATGAATTCGTGCACACAACATGGTCATTGCTTACCTTTCTCTCCTTCGGGCGCGCGCTCCACCATGATCAACTACCTTCCATTCACCAATCCCTGGTGACTTACTAGGAACAAACCCCCTTAGTAGTAGCCCGAGGCACGTCTCCCTTGGTACCCCTCCAGGTACATCCCTCGCATGTGCCCCTCTGCTCACTCCCTTTAGACCTCCACCTCCACACTTAAGAGATCGTATCTCTATCTCCTGATTCTTCACCACGCTTTTTAATTCGTTCATTCACTTACGATAGCTACCTTTGCAAAGGGTCACATTCAACTCGCCTCGCAGAATAGACTTAAGTGCCACTCCACAACCTTCATTGCTACTCGCCGCCCCATACTACTCCTCTCTCTCGTGCTCCTTCTACCACCCTTCGTTTTCCCTCAGACTTCTTGCTATTCCAATCCTCTCCTCCACTTTCATCACTGCACACCACGCCCGTAGTCGCACAACACCCTGCGACTGCGACGAACAGCAACTATCGCCTCCTACTATTCGCACACACGGGGGCGTCTCCACTCCATGTCTGACGCTAAGGCGCTGCTGCTAGCAGCTGCATGTTAATCCTCTCTAGATAGGCCTAACTCACACACACATCGGAGCTGCCCGGAAGACACGTCTTGTCTCCCCGCCACGATATAACACTAGCGACTGATCATGAGGGAATACATTGGATAATCGCTGTGATGATTACGTTTCAATCAGGCAGCCGTATAGTATTGGGCAGCCGTGAGACTGAAATCAAGCTATTCTTTGCATTTCGGTTCTAGCGCAACATCGGTCTATTATGGGCGTGTGGCACGCTTACCCCTGAAAGCCGATCTTCCCATCCGGTATGTATCTGTATTAGGAGACAATCCGGCGTTAGAAGAGGCCGAAGAGGCGCCCCACAAGGCTCTACGCACCCTCACCGGGCGGTATGCCCTCCAATGACTGGTTGATTGAACTGTGCATACTGAGGTTATCTCCTGGCGGGTACCCCATTTATATAGGCGTGCGAACTCGTGGTGCGTTGGTTTGCAGCAACACCTGCCGGCCTGTTTATAATTCGTGGCGACTGTCGTGTGAATCTTGCAAACTCGTAAGAAATCCTAGCTATAGGCGTGGACAACTTCGTAGCTAATGCGTGACTATATACTGGACTATACTACGCGTACAATGCGTGTGAGAGATACGTACACTTAGCTCTCTGGCGATAGATATCCGGCGGCCATATATTTGAATCTTGTGGACACAATTCGTGGCTACTCTGTAGGCTTATCTTGCAATTCTATAGCTACATCCATTCCAGACGGCTTAGCCGTCTGACGACGTCTTTGATGATTTATTCGGTAGGCAACTCAGCTCAGGGAAACAAAAAAAAAGACGATTCACTACCGGCTGTCACGACTGTCTCACGAGTTGATGCTAGTGCTCACGAGTAGCGGGCTTTAACGAGTGGGCGCTACGAGTTTTGCACTAAAAAAAAAGGGATGAGTCGCCACATTCGGTGGGCGCTACTCTTGAATGTGTGATAGGAGCTTTTATATTAATTGCACGCCTGCATGCGCTGACGCACGGACTGCCACTTTTGGTGACGAACCCTCCGGAAAGGCGCCGTTCGGTGATGATAGGTAGTGTGTAGGGTGGAAAGGTTTACTGGCATTCAAATTTGTCATTCATATCTGAGCAAACACTATTGTGTGAGCAAATCTTAACAAGTCACTGATAAGTTTTGTCTTTGGAAGTTGATTGAGCGGCTTTCGTTCGCATGCAGCGTAATTATCCTTAAACCTTGAATTGATTATTTGACAGAGCCGTGCTATGATCAGCAGCTATTGGCGCGAGTGGGTCGATAACAGCCAGTGTGGTGGCATCAGGATAGAGAGTGGTGGCGTCGACTACAAATTGGCTGAGTACCGTGCGTCTTCGCAGGCATCTCCTCGTTGGTCTAGCCTGGCGTGGATCACTTCTCACTAGGATACTAGTTTAAATAATCACGCAGTAGTCTGTAGTATTAAAAGTTAAATGTTATAGGCATGTTCATACAAAATTGGGTTACTTGATTGTATATGTTTTGTAGATCTTGTTTTATAAAAGAAAATAGAGTTGTGAAAGGTTGCTTCCTTGCATGCACCACACCACATCTCTCTTCATTCTCTCTCTTCGTCGCAAGTCTCAAAATCTGGTTCATCATGCTTCCTCTCGTTCCTCTCTCTCTCTCACTCCTCTCGACCGTGCTCTCTTCTCTCTCTGCTCTCATCTCCGTTTCAAAAACTGTCTCTACATCAAATCAACCTATTGCTCCTCGTTCATTGCCTCTCTCTCTTCTATTCTCTCTCGGTGTCTCTCTCTCATTTTTAATTTTTTTATAACATAATTAAAGTTTACAAGAAGTTAGAACTTCGCCATTGAGCATTGTTATGCATAGTAAGCTCTAATAACAGACTAAAGTTTACTATTCTTGCATGTCTCCCCTTACTCTTAAAGTCGTACTCTGGTCGCTTATAATATCATGGGAGTTCTATTTACTAGTTGGGGGGGGGGGAGGGAAAGAGTATTGTGAAAGGGAGGGGGGGGGTTTATATGTATTGTCACAACTTTAATCACTATTCCACTACAGCCTGCCCAGCAACCATTTTTTTTTTGTTTGTTTGTAGGTAGCATCACAAAAGGATCCTGGCCAAGGGCCACATACAAGAGGTAACAACAAAGCCCGCTTTGATTGGACAGTCCCTATAAAACGAACAGACAGTAAGTAGAATATAAAACAAGAGTGTGGGTAGTGCAATTTAGGTCGGGAGGGTGTCGTTACTTGTTGCATCTGAAAAATTTAATTCGTAGGAAGAGGTAAATAGAACAGGAAGGAGAGTTCCAGGAGTTATAGCACAGTGTTAAGGGATGAAAGTTAATAAGATACTGATTAACTTTTGGCATGAGGAAGATGGACAGATAGGGATGAGGTAAGTTGCTTCACCATCACGAATTCTGGTGAAGCAGCGTCGACCCGTTAAATTTTGTTTGTGATATCACGCGTCGCTCCACCAACCTGATTATTGTTTTCGTGAACTGGCTGTTGGTTGTGCCCACGTACGGGCAGCGGGCTAATAGCTCACCAGGTAGAGCCAGAGGCGACAGCACGAGTGGTGACCGGAGCCAGGCGGTGTGGCTGCCACAACGCCTGTAAAGGTGACTCTCACGCTTCACCTGATCACCTTGAAGTCCCCACGGTGAGTCCCGCACGTCACGTGCGGTGATTTTTGTGGTGTTTTTGTTAGGGGGTTTGGAGGTTGTGGAGATGTGGCTCCTGTTCGGCATGTTGTCTACGATGATCCCGCACGCGCTCGGGCCTGTACCTTGTCCAGACAGGACGAGGTGTTTATGTGGCCGCGAGCCGCCCCACGCGAGGCATCGCGTACTCCAGGAGGATACGAACCTGCGCCTTGTAGATTGGATTTCTAGCCCCCGACCGTGGAGTAGGCAACGACTACTCCTCCTCAGAGTATGAGGAGGATGTCCCTACCTAGAGGGGCTCTGCCCATGAGGACTCACTCTAGTCGAGCCGCATTACGATTGTGTGGTCTGAAAGTGGTAAAAAAACTAGCGGTCGTGAGTGACCCCAGTAGCCGTCCAGCCTCGTCATGCGGTGCCAGTGTGTCGCCCGTGAATTAAGAGCGCAGGAGTTGCAACTACCAGACCTGGAGGTACATCGTTGAGATAAGCTGCGTTTCTTTGTGAGGAAAGGCAAACTTACACAGTTGGGCACATGCTAGCTCCAGCTGGGCGATAAATTGAGCGGCTTAGCAAAAAAAGGCGTCATTGTAGCTGGATGACTTGGTGCAAGTTGTGCTCCTCTGAGGCTGTAGCTCTGGGTCTAGTTGAGTAATGGTCATCACGCAAGGCTCTTCGACCCTGGGATTGAGGTAGCAAGCAAGTCATTAATGTAGATGTTGCTCAGTAGCATTGGGCCGAGGCTCTTCGGCCTGAACTACGAGCCTGGTCTGCATGATGGCTAGTAGCCTCGGACTTCCAGACCACTGCAGTCACCCTCAGGTGTTTGTCGCTCAGACTGTTCTCGCTTGAGGGGGAAAGTAGGCAGGAGTGCCCCGTCTTATGCTCGGCGGCGCGGAGCTCTTGTGACGCAAAGCTTTCATGCCATAAAAACAGCACGCCGGTCATGAAAGGCGGCCTTCGATGTCCAGATCGCTAGCGACGGCAGTGGCCTTTCCTTGTCACTTCCTTGCTGCACCAGGTTCGAGAAGCCAGCTAGTTAGGTGGCAGGTCTAGCGCTGACCTTCCCCTACCGAAGCACACTGCAAACTGCCTGGGTTGCAAAAAGAGCGTGGTGCTATCTCGAGAGTGCTCCGTGATTCTCGGAGGCTGTGTTGCTACGACGCTCTCACTAAACTTTGCATGAGCACCCGACAGTCAGGGACGACAGTGAGAGGTTAATCTTTTTTGGCCTCAGTCTTTCACCCTTGCCTCTGTGAACTGGAACCACATTACTGGTTTTCCAAGACTTAGGCCAGGTGCTGGTCTGAAGGCAATGATTGAAAAGTGAGGTGAGTGGAAGCGCCAGCTCATTGGTACACTGGCGAAGCAGACGGGGACTGACGTTGTCTGGCCCCACCCCTTTTTTTCGTCCACTTTTGATAAAATATCTTTCACTTCACTTTCACTTGTTTTCACTGACACTAATTTTTCACTGATTATGTCCGGCAGTGTCGGTGGTGACCTCTCAAGGTCGGCGATGCGCATTTTTCCCGCGAAGTGGCTGGCCAGGAGGTTCGCCTTGTCTTGAGCAGTGTGAGCCACGCTGCCATCCTCCCGTAGGAGAGAAGGGATGGTGTTTCCTTTTGACTCGCCCTGCTGCTCCTTAACAAGGCTCCATCAGTGCTTGGTCCCCACCTGGCCAACCCGCAGCTTTCCCCTGAGGTTTGCCTTCCAGTGCTCTGAGGCCCACTGTTGAGTGTTTCTCATTCGCTGGGCTGTCTCTCTGTGACTATGCCTGGTCCGTGTCGTTGGGTGCCTATTGTAGGCACGCCAGGCGCGATACTTGGCGTCAGAGGCAGCGCGGCACTCAGGTCCAAACCAGGGCTGGTCCGATGGCTTGGTTTTGTGTGTGGCGTGTGGGACCCAGCGCACCTGTAGGGCGTGGAGCAGCTCAGTGAGCCGCCCCACCTGCTGGTCAGTGTTTCCACACAGCACGTCCTCTCAGTCCGTCCTCCTCAGTGTGGCTCTGAGTGCCTCCCAGTTTGCAGCCCCCCACTTCCAGAGCATGCGGGTGTAGCTCTCCTCGCGTAGCCTCCTGAAGTGTATCTTGGTGAGGACCGCCACGTGGTCTGAGGTGCCCACAAAGTCTAGGGGTTGACACTGAACAGTGTGGGGAGGGAGGTCCGTCACCACAGGGTCCAGGGACGACCCGGAGATGTGAGTGGGGAAGGTGACGTGATTGTGGAGGTCATGCACAACCAGCAAGGTGCTAAAAGTATCCCGAACAATGTGCTGGTTCAGGTCGCCTATGATCAGCACCCTGTCGCACTGGTTGGCCGTCATCATAGAGTCAAGGTTCACTGTGAGGAAGTCCAGCAGTGCTGTGCCCTGCGAGGGAGGGCGATAGCACCCAACACACAATAAACCTTGACCATCACTGTCAATTATTTTCAGTGTTAGTAATTCCAGGTCCCTGGGCACGGGCACGGGGGGCTCCACCACCTGGACGTTTATCGTCTCCCTGTAGCAGAAATCTACGCCCCCTCGCTGTGTGGAGCGGTCCTTCCTCAGCCAGGCTGAGTAGCCACGGACGCGGGCATAAAGGCCTGTCCACACTAGGGGTAATGCGGCTGGCGGTAGGCTGGCGGTGTTAAAATTTCGACGTTTTCAACACCGCCAGGCTGGTGCGGGCCGCTCCAACCCTTCCCGATTCCTGCCACACTGCCCGCAGCTGCCCTCACTCATTCACGCGTCAGTGCTTGACCTAGCTCCACTGAGGGAGGATGTTATTGCGCTGCGCTCCTTGAAAAAATGTCTCTTCCACTACTACTTCCACTACTGTTACTACTACTACTACCACCACTACTACTACTACTACTACTACTACTACTACTACTACTACTACTACTACTACTAACTACTACTACTACTTCTACTACTACTTCCACTACTACTACTAATACTACTACTACTACTATTACTACTACTACTAATACTACTACCACTACTACTACTACTACTACTACTAATACTACTACTACTACTACTATTACTACTACTTCTACTACTTCTACTACTACTTCCACTACTACTACTACTTCCACTACTACTACTACTACTACTACTACTACTACTACTACTACTACTACTACTACTACTACTACCACTACTACTACTACTACTACTACTACTACTACTACTACTACTACTACTACTACTACTACTACTACTACTACCACTATTACTACTACTACTACTACCACTACTACTACTACCACTACTACTACTACTACTACTACTACTACCTCACTGAGGGAGGACGTTATTGCGCTGCGCTCAGTGAAATACTGTCTCGCTCAAAAAATCTTATTACGATCTTCTTTAACAACCTCTCCCAAACCAAACTCATGTTATTTTTAGCTTGCTTAATAGGAATGGTAATGATAACAGTAATAAACATTATATAAATAACTGATAATGATGATAATAATAGTAGTATTATAATCATATTCTCATACCGTAGATAACAGTAAAGTCGCCACCTGCAGTGATGTCGCCAGGCGCCAAATATTACGAATTATAGGATCTACTGATTTTTATGTGCCACTAAAGATGATGCACAGTAGTTTATATCATGACTGTATAATCTACCCTGTTTCAGCGTTGTTTTATGCTTTGTATCTGCAAGTATATACGGTTTCAAATTTCGCTACGCTTCTTTTTTTCGGGCGACGACGACAGCGGTACGACACTCAGTAAATAAACATTAGATGGCGATTCTACTGTTGGTAGCCACTTTGTAGATATTTTTGTTATTTGTTCATTTATAGCCATAATATGACACAGATGAAGACACAAAATGACACAGACTCTCCAGATAGCCCCTTCTAACTGTCCTGAAATCATGGATGTAGAAATGTAAGTATTAACGCCACCACAGGTCTGTAAACAGAAAAAAAGTTTTCCTGGCGACTTAACTGTTATCTAAGGTAGTGGAAAGAGGATATAAAAGGGAGTGGCATGGAGTGGTGGGTGGGTGGAGGATCATATTTTAGAATAGGCCACGATACAAAATTCGTCGTTTTCTCGTCATTTTCTATGGAGCTGACTGGCGCGTCCACGCGAGGGATGGCGGTGAGGCTAAGTGTGGACACAAGGCTGGTTTTTCAACACGTTGCCATGCCTCACCGCCAGCCTCATCACCCCTAGTCTGGACAGGCCTTAACTGGGCGGCACTTTGTCGTCCAGGAAGGTTTCACACACACACACACACACATACACTATGTCTGCCCGGTTCCTGATAATTACGTTGTGAGTGAGTTCACCAATGTTAGTGTGGAACCCTCTCACGTTAGCTGACACTATCATTAACTCACTGCTACCCGGCTTGTCGCAGCGCTGGGTGTTGGTGTGGCCCGGCGCCATAGTAAGTAGTATAGGCAGGTGTAGTGTCTCTGTAATAAGAGGGTACCGACATTCATGGGCCCTATGTTAAACGCTACTGGGCGCCATCTTAGTACCAGTTCCTCTCTGTTCACCCAAGACCCACGGAAGTTCTCAAGGCATGACCCCGCAGTATATCATGTTATACATGTATAAAGGATATACTGTTATCTTCGGAAATGTTTGTTCTATAAGATTATCACATAAAATACAGTAAAACACATTAAATAAAGGTCATTATGAGACTGAAGAAATATGCATGAACTTACAATTCACTTAAACACGTCGTCATGTAAAACTTTGTGGGACAACTTATAAGATGGAAGATATCTATAGAAGCAGAATGTTATTAGCTTTCCATTGATATATTTCGTTTTCTGATACATACAGTAATACCATGCAAACATTAGCGTTAACTAAATAAATCGCCGCGCCGGTCGCATCTCTCTCTCTCCTCTCTCTCTCTCTCTCTCTCTCTCTCTCTCTCTCTCTCTCTCTCTCTCTCTCTCTCTCTCTCTCTCTCTCTCTCTCTCTCTCTCTCTCTCCGTGAAAGAGAGAGAGAGATAGACTGGGCAGAATATGTGAAAATGTTCATATTAAAAGTGATGGAGGCATTTGATGTTTACGGCTGGCAAACAACAATTTTAGACGTATTTATATGTCTAAATCGATCTAGGGGGTTTGCCCGACTGTATTTTCAACGGTTAACCCTTACACGTGACAAATTCAAAATGGCCGCCACCGAAACATGAAAAATTAATTTATGTCATATCTAGGGTATATAGTATATGTATAAATAATGATCTCAACGGATTCCTTGTACCTGAAAACATACAAAAAGATGTTTCATTTATGTTCTTACCATGTCTAGTACGAAAGATATGACCCAAAATGAATTTGTAAAGTTTCGGTGGCGGCCATTTTGGATTTGTCACGTTTAAGGGTTAACCGTTGAAAATACAGTCGGGCAAACCCCCTAGATCGACTTAGAACATATAAATACGTCTAAAAATGTTGTTTGCCAGCCGTAAACATGAAATGCCT
>JACEEZ010005253.1:27500-42500 GCA_016584305.1 Chionoecetes opilio | reverse complement strand
CTCAATATATAAACAATTTCAGCCTTGGCTATCTCGTTACTTATAGGTATTCAGGACCTCATGAATAACTTTACAAAGAGTTTCAGGTGAAAACTGAATGGAAAATAACTCGTTCATCGTGGTGAATTGGTATAAATCTCTAATACCTTGTGTCATGGGGCATTGTTGTATAACGTGTTGCTCAGTCTGTATGTCACCACACCTACATAGCCTTTCCTCAAGCGGCAGGCGGCCTCTGCCTCGCCTGTTCCATCTACCCGTTTCACACGCTAGTGAATGTCCACTGATACGGAACTGTGTGAAAGATAACCTATGAATGTCATTTATTATATTTCTTTCTTTATATACCTCATGAACTTCCATTTCCGGGTTGATACATTTGTAAGTTAGTCTTCTAGATTAATCACTTTGTCTTACACCATCAATTACTTTTAACATTGCTTCACTTAACGGTGTTAAATCCTCATTTACAAAGATCCTAACTAATCTACGCGTACATGTTCCTGAATTTTGTACTAAATTTATTACAAAAGCAAGTGGGTCATCATTATACAGGGATATCTCATGCCACTCAGTACGGAAAAATGTATGTTGTCTATATTTCACTAAGTCTTGTAAAGTGGGGTAACCTGATTCCACATAACAAACATCGTTACAAGTAGATTTCCTAACCCCTAGAAGTTTTTTCAAGCACCAGTTGTAAAGCTTCACCATGGGTTTCAGGTCTGCTCCTATCCACGATTCACATCCATAAATCAGTGAAGCCATCAGTGCTGCGTCAAAGACTCGTTTTTTTACCATAAAGGGGACATAATTATTTTTATTTACAAAGGAGACAAATTTTAAGACTTGGGACATCTTGTTGTGCGTTAGCTGTGACGGCGGATGACACTGAACCATCACTCATGAACGGCGAGCCAAGGTACACATACATCTGGCAGTGCTCCACCACTAACCCGTTCACCACCAACACCTCCGAATCACCAACACCGCCATTTATCACAAAAAAATTGGCCTTAGATTGGTTGATTTTCATACCATATTCTGTACAATAATCTTGAAGCAAAGACATCTTTTTCAGCATGTTAGGCTACATCTCGTTGTAGAAAGTAAGACTGTGTCATCCATAAGTTAAAGAATATGAAGCCATTGTAAAAATCCGTCAAGTTCACAACCACCTTTAATGATCTTTATTAACTCGTCAACAAACAAAATAAACAGCAAACATGAAGTAGGTGATCCCTGTCTAGGTGTCTAGGTGATCCCATCGTAATTTGTATTACGGCTGTTCCAAGCAAGCTCTCTGTCTGGGTATAAATGGCAACCAAAGCACCCAACATAACTGATCCACAACCTAAGCGTAGTAAAACTCTAAACAACTTATGTCTGGGAACCCTATCATATGCTTGTGAGAAATCTATAAATGTTACAAATAATTTCAGCTTCTTCCTCCTTGCCATGTCACACAATAATCTTAATGTGACTATGGGTCGGTACTGACTATTCGGGTCGTACTGACTATATGGGTCGGTAGTGACTATGGGTTGGTGTGACTCTCGGTACGGGCCTATGGCCCGTACCGAGAATCATGATGAAGGTTGAGCGACAACCTTCGTCGACTTAGGAAGGTTACCGTAAAAGGGATATTTTTCGTAACGAAGAGCAGCGACGAAGGTTGAAGGTCGGCGCGAAGACACGGGTACCCCCGTGTCTTCGTGCCGACCTTCGTCGCTGCTCTTCGTTCCGAAAAATATCCCTTTTACGGTAACTTTCCTAAGTCGACGAAGGTTGTCGCTCAAACTTCATCATGACTCTCGGTACGGGCCGCATATTGCCGAAGTCTATCGCTATACGGGATCAGGGGAAATTGGAACCAATCAGCGCGCGGTGAGGGCGGGGGTGTGGGAGGGGCTTATACTCAGACGTCCACACACAATATTTACGGGTAATCATTTTCCCTCATTTATCTTATACTCTCTCTCTCTCTCTCTCTCTCTCTCTCTCTCTCTCTCTCTCTCTCTCTCTCTCTCTCTCTCTCTCTCTCTCTCTTATTCATCTTATTCTCTCTCTCTCTCTCCCTCATTCATCTTATTCTCTCTCTCTCTCATTCATCTTATTCTCTCTCTCATTCATCTTATTCTCTCTCTCTCTCATTCATCTTAGTCTCTCTCTCATTCATCTTATTCTCTCTCTCTCATTCATCTTATTCTCTCTCTCTCTCTCTCTCTCTCTCTCTCTCTTCTCTTCTCTCTCTCTCTCTCTCTCTCTCTCTCTCTCTCTCTCTCTCTCTCTCATTCATCTTATTCTCTCTCTCATTCATCTTATTCTCTCTCTCTCTCATTCATCTTATTCTCTCTCTCATTCATCTTATTCTCTCTCTCTCTCTCTCTCTCTCTCTCTCTCTCTCTCTCTCTCTCTCTCTCTCTCTCTCTCTCTCTCTCTCTCTCTCTCTCTCTCATTCATCTTATTCTCTCTCTCTCATTCATCTTATTCTCTCTCTCTCTCTCTCATTCATCTTATTATCTCTCTCTCATTCATCTTATTATCTCTCTCTCTCTCTCTCTCTCTCGTCTCTCTCTCTCTCTCTCTCTCTCTCTCTCCTCTCTCTCTCTCTCTCTCTCTCCTTCTCTCTCTCTCTCTCCTCTCTCTCTCTCTCTTCTCTCTCTCTCTCTCTCTCTCTCTCTCTCTCAGTTCTGCCCTAGCTCTGACAGGGTTTGGACGTTGCCTACAGCAGCTCTGGAGAAGTGTAGTATTCCCCCGGAGCCGTGGTCAAGCCTGGTTGGCTCACCAACCTGGCTCGCAGACATGCAGTCTGCCAGCGTCGATGAAGTAAAGGAGGATCTCGAGATGAGTGACTCTGATTCTGCAGCGGACTGGGTACAGCGTCCGGTTAAACGACGTAGAGGGAAGATGGTCGTTCCAGATCGTGAGCAGAGGTCAAGGGAGGAGCAGGAGGCCCCTACGATGGAGGTAGAACAACATCAGAGGCAGGGGCAGGAGGCCCCCGCGTTGGAGGAAGAACTGAATCAGAGGAAGCGTCTGTATTTTCCCACTGGGGACTTAATGACACTATCCCAGAAGAGAGTGTGGGCAGCGCGGTTGGCTGTGAAGCATCGTGAGTTCCGCCCGTTGTTGAAGGAGGGAGTGAATAGGCCGTTTGTGGCTGTGGAGGGGCAAGCTGCGGTGGACTCCCTAACGTCAGTTGGGTTTCAAGATACTGTTCTTGTTGACCTTGGTAAGTTTGAAAGATATACCAAAGTCTTTATAGCGCCCTATGATAAGGAACTAGACCCAAAGTTGTTGCTGACCAGTGACGTTAATGTTGTTTGGGCCAAGCGTCACGTGATTAACAAGCAAGAGAAGGCAAGTGTTGTGGCACTTATGACGGGTGTGGTTCCAGATCGCATCTGGGTGCCAGGGAATGGATGGAAGAGAGTGAGAAAATATGTGGAGCTGCCTCCTGTGTGCTTTAATTGCTGTAGGTATGGCCATAAGGCTTGGCGTTGTCGTTATGACACGGTGTGTCGTTTTTGTAGTGGCAAGCACAGCAGTAAGGATTGTGCTGCGAAGATTCAGGAGGGTGTGATGATTCCACCTAAGTGCTGTAAATGTGGTCAGGCCCATAACGCAGGCTCTACAAGGTGTGCGAAAAGACCCTCGTTAATGAGTGCAGTCAAGGTCATTCCGAATGCAGCTCCGAGACAAATTGTGCCTGCACACCCTCCTGAGAGGAATGCGTGGTTCCCTGCACTGAGTAATCAAGACGAGGCATCGGCAGTGGCAGTGTCGGTCCCTGCTTCACGTGATATACCAAAACGTACGACTCAGCCTCATAAGCAGGCTGCTGATGATGGACTGCAACCAATTCTGAAGTATTGGACTCCCCGCAGGGCCGGCGGGCGGGATGTGGCGGGTGCGGCGGCTGCGTCTGAGGAGGCAGCGCCACCATCGCCGCCAGTTAAGAGCCCCAAGCACCGAGCTGTGTTGCCTTCCCTGCGACAGAGGAATGTGGCCGACGATGTGGAGGATAATGATGCCCTCAGGTGCCTGGTAGTTTGCGTTACCAGACTTGAGGCTGACAATAGGAAGCTGCAGGAACGACTACGGAAATTAGAAGAGCGGCAAGGCGACGTGGCGACAAGGCAGGCGTCTACGACAGAAAACGGAGCTGAGGGGAGGTTGGTGATACCTAAAGAAAGAATCACTTCACTCGTTGGTATGTTGACAGAGTTTCTCGCTAAAAAGGCTGTGTTGTTGGGTGATGAGATGCAAGGGTCTGATTTAAACAAGGTGTTACTGGAAATAGTGCAGCACTGGGAACAAGCATAAATACTCTCAAATGTATATCCTGGAATGTAAATGGCCTTGGTGCTCGGTTGACTGACCTGCATTGTTATGTGTTGCATAATGATATTGATGTGGTGGCATTGCAGGAAACACTGGATCGGGATGGCACTCTTGTGCCACTACGTAATTATCAACATTTCGTTCTCGCGGCGGTGTGAGGGTGTTCGAGGCATGGTTGTGTATGTTAAACGTAGTATTAACCAGTTTGAGTTGGTGTCACCACCTGGAAACATGGTGGAATTGAGTGCATTGCAGTTAAACTCAGGCTTGCTGCTGGTTGTCTTACTTTGGTTAATGTATATGTGAGCCAGAATTCACTAAGGTTTGAACACTTACCGGATTCAGTGTTTCGTGACCCTACTTTGCTGGTTGGGGGATTTAAATGCCAGACATGATTCACTGGGTTCCGCTGGCAGCAGGAACTGGAATGGTACTGTTTTGGCACCAGTTCCTTAAGGACTATGATGACGTGCGTTTACTTGGGGATGACTCACCCACGCACTTGCAGGGAGGGAGGATTGATTATGCGTGCCTGTTTAACACTGAAGGTATGGGGGTGGTGATAGAATGATCATAGAATGTGAAGTGGTTTCTGAGTTACTAAGTGATCATTTTGCGTTATATGTTGAGTTACCTCTGGGAAAGGCGCTTGCCAATCATGGAAGGGTGCGATATACGATTACCAGTAATAACAGATTCGTTTTGTTAATCAGTTGACTGCTTGGTATAGTCGTTTCGCCCACACGATGTAGACACATTCTACGAAGATTTAGTTAAACAAATAGTTACAGTAGTAGATAAGAATACGGCAGAGCGCAAGAGTACTCCTGTAAGGAGAAATTATACCAAGGATGTGCAAGTTAGAGCTTGGAATACCACTCTACGGCGGGCTCATCAGGAGTGGATTCGGTCCGGGAAAACTGACGAAGCGAGGATTGCATTGCAAGAAGTAGCGAAAGCGTGTAGTGTGGTTAGAGAGGAGGCAAGGGTAAAGTATTGGGAGGGTTTTCTGGACAACATAGCTGCAACACGGAGCACAACAGAAATCTGGAGTGAGGTTAATAGGGTGCGAGGGGTGCACAGAGGTGTGAGGGTGGTGGGGATCCACAGACAGTAGCTGATGATTTGATGGATAAGTTGGGCTCGTGCAGCCAGCATGTCTTGTTTGCCAGGGGAAATTACTCAAGATTTCCAGCACCATGAGTTTTGGGAGGAGTGCTTTTATACGTACTTGTATTGACAGAAGTGACCGTTCGTGTGCTGCTATCACGAGAGATGAACTGTTGGCTGCGGTCAAGAAGGGAAAATCCACAGCTCCTGGTGCTGATGGCATTACGTATGAAATTCTGAATTGTTTGGCGAGTATGGAGAAGGGACCATTGTTAGATTTATTTAATATGAGTTTCAGCTTGGGGAGACTACCAAGAAAATGGAAGGAAGCTGTTGTAGTTCCGGTTCCTAAGAGCAGCGGAGGCCACAGGCCTGTGTCCCTAACATCATGCATGTGTAAGATGATGGAGAGAATAATTTTGAATAGGTTATTATATCTGCTTGGTGATAATATTTCCAGTAATTTGTATGGTTTTGTTAAAGGTAAAAGTACATCTGATTGTGTCATTGCTTGTCTCTCGAATCCAGATGATTACTGTAGAGTTTTTGTGGATCTACAAGGTGCCTTTGATAAGGCAAATGGTCACATGATATTATATGAGTTTGGCTAATCTTGGTGTTTCTGTAGGATGCTGGGTTGGATATCTCACTATCTTGTGATAGGAGTGCAAGGGTTTGGTATGAAGGGAAATTTTCTGTTGTTCGCCATTTTGAGCTGGGAACTCCTCAGGAGGGGTTCTCAGTCCCACATTATTTAATGTTTTAATGACTAGAATTGCGACCGATGTGGTATCCTTCTGGTGTTAAGCCTATAATTTATGCAGACGACATATTGATCCAGTCCTCTGGTGTGGCTCAGATGCAGGTTGCTCTGAATCAATTCAGCCGTAATTGCGTTTCACTAGGGCTTGTTGTTAATGAGGTGAAGACAAAATATCAGTGTAGGAGCCACTGAAATATTGCACTGACATTAAATGGTAAGGTACTTGAAAGAGTACAAGCATACAAGTACTTGGGTATGTATGTAGGTTATAATAAGACTGCAAAGAATGCTGAATTACGACATATTGAGGTCTTATGTCGGGGCAGACTAGTGCCACTGCGTGCTTTGTCCCACTCAGGACGTGGTGTTGGTTTACCAATCCTACGTATGATGTATATCAGTACTGTTCGGTCGATAATTGACTATGCCGCAACATGCTTGTCTGTTTTGGGAATGACTCGGGTGAACAGAATCGAACTGTTGCAAAATGAGGCCATGAGGATTATATTCGGGTGTCAACGAAATGCTATGATTGATGCATGCGCTTTGGAATTTGAATTTACCTAGTGTATGTGACAGGATACAGGAACTCAATGTTAAAAGTGTTGTAAAATATGTTTAGACCGAGTGCCAATCGGATGTTGTGAGGGATCTGCAATGCATTAGGAGGAGTAAATCAGCTTTGTAAGGAATGTTAAGGAACACCTGGTTAAGTACAAGGTTGCACATTTGTGTTGTCCTTTACAGTTGAACACCAATCCCCTCCCTCCCTGGGAGGAGGCGAGAGCGGAGGTGGTAGTTGAACCTTTATCTATGAAGAAATACGAGTTTATTCCGGGCTATCTGAGGGCTTGGTACTGCCATATGGTTGATTGTCTTCCCAAGGATAATGCTATACATGTTTTTTGTGATGGTTCGGTGAGTGAAGATGGGCGGGCTGGTTGTGGTATACTGATGTGGGACTATGACGGATGTCATGGAGAAATGTGAGAGTACTGTAACTCTTCGATTGTCTGATGGTATTTCATCTACTCAGGCTGAACTGTATGGTATTTATGTTGCTCTTTGTCGTGTGCAAGACAAAGGCAAGGATGTGTACTATATATTTGTGGATAGTAGGGCAGCATTAGATTCTCTTAATAGTCGGAGGCCTGTGTATGTAGAGATAGTGTCTTTATGTAAAAACCTTATGAAAAACATTAAAGTCACGTTCCACTGGATACCCTCTCATGTTGGCATTCCCCAAAATGAAACGGCAGATGTTTTGGCCAAATGTGGAACTGAGAAGGATGATATTGATGTCATTTGTCACTTATCCATAAGGCAGATCCGAAGTATAGTTAGGAAGGAACAGTATTGTATTGCCAGAAGTAGGATGATGATGGAGCATGCCGATAGTGGTACATTTAGATACTACGATAAGGTTAGTGATCATGTTGATGTTACTTATGGTAAAAAGGTACGCAAAGTGACGCTGTGAAAATGAGGATGAGATTAGGATATAAATATTATTGGCAGTACACAGGAGTAGCTACTGTAGAGGAGACACGGTGTAGGGTTTGTGGGGCTGAAAATGGTCACACTTTAGAGCATTATGTGCTGCGGTGTTCGTGTGTCAGTGGTTTTCGGAACAATAACATTGATGATGTGACTGAACAGATCATATGGATGTTGCAGAATGGAGTAGTGGAAGAAATTTTAGGGAAATGTAAGGATTTTGCCCCGCCACGGTGATTGCGTGCGTGTTTGTTGTTTGTATGTTCCTCCTGTACTTGTGTGAATTGTGGGTGTTGTTTCAGTGTATTTTTCTTTGTCCCTCTTTCTGGGTTATTGGTTACTGTATGATTGTCTTTTGTATGTCGTTGTACTTTTGTGTTTTGTGGATGATGTTTCAGTGCAATATTCTTTGCTAATGGTTTCTAATTAAAAAATTGTTTAGGTAGGTGTCTATTTTGTTTGTCAAGGTGTTTTGTGATTGTGGGAGATGTTTCATGAGATGTAATTTGTAATTGGGATGTGGTACTGGGTGTGATTAGGAATCTGTTTCATCCATTTGTCTTGTGTTGTAACATTGACAATAAAGTTATCAATCAATCAATCTCTCTCTCTCTCTCCTCTCTCCTCTCTCTCCTCTCTCTCTCTCTCTCTCTCTCTCTCCCCTCTCTCTCCTCTCTCTCTCTCTCTCTCATTCTCTATTCTCTCTCTTCTATTATTCTCTCATCATTATTCTTCTTCTCTCTCTCTTCTCTACCTCTCTCTCTCTCTCTCTCTCATCTCTCTCTCTCTCTCTCTCTCTCTCTCTTCTCCTCTCTCTCTCTCTCTCTCTCTCTCTCTCTCTCTCTCTCTCTCTCTCATTCTCTTCTCTCCTCTCTCTCTCTCTCCTCTCTCTCTCCTTTTCTCTCTCCTCTCTCTCTCTCTCTCTCTCTCCCCTCTCTCCCCTCTCTCCTCTCTCTCCTCTCTCTTATCTTTTCTCTCTCTCTTCCCTTCCTTCTCCCCCTTCTCTCTCTCTTCTCTCTTCTCTCCTCTCTCTCTCTCTCTCTCTCTCCTCTCTCTCTCTCTCTCTAATTTACAGCTTATAATTTAATAAATTCATCTTATACTCTCTCTCTCTCTCTCTCTCTCTCTCTCTCTCTCTCTCTCTCTCTCTCTCTCTCTCCTCTTCTTCTCTCTCTCTCTCTCCTCTCTCTCTCTCTCTCTCTTCCTCTCTCTCTCTCTCTCTCTCTCTCTCTCACCTCTCTCTCTCTTTTTTTCTTCTTATTCCTGCCATCATCTTCTCTCCAATGCTTCTCTTATTCTCCTCTCTCCTCTCTCACTCTCTCTCTCTCTCTCCTCTCTCTCTCTCATCTCTTCTCTCTCTCTCTCTCCTCTCTCTCTCTCTCTTCTCCCTCTCCTCTCTCTATCTCTCTTCATCTTATTCTCTCTTCTCTCTCTCTCTCTCTCTCTCTCTCTCTTCTCTCTCTCTCTCTCTCTCTCTTCTCTCTCTCCTCTCTCATCTCCTCTCTCTCTCTCTCTCTCTCTCTCCTCTCTCTCTCTCTCTCTCTCTCTCTCTCTTCTCTCTCTCCTCTCTCTACAAATATAGTATTTAAATAAAGTCACGCACAATATCTGTCCCCAAAATGAGCAAGCTACCCGTAAAAATTGTGTGTGGACGTCTGCGTATAAGCCCCGCCCTCACCGCGCGCTGATTGGTTCCAATTTCCCCTGATCCCGTATAGCGATAGACTTCGTCAATATACGTACGGGCCATATAGGCCCGTACAAGATAAAGAAACAGACTGTCTCTTTACTTTGGGCCCGTATATGTTCTATACAACCTCTGTTCTCCTGACTGCCCGCCTGCTCCCGGTGGCATCTCCCGGTGAGGTCTAAACCACTGCTTCAGCCGCGAGTACAAAAGGGGGCTAGGTGGGTCCAAGCTCTTTTCTGGGGGGCCACTATATAAATGTTTCACATAATTTCAGATCAGAGTGACACTCAGTTGACAGGTTATGTAATAAGCATAGCAGCAGTTTATATCATTTAATATAGTTTTTTTTTAACTTTGAAATAAAACTCGGTTATTCTAAGTTAGACCATGATGGGCATTGCGATTAAGCTGGCCAACTTAAAGTTATGAATATCTAAACTGAAGGATTTACAACACACTGTTTGGTACATGGAATTTGGACATTTTCATATACAAAACTGTTACTTTATCAACTATAGCTATAAGCTAATAAGTTATTACATATTCTTCACAGTAAGGTGAAGCAACCATACTCAGGCAGTGAGAGAGAGAGAGAGAGAGAGAGAGAGAGAGAGAGAGAGAGAGAGAGAGAGAGAGAGAGAGAGAGAGAGAGAGAGAGAGAGTTTGTAGTACACCCACACTCACACACGCACACAAACGGACACGCACGCACGCACACACACATGCACACACACGCACACACACACACACACACACACGCATGCATGTTTGCACACACACACACACACACACACACACACACACACACACACACACACACACACAAACAAACGGTAAGTACATGAGTCTACGGAGTAAGTGACATGCGGCAAGACGTCACCGGAGAGTTTCTTCCTATCATCTAATACTTCTAAAAGTGTTTTTAGCCCAAAATACCCCTTCAAAATGATTCAATCAACATGGGACTAAGCCGCTTACCACCTACGATTTATTTGCGATTTGTTGAGCCTACTCTCATCAAAATTGAATTTACAGTTTCAGCTACCCAAAACAGACAGACACACAGACAGACACACGGCTACTCCTATAGTATATTAGATATACGTACATAGGTCCTACCTACCTATAACGCCAACATCTTTTCTATCTTTTCTTTTCTTTTTCTAACCACACATATCTTTCTTGCTTTCAGGTGAAGGACCTTTACCAATCAGCGAAAATATGTGCCTGGGTAAGTTATTCTTGCAATTGTTTTATTTCTTTTCTTATTTCAACTGTTTTACTAAGGATACCTGGTTTTTTTCAGCATACAGTCGGTCATATACACCTGTCATAGAATGGGGATTATATTGTTCTTACCATAGACGCATTAAACATAATTAAGTTTGCTTTGCCCCATTCAGAAATTTAAAAAAAAATCAGAAGGTAGGCGCTCTGTGGCATCCCTTCATGAATCACTATATGGGGAGTTTTCAAAGCTAAGCCGCCAGATGTCTCTCGCGCATCTCACATCCACTGCCCTTTGAGCGTGAATGATCTATCATTTACCGTAAATTTCCTGTACTTTTTCGGGACATCAGAATTACCCTTCAATACAACAACTGAAACAGTTCTTAATAAGAAATGTAGTTTATCATTTTGTTTTTCAGCACTTGAAGAAAATATTGGCAAAACATAGAATACTTGAAAACTCAATTTCTTAAAATCGTCATTTCATGGAAACACTGCACGTTCAAGCTGAATGAAGCTTCAGGAAGTATGTACTTGTATGTAAGCTTTCGCTGAGTACCTGTTTTGGATGTGTCTGTCTCTTTTGCGACGAACATTTAACCAAGAAATAGTGTGGCGTTCAGCATCTCCGAAGAAACCATCCCGATGTCGGGATCTGATATCAGTCACTTCTTCTTATCCACGGCTGGGGGGAAGTCTTGTTTTGTTCTTGTTTTAGGGCTGCGAGGATCCCTTGGGGAACACTATGAGCCCTGGTGATGTCCTATGATGCTATTACAGGCGTGGTAGTTGACCTGTCTCCTCAGGAAGGCACAGGTGAGGCAGATAACGGCGGGTGCATGCGTTCCTGCAGCCCGCTCTTTTTCAAGACAACAAGTAAACAAAACCCATGTATTGTCTTCGATAGAAGACTGTTCGTTGAGGTGCCAATTACTTAAATTACTTCTTGGTTAAATGTTCGTCGTAAGAGAGACATATACACCCAAAACAGGTACTCAGTGAAAGCTTACATACAAGTACATACTTCCTGAAGCTTCATTCAGCTTGAACGTGCAGTGTTTCCATGAAATGATGATTTTAAGAAATTGAGTTTTCAAGTATTCTATGTTTTGCCAATATTTTCTTGAAGTGCTGAAAAACAAAATGATAAACTACATTTTTTATTAAGAACTGTTTCAGTTGTTGTATTGAAGGGTAATTCTGATATGTCCCGAAAAAGTACAGGAAATTTACGGTAAATAATAGATCATTCACGCTCAAAGGGCAGAGGATATGAGAGCGCGAGAAACAGGCTTGAGCGTGAGCTTATTAGAAAACTCCCCATTCCTGTAGAATTGGACGTCTAGTGAACAACCTTGAAAAATGCAGGGTAGAGTCATCAGCGTAGGATTTGAGGGCATTAAGTTAGACTTAGAGGTCCATTATTGAATAATAGAGGAGAGTGGGCATAGGACAGAGCCCTGAGGAATTCCACACTTGATAATCTTGGTGAAGAACAATGACCGTCTCTGATAGCTGCGATGGAACGGTTAGAAAGGAAACTTAGAAAAAGGTATAAAGAGAAGGATAAAAACCGAGAGAGGGTAGTTAGAAAATTTGAGATTTGTGCATGACTCTATCAAAAACCTTTGATTTGTCAAGGGCAATAGCAAAAGTTTCACCAAACTTCTAACAGAGGATGACCAAAATTCAGTCAAGAAAGCCAGAAGATCGTCAGTGGATCGCCCTTTACGGAAACTATACTGATGAATCTGATCAGATCGAAAATTATGAGCAGATAGATGCTTAAGAATCATCTTATCAGGGATAAATTCAAAAGCTTTAGAAAGGCAGGAAGCCAAAGCTGTAGATCGGGAGCTTGAAGGGTTAGAGCAGAACAGGGTTTTGGTGCAGAAAAGAAGATTAAACATACAAGAGGAGAAGTGAGGCACCATAGATTGAAAGTTAGATCTAAGACCGCGAATGATGTAGAAGTTTAGGTTGCGAGAGTAAGAGGAAATATCAAGAAACCTCGGGTCATCACCAAGAGAGTGGTCCGACCTGGTGACATTTATTGTCCCCTCCCCGGATAAGGACTTCGTGATAGCTACATTATTAAACGCCATTTTTAATCATTTTGATTGTAGAGAGTGCATGTGTGTAAGGTGCATTTAGTTTAGTGTGAGGAGTAAAATGAGTATCTTTTCGAGGGAATGTTGCAGCTGAGACACTAAGAGAGATATGGACAAAGAGGGCACGGAGAGTGTCAAATACAAGTCTTCAGTAACCCCTCTCCCCCTCATAAGTACCTCCCCGAGAGTATTCATTCCATCATAGCCCAGTTGTGTGTATGTGTGTGTGTGTGTGTGTGTGTGTGTGTGTGTGTGTGTGTGTGTGTGTGTGTGTGTGTGTGTATTTGCGTGTGTGTGTGTGTGTGTGTGTGTGTGTGTTTGTGTGTGTGTGTATTTACCTAGTTGTATTTATCTACTAGTTGTTTTTTACAGGGCCTGAGCTACACCCGTGCACGTGTTCCCGTCTCCGTATCTACATTTGTCCAGTCTTTCTTTCAACTGGTGCACATTCTATGCCGATATCACCTCCTCATTTATTCCCTTACAAACTTCTACCTTTCTATGAGGGAAGTTGTACTTCTTTAGGTTGTTCAGGCATCTCCCTTTTCCTATTTTTTTTGCATGTGGTCCTGTGTATCAACCTTCTCTTTGCTTCCGAGTCAGTAGTCTCTCATTGTCTGTTTCTTCCATCTTAGTTATCAGCTTAAAATTTGTTTTTAAGTCTCCTCTTTCTCTTCTTTGCTAAAGTGCACAGGAACTACCACGTGTAGGCCTCGCGGTCTCTTGTAGCTTCCTTATTTTCTTATGTTCTTATGTTCTTAAGTGTTGGTAATTTTATCTCTTTTAACCTTTCCTCATACGTAAGTTCTTCTAGCTCTGGTACCATCTTTGTTGCCATTCTCTGTATCCTCTCCATCACATGCTTCTTTTTATAATGTGACCATACAATGGCAGCATATTCCATTTTTGGTCGGATCATTGTAGTAATTATCTTTCTCATCATATTTTTGTCCATGTAATGAAATGCCGTGTGTGTGTGTGTGTGTGTGGTGTGTGTGTGTGTGTTCTAGGCGTCAAGAGAGCCATCACTCAATTATAACATTTCATTCACAGAGAACTCACTGGGTGTGGGTGTTGACCAAACATGAGATGCACTCCATCCCCGGTAACCACTCACACCCCAACGTCATCCCGGGATCATTCAAGGACGCATTGGCTGTACTCTCCAAGGTATTAGTGGAGGGAGTAAGAGGTGTTGTACTGGCCAGTCACCGCGGGACTTCGGGCAATGGGAAGACTGAAGTGCACATGACTGAGCTTCGCTCGTCAACATATAATGCGTAAGTATCAGCTAAAGTTCGCTGCGTAAAATAACAGTAATTCTGTAACGATTCGTAAAAAAAGTTTATGAAAGATGAATATAGTTATCCAACATTATGCTATACGAAATTGTTTGTGTGTCATTTAAGGATAGAATAATTCTATAGAATGCTGTAAAATGTGTTACACGCATTAACGTGTCTGAACAGCGTTTGAAATTAGTATCAACACTGTCTTGAGAGAGGTGAACCACTTCCTCATTATGAAAATATATCTGTGCAACCACTTTAAGAAAAAATCGAATTTATCAATGGGCCCCAGACATAAGGCGTTTTCTGCGGGGGATTTTTGGTTGCAATCGGAAAATTTTCGGTTGCAAACGGTCACAACAACAACAACAAATGATTGCGGGTCGGGCCAATCTTCCCTGGATGGTTGAACAGGGATCGAAATTTGAGCAACCGAAATTTTTTCGGTTGCAATCAGGATCCCCGCAGAAAACGCCTATAACTACGTCACGGTTTGTTTACTTCGGAGCATTGTGGGGATAATTCGGGGTCGCCGCGAGTGGACCTACGATGGGAAAACTACGGCGATGGAAGAATCTAGAGTTATTTTGCGCGAAATTGATATTCCAGGTGCTATAGTACTGTGCTCTGTGCTCGCTGACAACACTATAGAGAAAACCTGAGGTAATGGCTGATGTGCAGAGGCTTCTAAAACCAAGAAAACAGTCATAACAGAGCCTCGTCAAAAGGTAAGCAACTGGTAGGTACGTAATGTGTCCCTACCACTTGCTTACTTCTTAATGAGACTCTGCTGTGACCTGTTTCCTGGTTTAGAAGCCTCTGCACATCAACCATCACCTCAGGTCTTCTCTATGTTGTCAGCGAGCACGGAAATATAGTACCTGGAATATCAATTTCGCCCAAAACAACTCTAAATGTTTTCATCGTCGTAATCTTCTCTTTGTAGGTTGTAAACTCAAGCTG
>JACEEZ010005253.1:0-25000 GCA_016584305.1 Chionoecetes opilio | reverse complement strand
TTTTTCTGGTGTGTTTTTATGTGTTTTGAATGAATCTACTAACCGTTTCTGTCGCAATTATATATATATATATATATATATATAATATATATATATATATATATAATATATATTTTATATATATATATATATATATATAATATATATATATATATATATTTTTAGGTAGAGGTTAGTTTTTTTTGTTTTTTGTTTTGTTTTGTTAGGTAAAGGTTAGGTTAGGTATAGGTTAGGTATGGGTTAGGTTAGGTTAGGTATAGGTAAAGGTTAGGTTAGGTTTAGGTTCATTTTTTTTGGTCCTTTTTGCAAAAAAAAAAAAAAAAAAAAAATTGGGGACAGAAACGGTTAGCAGATTCAAAATACATAAAAACACACCAGAAAAAAATTGTTTCGTCCACCAAAGTGAGTTCGGTGTTCATCTGGATATTTTCCTATGCTTTCTCTAAATCCATGAATGCAGCATACATCTTCTTGTCTTTTGCTAACATTGTCTTAATGGACCCTAAATGGAATGGACTCTACTTGAGGTAAGGATTGATTTGAAATCTTCAAGCCTCATATAGTTGGGCAGTGATGTAGATTTTTCTATGTGAACAGTATTTTTCATGATACAGCCAATTTAAGTACAGGAAAATTTATACCCTCTAAAACGACTGGCGCCATGTTGTGACGTCAACAGCGCAGACAACAGAGCAAAACAGCTGTGAAGCGGCCACTACTATATGTACTACCTACTAATACACCAACTTGCATTACCCCTACTACCGCAAGATGACCAATAATCCTCCTTCAAGTGATGTAGTAGGTATTCACTGTGTTTGTGAATATGTAAGTTGTAGTTTATAAGGAAAAAGTGGATAGACAGAGATAAGTGGCCCGTGACACCAGGTAAGTGATGACTTCTGGGATCGGCATTCCTTATAGGGAGCTTAAATGAACCTGCAATGACATGTAAAGCTAGACAGATAGACGAACTCATAGAGGAACAGGTAGAAATGTATGGCTTTCTTTCCCCACATAAGCAAAACATACACCCTTCGTCACTTTACTCACCACTACAACCTTTACTAACCATACATTTCTACCTGTTCCTCTATGAGTTCGTCTATCTGTCTAGCTGTACATGTCATTGCAGGTTCATTTAAGCTCCCTATAAGGAATGCCGATCCCAGAAGTCATCACTTACCTGGTGTCACGGGCCACTTATCTCTGTCTATCCACTTTTTCCTTATAAACTACAACTTACATATTCACAAACACAGTGAATACCTACTACATCACTTGAAGGAGGATTACTGGTCATCTTGCAGTAGTAGGGGTAATGCAAGTTAGTAAGGTTAGTTAGGTTAGTAAAATAAAACTATAATTTTACAAGGGTAGATTAGGTTAGTAATTTTTTTTTTTATGGGGGTCTCGCTATGAGGTTATTAGTGAGATTAGGTTAGGTTAGGTTATAGTGAGGTTAGATTAGTAATATTAAACATATTATATTTTTGAGGTGTCCAGGGGGGTCGTTAAGGAGGGGAGGGGGGTGAAGGGGGCATCTCCCCCCCCACTTTATAATTACAGTTTAGAGGTATCTGAAGGGATCTGTGAAGGTCTGGAGGAAAAAACACTCTAATAAGGGCGGGAAAGGACTCTAGAATTTTACCTAACTCACTGCGTGTTGTATACTTAACATGAAAAACCCAGCCTGTCTCATCCCTACCTCAAAAGCCTTACATACTGCATACTACTCCCGCAACTTATCACAGCTCAGCTAAAGCCCCACACTACATATCATTTGCAATTTACTTATCCATGCACAAGTACATACATTAATAATACATCAAAATGGTCTTCACAGCAATAGTATGAATTTTCCTTCATCGAGAAATCACGCCTTGCAGACATCCACCACTGTTTCCTCTTTTTCTTGTCTTTAGGCATAGTTATGAATACATTCTCTGGAGTTTTAATTGTGGTGTTTTTGCACATTAGCACAAAACAAGCATAATATGTTCTTTTTGTCTGGGACATGTTGAATGCATAGATAGGTACTGCGGTCTGCTGAGCCAAAACAAGCCGATCAGCTGATCAGGCGAGATCTGAGTCTGCGCTTACTACGTCACAACCAATCACAGCGCGTTCCGCCGTGTTGTGATATTTTGGCCCCAAAAAAGCCATATATTTCATTTATGGTGCATTTCTCAGCAAAAAGAATATGAGTACAGTGATATGTAGCCTATATTGCACCCAAAGCTTCATAATAGTCCGTGTTTTAGGTGTGAGTAAACGGGTCCATTATCATTCGCATATCTAAGATCTGATCTACACAACCTTTCCCAGTTATAAATCTGCCTTGCTCCTCACTAACCTTGCCATTTGTGATTTTTTGTACTCCTCCAATTATGATTTTACCATACAGTTTGCCTCATCACTGTGGAGTACATGATGACTCAATGAAGCTAAATATGGTATTATTTTACGATGGCACCAAACTTCCCTACACAATTGGGAGCATGGTTTTTGTTTACCTTATTGTATTCTAAGAGTCTTTTCTCCTTGAGCTTTCCGTCGCAAATCAATAGTTTCGGAGATATAGAACATTTTAGGTGGGGGAAGGAATATGTCTCCTTGCTTACAAAATGCCTCCCTCTTCCTCTTCTTGTGACTTGCATCGCTTTTGTTTGGTATCTTATTAAACTTTTTTATTATTGGACCCAGTTAGGAGGTTAAAGGTTAGGTAAGGTAAGGTTAGGTTAGGTTAGGTTAGGTTAGGTTAGGTAAGGTAAGGTAAGGTAAGATAAGGTAAGGTAAGGTTCAGGTTAGGTTAGGTTAGGTAAGGTAAGGTAAGGTTAGGTAAGGTAGCCACGGGTGCGCCTCCGAAACAACAGCGATACAGGTCACAAGAAGAGGAAGAGAGAGGCATTTTGTAAACAAGGAGACATAGTCCTCCTCCCACCTAAAATGTTCTATGTCTCCGAAACTATTGATTTGCGACTTTAAGCTCAAAGAGAAAATGTCTCTTAGAATACAATAAGGTAAACAAAAACCATGCTCCCAATTGTGTAGGGAAGTTTGGTGCCATCGTAAAAATTTACCCTAAATATAAGCCAACCTGGTAACAACATAGCCAATCTAGCTAATCACGGCCCTAGAATTATACCACATTTACCACAGCTTAGGTAACCTTAGGTTACCTAACGGTAACCTAACCTAACCATTACCGTCGGCGAGCTTTCCCGATTTGTGTAAGGGACGAGCATTTCGGTAGACGAGAGTACCAGGTACCATGAGACAAGGATAGGTAATGTCACCGTGGTTATGCAACTTGTTTATGGATGGAGTAATAAGATAAATCAAATCAAAATCTAACCTAACCATTACCGTCGGCGAGTTTTCCTGATTTGTGTAGGGACAAGAATTTCGGTAGACGACAGTACCAGGTACCATGAGGCAAGGATGGGAAAATGTCCCCGTGGTTTAAAACTGTTATGGAGGGAGTAATAAGATAATCAAAGCAAAGGGTTTGGTATTTTGGTATAGACTCAGATAGCTTTGGGCTCGTAAAAGAACATTAAAAACCATGATGTACATACATTATGGGGAAAAAGACAAAAAAAAGGAATCAATTAAAAAGGGTTTTTTAAACTATCATAACCATGATATGTACAACCTACAAAGAAAGACACGAGATAAAATTTAGGTGTTTTGGGCGAAATTGTATTCCAGATACAAAATTTCCGTGTCGCTGACAACATAAGAAGCCCTGATAGTGTGGTAGCCTGTACCCCGAGGATTTTTTGTGCAAAAATTGATTTTTTTGCAGTTCTGGTTTATAGGATCAGTTAACGAAAAATGGGTCCAATTTTTCAAAACCCCTCACCCCCTTTCGGGGGGGTCTTTCCTTTTTGGCACCCGCGGGTTTTTGGTCCCGGGTAAACTAAGCAACAATTTCAACATTTTTTTTTTTACAACCGGAACTACTGATTCCTACAAAATTGCTGATGCTGATGTCGGTTTCTGATTAAAAATTTTCTCTATCACGTCCATTTTTGGGTTTAAAACCCGAAACCTTATTTTCGTTGTTTTCTACCCGCTTTTTTACAAAGCCGTTAAGCTACTTTTCCATGCCACTTTTTATGCAGGCATATTAAAAAATTTTAACGGGGTTGTCTTTCCCCCTTTTTTCTGGCTTAAAAAGACGGGGAGTTCCACTGGCGAGTTCCACCCCTGCGCCCACCATCCCCAAAGGGTTAGTATTTAGCGTCGTCCGTTTTTGCGATATGAAATCGGACGTAAAATCAACAGTTTTTCATCAATGCCCATATTTAAAAATGTCCTCCGAATCCGTTTGCGCAATCATGCCAAGATTTACAGAGAGGAGTACGGGCAGGCCTTTCTTCAAGCAGCTACCCCTTTTTCCCCCTTGATCCTTTTGCAGCCCATTTGACGATTTAACACAGTTTGTGGGGCGGGCGGGGCAGACATTTGCAGGGGAAAACATACACCCCTTTCCCAATTTCCATCCATTTTTTTCAATTGCAGGAAGGGTTGGCAATTTTAGGGTTGACTTTCCCGCTTGTAAAGTAGTTTGCACGCTGATATGGGGAAGCAATGCAGCACATTGGGTGGAAGTTTTCCCCCTTTCCCAAGTTTTTTGACCGAAACAGCTCCCACGAGTGATGGTAGGGTTGCTGGACCTTTTGAACTGTAGACTGACACAAAAAAAGTCCCAACGCTTTCCCCTGCGTGGGAAGCTCGTCATTGACCACCCGGCGGGAATAAAAAAGCACCCTAATGCTTTAAAGAAATAAATGGCAGGGTCATCTCATCAAGCTTTAGGTATGCATCTACCCATGATTTTTTTTGAAATTCCTAGAATCTGCCTCCCCAATCAGCCCCTGAGAATTTGGAGCCCAAGAAGCCCTTTGACATTTGCGACGGCCAATAACCTGCATTTTTAAAAGATGTCTTTTCCCGTTTTTCTTTCTTTGCCTTATGAAACTTCAAGGAATGTAATGCTATTGTCTGGAGGCGATAAAGATCAAGAAGGAGCAGGAGACGTCAGTGTCGGGCGACCATAGCAGATCTTTCTGGCAGCACCACAGGCTGTGGGGCAATATTGTTTGGGGAAAAATTGGGCACCTTTTCATGTGTATGAGCATACTAAAACCTAGTCCCTTGATATGATATCGTACACGACAACGAGCACGAATAATCTTGTTTGCGAAATAGTCAAGACCCTTTGGGGCCAAACAAGCTGTGAGCTTCCGCTTGTTTTTGATGTGAAAGAAACTCCTTAAGGACATGGTGAGCTCTTTTTGGGGATGAATTTCTACTCAAGGATGTGGTTGATCGTTTCTGCGGTCTTTTTTTTAAAGACAGATCCAAGATCGATAAAAAACACAACACCCCCCTCATCATGTTGTCATCATTGTCCTATGCGTTTTTGAATGCATCCTGAAGGTTTAAAATTTTCGCATATTTGGCTTCTTTTCATACCTAAGTACACCCATTGCATCAAGATGAAATTTAACTGGAGGTTTTCCTGCCCTATTTTGGGTACGGGAGGAACATCGGGGGTTTCAACCGGGGATTTTCAACTGCAGCATCGGACTGGCCTTTTCTTTTGGGATGTACAAAGATCTATCACAGCACAAGAAGGGGGCCTGGACTCTCGTATTTTGAAATTTTTTTACTCGAATTCGGCAAGACCGGGTGGGCTTCCTGAACAATGAGAAATCTGCCCAGAAATTACGATCCTCACGAAATTTTTATGATTTATTCCAATGCGTATTTTGATTATCCACCCCAATTTGAGAATCCCTTCAACTTGAGTTCTTCTCTTGCCCCAACCGGGAGATTTGTGGGGTAGTCAGACGTTCACAAACGAGCTCCTCAATCGCTTCTGCCCCTTTTTGAAAATGCAGAATATCACTTTGCTACCGGCAAAAGAGCGATGAAACTAAATTTTTTAAAGGGTGTTTTCCTCTGAAGGGGTTGTCTTGCAGTGCAACTCTTGATTGACGGACTTTATGGCATTTCTTTGCCCTCAGTGCAATCTGTCCAGAAGCTGGTCCCTGTTCGTGCTCTGTTCCTCTCTGTGCTTCGGACCCCCTGGAAATTTGGGGAAGTTAAAAGATACTCGTCAACGATACGGGAAAGGAAAGGGTGTAGTGGTGACGAGTCGATTGAGAGCACTTCATCTCTGCTGAGTCCTACCATACCCGTGTCCCTTTAGTTTCTTGATTTCCTGTTCGAGTCCTGATCTTGGCGAGATTCGTGAAGGGTTCTCTGATTTTGCAACAAAAAAGTCACGGACATCAATGTTTCCAGTTTCAGGCTCATTATTTTCCCAGCGCTTCATTTGTGAAGATGGACAAGCACAGTCGAGCGTAATTTGAAGACCCGTGCGAAGAAATACTGATCAGGTTCCCAAGGAAGCAAGTAACTCTCCCATCCCCTGAGCGGCAAGAGCGACGAAAAAAGAAAGGGTTTCCCCTTGATCGAGGTATGCTGAAAGGAATTCTGCAAATCTCCAATGTTTTTATCCTCCTCAGGGCTTCACATTTCCTGGTACCAAAGATCTGAATATTCATAGTCTTTTATTTTATATCGGGGTTTCGTGAATGAAGCTTGTCCTTGAAAAACATTGCACCGGACACTAACTGGGCCTTTTTTAAAGAGTGGGAAATTGACTCAAACCCATCATCATAATTTCTAGAGTTTGATGAGGTTTCGATGCCCCTTTTTTTGCTTTGCCACTGAAGATCCCCCGAAGGGGTGGAGTGTATGCACACTTTTTAATGGCAAATATCCAGGGCCCCTGCCAAATTTATGTTTTTCCCCAAAACATGTAAAACAGCAAAGCAATATGGAGAGCTCCTGCCCCTTTGATCCAAATTGGGGCCCCAAAAGATGCTGAATTTTTAAAACACGTGAATATAGGTCCAGGTCAGTGTTTCAAAGTTTTTCTGTGGGGCCAATACAGGGGAGAGATTCCCTGGCTAACCCAAGAACAGTGTAAAGAGTCCCAAGTCAGTGGGGGGGGTCTTGAATAATGGGCGATTTACCCACATTCGTGCGTTTGGGCTGTCGGGTGATGGGATAAAAACAGAGTTTGTAGCAGCCCCCAAATTTGGGATCACATTTTTTTGACCCAAATTTTCCCCGGTTGGGTTTTCTGGGGCCTTGATGATAGTAAGGTGACGGAGTGTCCAGGGGCACTCTTCTGATTCCTTTTCATGTCACTGTCCTGTGTTTGTTCCTTTGCTGACTCAGTTTCAGTGAAAACCACAATCAATCCGGCCTCATCAGTTTCCAAAGGGAGTTTGCAAGTCCCCGGTTGAGTGAAGTCTTTGCTCAAATATTTTTCCTCTTTCCCATTTCATAGACGATAAACCCAAAAGGAGGGTTTTGATGACTGGCTTGCACCATTTACGTCAAAGGGAGAGGTTTTTTGAGAGAAGCTTTTTTTGGTATTTAAATGGTCGGTTCATGAACTCCCTTTTATTTGCTGGAACAGACAACCACGTGCCTGGAAGGTTCCCTTGCCCCCGGTGTGTCTTTCCCGGAGGTCAATATTATCGATGCAAACCATGTGTTCAGGCCTTTCTTTACAAAATTTTGGGAGACAAAATCCCCCACCTCCTTCACCGTGGAGAACACTCTGTCAACTCGTTTCCTAAGTCAATGTGGAAGGTTTGTCATTCCAATATACACACGAGAGGTTTCAAAAAGATTCTTGTCCGCACTCTAGAAGAACAGAAGGGGAAGAAAGATTGACAGAGGGTGGACGTTGTCGGAAGGGACTGCTTTTTTTGTCTGATGTTTCACCTGGCGATCAGTCCGAGTATTTTGGGCAAAGGAAATGGATGAAACGTCGACAGTTTTTTCCACCTCCGGTCTCGTATTCCCGGGCACTTTTTACAGATCGCTACCCAAAAAGGGGGTGACTTGAAGAACTGGAGTAAAAAAGGGTTTTTAAAATTACGAAACTGCCTGTAAAAGACCAACTGCGTTGTTGCGATTCTTTCGAAAGGTTGGCGACATTCTTCAGGTGACCAATATTCATATCATTCATCATTGAGGCCTGTAATCCTGGCCATCGTGACTGCAGTGGAGCACAAGACGGTCAGGTCATTTCCCTCTTTGTATGTGACAAAATTCACTTCTGGAAGGCGCTCGCTGATGAGTCTTTTTTTAGGTATTTCCGATAGTTCTCACTCTCATTTACATCCACACGTTCTTTTCAAAATTGCAAATAGGCACATTTACCCCAGCCAGCCGGTAAATCCTCGTCACTCAAAGGGGTTTTGAAAGCGAGGACCCAAATTTTGCTACTACTGAAACGAATGAGTGGCACATTACTGGATCTGTCCCGTTGTATTCGCTGTGCAGGCGCAAAAATATCCGATGATAGTGCTTTTCAAGAGCTGATGCTTCGCCGGGGGTTTTCAAGGTCCGCTACTGAAACCCAACATGGGGCACTGGGGTTTTTGCTTGATCTGAGGGGTTTTTTACCCATTGGTCAGTAAGAACCGGGCAGTGGCTTGAGTCATTCTTGGGGCAGAAGTACCGTTGAAAATAGACACACTTGTTCTTTTAATAGTCTTTTTACCCCTTGGGGGAACAGATCCCACAGCACTGAAGGTCGCCCCGGTCCCGTGGAGCGCAGACAGGGAAACGGTTTTGGGATCTCTTCCCAAGACGTTTTAATCTTTTTTTGTTGACGATAGGTTTCCGCATTCCTATGTACCGAACGTACTTGAGTTCTCCTTCTTTTAAACCCGACGGGAATTTTAGTAGTTAGAATGTCCTTTCGTATCAACCCAAAAGACACTCTCTCTTGAAGTGTTGTAAAATTTCTCGTCTGACCGATTTTTACCAATCGTTATTTTATGTGGGGACCTTCTTTACAGATCACGCCCAAAATCCCTCCCCCCCGACATTTGGCGATATACCACGATTCCCGTTCACAGGGTATATTGACGAGCTCAAAAAAATGCTTCTTCAACTGCCGAAAAAAAAAAATGGAGTTAGACCCTTACTCGAACCGGAAGTGCTAAAAAATGAACCGGAAGGCTTAAGGACACTTCCCTTTTCTTTTTTATGATAAAAACGACTCGGGTACCTAAAACCCACAAAAGGCTCAAAATTTGAAAATCGGTCATTTTGGCGGGGAAAGGGCATGGCATGCCGGGGGGGCCCCAAAAAAGGGAAATACCCCAAAAGGGGGGAAGGGGTTTGAAAATTGGGGGGGGGGAAAAAACCCCCCCTTTTTTTGTTAAAACTTCCTATAAAGCCGAACTGCAAAAAAAAACTTTTTAGCACAAAAACCTACGGGGGCCCCCTTTCCCCCAACATTTCAACCGCACTATGAGGGGATGGTTGATGTGCAGAGGCTTCTAAACCAGGAAAACAGACACAGCAGAGTCTCATTAAGAAGTAAGCAAGTGGTAGGGACACAGTTACGTACCTGTTGGGAATGGGTTTGTCCCTTTGGACCATTGGGGTTTATTTAATTCATTTATTTTTGCTTTGCTTATTTTGATAGTTTTGGGATAATTAACACTTGTTTCACTAGTTGTATTTTTGAGCGCGAGAGTGAAATAAAGTCAGTCTGGAACGAGCGGCCATGGTGTTGCGGCCATGGAGCCGCCTCCCTCCTGACCGGCGGCGGCGGCTGGTACGTGAGCCGTCTAACACCACCCCACAACTTCGCCTTGTCGCCCCTGCCCTCCAGCTGTTCCAGGGGCGAACATGGTGCCCAGACCCGGGATCCTGTCACATCAAGTGATCCTGTACGTGATAATTGGCGAAGATGTCAGTGGACGAAAAGTTGTCAACTTTGACAGCTGACCAGCTGGTCGAGGAGGGTGAGCCTAACATGGCTGCCGGGACAGGGCCGGCTAACTCGACTTGGAAAGAGACCACCACAGTGTGTGTGTCTCAGAAAAGGCTGTTCCTGTCGGGCCCTTAGTAACCAGCCGGGCCCTTAGTTCATGCCGGCCCTTAGTTCATGCCGGCCCTTAGTTCCTGCCGGGCCCTTAGTTCCAGCCGGGGCCCTTTGTTCCTGCCGGGCCCTTAGTTCCTGCCGGGCCCCCTTTGTTCGCCGGGCCCAGTTCTCCGGGGCCCTTTGTTCCTGCCGGGCCCTTAGTTCCAGCCGGGGCCCTTAGTTCCAGGGCCGGGGGCCCCTTAGTTCCTGCCGGGCCCTTAGTTCCAGCCGGGGCCCTTAGTTCCTGCCGGGCCCTTAGTTCCAGCTGGGGCCCTTAACTCCTGTCGGGCCCCTAGTTCCTGTCGGGCCCCTAGTTCCTGTCGGGCCCTTTGTTCCAGCCGAGGCCCTTAGTTCCTGTCGGGCCCTTAGTTCCTGCCGGGCCCTTAGTCCCAGCCGTTAGTTTTTTTCCTTGGTTTACTGTGGGGCTTCTGCAGTAGACCCTCCTGGCGAGCCCAGCGTGTGCGATACAGGGGCGGGGAGTGCGACAGAAGACTTCTGTCGAGCCCAGTGGCGGGGAGGACCAACACTCTTGTCGAGCCCAGTGGCGGGGAGGACCAACACTCCTGTCGAGCCCAGTGGCGGGGAGGAACCCCACCTCCTGGCGAGCCCAGCGTGTGCGGTACAGGGGCAGGGAGTGCGACAGACCCTCCTGGCGAGCCCTGGTATGTAGTAGAGGTGGAGGAGGAGATGTAATAGAGGAGTTAGTTTGAAACAGGAGTTTGAGAAGGAGTTGGTTTTGAGGAGTTAGAGACGTAGGAGTGGCCCAGTGGTGCTGTCTGTTGTGCCTGTTGTGATGCGGTCTGTTGTGCCTGTTTGGTAGTCTTTTGTGCCTGGTTTGGTACTGACATTTTTGTGGCAAACAGAGGTGATCATTTTGGCGGTTAACAGAGGGGATCATTTGGCGGCAAGCAGAGGCGATCTGTTGTGCCTATTGTGTGTGTGTGTTTAGACAGGTTGAGTGGGTGGGGTTCATTGAGAGAATGGGAAAAGAGACGTAGGGTGGCCCATGGTGCTGTCTGTTGTGCCCGTTGTGATCGGTCTGTTGGGGGCCTGTTGTGATGGTCTGTTGTGCCTGGGGTTTGGTAGTCTTTTGTGGCCCGTTTTGGTACTGACAGTTGGTGGCAAACAGAGGTGATCATTTTGGGGGTTACAGAGGTGATCATTTGGCGGCAAGCAGAGGCGATCTGTTGTGTTTGAGTCATGGTATGTGTGTGTGTGTGCTGAAGTGTGCCTGTATTTATGTATTGTGGGGTTTTCAAACCATTGTTAGTATAGGAGTATATTTCGTTATACTCCTATGGTTGGGAGAATGTTGGGAATGGGTTTGTCCCTTCGGACCATTGGGGTTTATTTAATTCATTTATTTTTGCTTTGCTTATTTTGATAGTTTGGGGATAATTAACACTTGTTTCACTAGTTGTATTTTTGAGCGCGAGAGTGAAATAAAGTCAGTCTGGAACGAGCGGCCATGGTGTTTACATCCCCTCCCTCCTGACCGGCGGCGGCGGCTCGTACGTGAGCCGTCTAACACCACCCCACAACTTCGCCTTGTCGCCCCTGCCCTCCAGCTGTTCAAGGGGCGAACAGTGCCTACCACTTGCTTACCTTTTGACGAGGCTCTGTTGTTACTCTGTTTTCTTGGTTTAGAAGCCTCTGCACATCAGCCATTACCTCAGGTCTTCTCTATAGTGTTGTCAGCGAGCACAGAGCATTGTAATATAGCACCTGGAATATAAATTTCGCTCAAAATAACTCTAAATTTTTCCCCACCCCGGGTTTTCCCTTCTGGCCCACCCGCGGCGACCCCGACTTATCCCCACAATGCATGATGTAAACAAACCGTGACGTAGTTATGGGTAGGGTCCATTAGCATGTTTATCTATTGCTGTGTTTGTAGCTGTTACGCCCATCTCACGGGAGGGGGCGCAACGTGGTGCCGTAGAGTTGCACCTTCCCTGCAGGGCAAAGCCAACGCCTTCTAATAGAGATCTATTAGAAGTAGAAATAATCTCTATTAGAAGGCGTTGGCAAAGCGGGGCGGCGTCGGGGCGCGGCGGACTCGGCTATACAGCCGGTCCTCCCTCGACGCCTCGGGAGGCCTTGCGGCAGCCACAGGTGCAGGAGTGAGTACCGACTCTCCCGAATGAACAGCTCGCTCGCGGACACGAATATATACTAGTTGCGTCGAAAGGCACATAAGTCACTCTCAACCGCACCGCAGGCCTGCGCGAGATCGTGTCTCGATGTATCTTCTGTCCCCTGTTCAGAATCTCCGTGGGGGTCTTTGCCTGCAGCTGCAGAGGTTATCAGGTCATGTCTGTCAGTTGAACAGCTGAAGTAAGCAAATCGACAGCTGTACGCTCCTCGCTCGCTGGCTGATAAAAGATCTGCTGTATTTGTTGATAAGTTTGCTGAGAACCACAAGAACAAGAATTTTGCTTAAGTGAGGTATTCTCACTTTCTCAGTGGGGAATTTTTTTTTGTTGCCGCTGTTTTAAAAAACTTCTGTTTTTCTTTTTTCAGTATAAATATGTTATTTCCATTTTTTTATTTTATTTGTGGGAGGGGGGGGGGGGGGGTCTTGGCACTGAAAGTGAAAGTAAGCCCCAGCCCCCCCAAACTCCCCAGCGTATGGGTTGTTGGCTCATTAGTGCCCCCCCCAGGTCCCCCCCCAAGATAAATACTAGCTACCCCACTGATCCCACCCCGTCCCTAACCTTACCAAGGGCCCCTGAAAAAAAGCCGCAGCAATTATCACTCCCTTTTAGGGTACCCCGTATAAAAAAAATTCTTTTTCTCAATTTGGCATCCCAAATTTTCCTGAAAAAGGGAATTCTTAGACGATTTTACTTTTTCCTTTTTTGCATTTGAGCAATTTTACTATGAAAAAATCGCACTTTTTATTGCCCCTATCGAGTAAGCTTAAATGGTACGCGGCCCGGGTTTTGGCCTTTTTTATGCATAGCCCAATTGATTTCCCAAATGACTAGCTTTTGGGGAAAGCCTTTCTGATCAGTTGGTCATAGGCATACATCACAGTGCACAGCCTCTACTTTGGGCCCTAAAAACGGTCCATCATGTCCTTAGACCTGAAGGGGGCAGGGTTTCCCCGGTGGGGGCCGAGCCCGGAGAACCCGTCTTGGCCTGCTGCCCACCCCGCTGCCCCCAGTCTTGTCCCTGCCCCGACTCTTTCGGTGCTCGAGGGGATAGAGAAATCCCGGGAAACCCCGACGGCTTGCCCGGGTTTGGATTGATCCCGGACGGAACAGGGGAACCCGGTCGTGCACCTGGCCAGGCTGCCCGCTGATCAGGCGCAAGTGGTGGCTGACAAGTTCAGCTTTGGGGGTGATGCGAGTTTACACTGGGGTCCCCCATCCTCGCCCGGGCCCCCAGCTTCAAAATTGGGTCACGGGGAACCTGCGGCTCCCCCACTTGACTCGTCATCAGCGAGAGGAGGAAACATTTTGAGTGGCGAACCATGTCTGTCCCCAGTGAAGGTCACGCTGTTTTGGGCCTTTTTGGGCTACGACCTCATCACTCTGAGCTGCGTGGGGTGTGCTTGGGGCCGCCTTAGTCTGTGGTGAACCTTGAGTGTAGTAGAGTTTTAAGTACACCCGGGGAGAGTCTTGACAGGATTTCCAGGGGTTCAGTTCTTTGCCGTCAGTCCAGCTTTTTTGGGCCAAATGTACACTAGCGACGGGCTGTGGTGAGCCATTGGAGTGGGACACCCTTTCCACATTTATCTCCGCCGTCGGAGGGAGAACGCCCCGTTCACAGCCCGGCCAGTGGTAGGAGACCTGCGGTCAGGGAATGTTGACCAGGGTATACTCCGATCTCCGTGAGATCTTTAGCCCGGATTCCCCTGAATCTGCGTTGTCGCATTCATTAAAGCTGGAAGCGATGCACACTGGACCCGTGAAGCATGTCAGGTGGGTAGGCCGTCGAGCTGGGTTTATAAGGTGGCGCAGGGGCAACTCGTTTTGGGGCAAACAGCATATCTCCAGAAAACTTGCGTCTCCCCGCATTTTCCCCAAAAGGGGTGAGACCACCCTTTACCCCGTATTGGCCCTAGTTGAGTAACTTTCAGTCGACAGTGAGCGGTGGAGCGAGCACCAAGATCAAGAGAGCCTTGAGCCACCTGAAGCAGGTTCTCAGGTGGCACCCGGGTCCCCGGGACAAAAGGGCCCAAGGGGATTCCCGGAGGCTCCCCTGCACTGACACTGCTCCCCCGATCAACCTTGGGGCAGTTTCCATAGCTTCGGCACCCGCCCTGGTCTTGCCCTTCCCCCCCCCTGTAACCAACCAACTATTTGGTATCCCGGGGCCCCCTGGTAAGGTCCCTGGCCGATGCCTGGCCCGCCGGCCCCCTCAGTTGTTGGACGCAACAAAGGTACAATGTTTAAGGGGGTGGCCTCGGATAAGGGGCCTGGAGGAACCAGAAGCCCAAGGGAGAGCAGCAGTGGGCGGAACGTCGAACCGGATGTTGCCGCGCCCGGGTTGGATGGCATTGTTTTTTTGCACGGGGCCTTGGTNTTTGTAAAGGGTCATTTGGGCGGCAGGGAGCAGGGGCATCTGTTGTGTCTGATTTTGAGGTATGTGTTGTGTGTGCTGAAGACGTGGTGTGTGTGTATGTGACACACACCAGGTTTTAGTTTTTGAGTTGGGGTTTGTGTGTGTATGTGACACACACAACAAGGTATAGTTTGAGTCGTGGTGTGTGTGTAGGTGACACACTGACACACACACAAGGTACAGTTTGAGTGTGTGTATGTGACACACACACAAGGTAAGTTTGAGTCATGGTATGTGTGTGTGTGTGTTTGAGTGTGCCTGTATTTATGTTTTGTGGGGTTTTCAAACCATTGTTAGTATAGGGTTTTTCGTTATACTCCTATGGTTGGGATAATGTTGGGAATGGGTTTGTACCTTTGGACCATTGGGGTTTATTTAATTCATTTATTTTTCCTTTGCTTATTTTGATAGTTTTGGGGATATTTTAACACTTGTTTCACTAAGTGTAATATTGAGCGCGAGTGTGAAATAAATCAGTCCTGGAACAAGCGGCCATGGTTTTTACACCCCCTACCACCTGATCGGCGGCGGCTGGTACGTACGTGACCGCCGCCTTACCCACACCACATCTTCGCCTTATCGCCCCTGCCTTAGCGCTTGTTCCAGGGGCAACAGTAGTAGTAGTATAGTAGTAGTAGTGTAGAAATAGTACATTAGTAATAGTATAGTGATATGCCCATAATATTAAAAATAATAGTAGTGTGTAGTAGTAGTTGGTAGTAGAAATAAGTATATAAGTAGTAGTAGTAGTAGAAACAAGTATTAGTATATAGTAAAGTTAATACAAGTACTAGAAGCGGCAGCAGCATATAAGTAATTATAGTGCTGTAACAGTACAGTAATATTAGCAACAATATTAGTTGGTATTGTAAAATGAGTAAAAATAGCAATAACTAGGCTAGTCGGGTCACTTAGGGCGGAAAAAAGGCTTTCGCTTCACCTTAGGTGAAGGAAAAATTTTTGGGGGTCTTATCCTAAGCATTTGTGCCGCTGAATCCGAAAATCGTATTTGGGGTCACTCGTTAGCGGTAATTTTTTCGCGCAATTTGCAATTTTTGGAAATTTTTGGCAATAAATTGGCAATTACAAATTGCAGAATGAGAAACCAACCGTCGTAGAGACCTCGTTTTGACTCAAATTGAAGCTTATTAAGAGTGCTAAAATGTTATTGAGTACTCCGTGGTTGTATCTGTTCGGATTACTGATCTATAATGGAAATTAGAGATAAGTGGAAAAAAATTGGGAAAATATAAAAGGAATAATTTTGGCCTTAAAGCCTGAGTTCTTAATATTAAAAACTAAATTTTTAATTAGTAAAAAAAAGTAAATAACAAACAATTGTTCTTAGGACACTTTAAATTTAAACCGAATTTGTGCAAGGGTGGTACAATTATTGCGTAGAACAGAGTATTTCAACTGAAAAATGCTTAGGATAAGACCTCAAAAACTTCCTTCCCAAAGGTGAAGCGAAAGCCTTTTTTTCCCCCCGAAGTGACCCGAGTATTAATCCAAAACCACAAAATTTCAAAAAACGAAACCGAGTCTCCCTCCGCGTTTTTTTTGGAAAATACAATTAGAACACAAAAAATCCTTACTTTGCGATAGCGAGCGTTCACAAGTTGAAAAAATCAAATTTATCTAGTCGTCTACGCCATCGACGTCCCATGCCCATCTTCCTCGTCGTGATGCACCTCGGGGGAGCAATCGCAAAGCTCCGACAAGGAAGTCTGCAGGCGTTGACAGGGGGCAGCGATTGGTCCGAGCAGTTCGTCTTGCATCCGCCTGCATCCCATCCATGATACTTTGCGGGCGGGAGGCAGGGTTGAAGGGATAGCGCCAGGTTTTGGTCCGTAGCCGTACTTGGTCGGGTCGACGGTCACCAACTCCTTTTTCACACCCCCTCCCAGACGACGGCCTGTACGGGGCTCGCATAATGTGCTGGTGTGCGTTGCCCTGTCGGAGGGGCCATTGCTGCTCCAACCTTCTTCTTCTGAAGTGCCGTCCACCTCGCCTGCGGCAGAGAGCAGGTATATCCGTAAATTCTGCTCACGAATCGGCACCCCACGCCCAGGCTCTCTTGCGTCAGCGGACCAGGGCTTCGGAGTGTACCCAAAGCGTCGAGTTTGCCTGGTCGGCCGCCTGGAACCCCAGGCCAAGCTTGCCAACTTGCCTTTCCTGAAGAGGGCGCAAGTGTGTCGCAACCCAGTCAGAGCATGGAAGGACGTGATAAACATCCGCGTGAGAGCCCAGTTCATCGTGGATGAGCTGAACGTTGAAAGTCGTCTTGCCAAGCTGGAGCACGTGTTGGGAGGTATCTTGGGAAGTGTCGGGAGGGACGAGGAGTCATTTGCCCGGGAAAAACTACGGTTGCCTCCACATCTTTGTCGAGCATGGAGAGATGATATATCATCTTAGTGTCCGTTTCCTCTTGTTCTGAAGCAAACTTGGCTCCGTCCGTCCAGAAGTTGCCACGGCTTTGTCGCGCCCGCGCAGACGACGCGTAATCCCCATGAATGGTGCTGGATTTGGGGGCAATGAGAGAGGTCATAGCAGTCTTTTGCTTTTGGGGGACAAGATGTTAGCCATGGTCATTCCAGCTTTGATCCTCGTCGCTGCTTGGATGTCGATATCGTATCCTCCACCTCGGGCTCGCTGTTCCCTCGTCTTGTCTTTGAGGGACGCGCCGATGTCGTACCTGTCAAAGACAAGGTGCAACTCCCCGTAGCCAACACCCAGTTGGGCACTCTCTGCAGGAGGGATCCAACCAGGCCCTTTAAAAGTTTGCTGAGCCGGAAACGGGGTGCTGCTGAAGGATACCATCCCGTCGAGGACCAGCACGCGAGAGGATGAAGGGGTTTGCGGGGCGTGGAGACCGCCGCGTTCATTTTCTCCAGAACCCTGAGAAGGGCACTTTTTGGTCGTGACCCGGGGGTGGCCTTGGTCGTCAAAGGGGGCAAGAGGGAACAGGAGAGCTCATATTTGGGAGATGATGGTGCGAAGGTCCAGACTGCTGTCGAGTGGAGGGCGAGAAAGCAGGCGCCGAGTGAAGTCTGAGGATCCCGTGACAATCACCCTGCTTCCCCTCCGATTAAAACTTTGGCTTTCTTGCCCAGCGTTTTGAATGTTTTGGTAGGCCTGACGATGCAGGACCTCCCCGGGATTTTGGGCTGCGCAGTCCTGATCCTTTCCCTTTCTTCGTACTTCAAGAAGCTTCCTTGCCATCTCCTCGATTCTTGTCATTGCGTCCACCATCTTATCTGGAACAACCTTGCGGAAAGGACGGTGGTGAGTTGGGCTTTCTCGCGAGTGAAGGGGTTATGCTGGCGAAGAAGACCAGCAACCTCTTTGGTCATCGTGTGTCTTCTTCGTGACCGCTGGGCTGTCCTTGTGGTGCTTTGATGCCGTAGCAGAACTTCCGATGATTTGGCCTTGATTGCCAAAGTTTCGTCTTGGATTCAAGAAGAACTTGGTCCTCGTCGAGGGATTTTTCGTGATCCTACAAGCCCACCGTCACCTTTCAGAGTCCGGTTCACCTGTTCCAAGGCATGGTCGCAGCCAGGACGTGAAGGTACCAACGACTTAACGGACGACCCAGTGTTTCTCCAAGTACGTCCACGCTCTTGGATTCTTGAGGCGGAAGGAAAATGTGGATATAATAAATGAATTTATTTTATTTACGGGTTTATAGCTAATTTCTAAAATTATAGCCAATGAAATTTTACATTTATTTTGCGAAATTTCTTACCGTATGTCATAAAATACGACCATGAGGGGACAGTCAGAGAAAGTTACCATTTTCTATTAATCAGACGGTAGTGCCTTTATGAGAACGATACAGCCAGAAACATTTCAATGACTTTTGATGTGAAATTAAGCCAAAATTATTCCTTTTATATTTTTTTCCATTTTTTTCCACTTATCTCAAATTCCATTATAGTTCAGTAATGCGAACAGATACAAACCACGGAGTACTCAATAACATTTTATGCACTCTAATAACTTCATTTGAGTCCAAAACGAGGTCTCTGCGACGTCTGGTTCTCATTCTGCAATTTGTAATTGCCAATTTTATTGCCAAATTGCCAATTGCAATTGCGCGAAAACTTACCGCTAACGAGTGACCCAACTACGATTTTCGGATTCAGCGGCACAAAATGCTTAGGATAAGACCCTCAAAATACTTCCTTCACCTAATGTGAAGCGAATCGCCCTAAGTGACCCTACTAGCTATACTATTAGCAAAATTTGGACAACTTAACACTTTATCAGTATTATCAACATAATCGTTATCATTACTAATATTAAATTTTTTACATCATTAGTATTTTAATCACTTCTATCATATTTTTTTAAATAATTTTTTCTAGTATCGCTATCAATATTATAATCATAATTATTATTATTATCATCATTATTTTTGTTATTGTTAGTATCATTATTAATATTATTATCATTATGAATATTATTACTATTGTTAATATTACTATTATCATTATTGTTATCATCATAAGTATTATCATATTTAATATTATTATCACCATTATTATCATTACCAGTAGTAGTAGTAGTAGTAGTAGTAGTAGTAGTAGTAGTGAAAGTGGTAGAAATATAAGTAGTAGTAGTAGTAGTAGTAGTAGTGTAGCAACACGACGAAGATATTTCAGTCTGAACACCTGGCTAATTACCTTTGAAAGTTTTCCTATAGATTATCTCCTTCCAAAAGTTTCCTAAAGATTATCACCTCCATATATCTTAATGTATTTTACCTAGCATTCGCCTCCCACTTTTCTGTGATCTTGCCGCGACGCCAATTAAGAGATTAGACGTCCCGGCCTTTATATACAGGGAAGTCTCAAGCAGAGACAGACTCACTAGGACACAAACCATTGTACCACATACAACTCTGTCCTGTAAATAAACCAGTCACCAGTTCCTGTGTTTATCAACCACCAAACAAAAGTGCTACAGTAGTAATTGCAGCAGCAGCAGTAGCTTTCCATCACAAAAGCAATACAATGAATATGAAATATTTTCACAAGTGCCTCGTGAAATACGAATGGATGGGTGGATGTTTCACGTGGTAATTGAGTTTTATATAAATGACGAAGATGATGACGATGAAGATGATATTGTTATTGCGGTGATATTGTTGTTTTTTCGTCCCATGAGATGCGATAAATATTTCAGAGAGAAATATATATATATATATATATATATATATATAATATATATATATATATATATATATATATATATATATATATATATATATATATATATATATATATAGAGAGAGAGAGAGAGAGAGAGAGAGAGAGAGAGAGAGAGAGAAGAGAGAGAGAGGAGAGAGAAGAGAAGATGAATATAAGATACTTTGATCCTATCTAGACACTTTGCAAGTACCAACTACAAGGTTATTGACTACACAAAGCGCCACCACGCCAGGACGAGCTTGGTGGACTCGAACCGCTGACCGAATGCAGGGTCTCTGCACGCGTATCCACGACTCTACCAACCACGCCACCCTGGCGGGTAGAGAGAGAGAGAGAGAGACCCATAGAATGCAAACAAGAAGAAGTATTGCATCATTAAGCACACACACACAAGTACACCTTACACATTGGCATACACAAGTCTACATGTGAAAAACCACATTTCATTGTCTTTGGGCAAGACAAAAGACTACCTTACACTGTGATGATGAGGTGATGACTGTAGTATAGGTACAGTTCAGTTCAGAAACAGTACAATTCAGAAAAGCCAATTGCTTCAGGTGATGTAGTTCAGGTACAGCAAATAGATTCTACATTTGAGGGATCTTACAGGGTCGAGCATTGAGCATGGGAATATAATAACTATACCGCACATTTCTAAGTACAATGTAAAGACAGTCCATGTAGACCAGGTTAAACAGTAGCTAGAGGGTTAGATACAGCTGAAGATTTACCAAGCCCTAATACTGATACACAGGACACACCTGTAGTTAATGATGACACACACACACTGTTACAAATGATTACCGTCACAAATTGCGGTCACACACGCATAGGCAGTAGTGTCATTCAATTCCATTTCATTTCATTACATTTTATATCAATTCACCTGAGTCTTTTACAATTACCATGTATTCTGAATTTTTAATGTATATTGTTCTCTTTGTAGAAGATGTCTACAGAAAACACCAAGCCAATGGTGTATACACTCTTGAAACTACTATACAATGATGTTTTACATCATTGATGAAAATTATGATGTAAAACATCATTATTTTCATCAACAGTGATGCATGCAAATAAACAAACAATAAAATAAACAAGAAATGTATATCATCAACAATGATGAAATAATTTTTTTTAATCATTTTAAATACACATACATTTTAACATGTATTCAGTAACTCATGATTAACAATATAAAATGTTTGATAAATGATAAAGGATACTTTCATATTGCTTATTCAATTAATTGAAACAAATTAATATAAAGTTGTCAGAGGCTTATGGATGTGTATGCCTGTGTCGAGTAAATTGTATGGTTTGGAGAGCATGTTGGATAGCAAAGGATACAGCAAAATTGGAAGTGGTTCAAAACAGAGTGGGCAGAGTGGCTTTAGGAGCAAACATATATGTTGCCACTGAAGCAATGCGAGGAGATGTTGGGTGAAGTAGTTTTGGAGAGAGGATAGGAAAGGCAATGTTGAGGTAGAAAGTGAGACTGGCAAAGATGAATTGTAACAACTGATTGTAAGTCCCCTGCCTCGGAGTCCCTAACTGGGGAGGGGACCACAAATATCCTAAGATCGGACCAACTTCATGGTGACGACATGATGTGTCTTGATACTTCCTCTAACTCTCTCTCAATAAATTTCTGCAATATTAGCGGTCTTAGATCTAACTGCCGATCTGCGAAACATCACCTCTCCTCCTCTAAACCTCATCTTCTTATTCTCACCGAAACCCAGGTTTCTGTGAGCACTGACAGCAGTCCTTTTTTCTGTTTCCTCATACTCTCTCTATCCTCATTTTCAATCCAAAGCGTATATGTAGCCTACCCAACGAAATCACTTGCTCCTGTGCCCACGGTCTTGAATCTTCAGAATTTTTTACCATCTGGCTTCAATTTTAATGTCACTCTTACGAAATCAATTTGTGCTGTATATCTGTCACCTAACTCCTCAGAATATGACAAATTATTTGACTATTTAATATCCAAAGTGGAGCACATCTCATCTCATTTTTCTTTTGCAGAAATCTCCATTCTTGGGGATTTCAACGTTCACCAGCATTGGCTATCATCTTACTTCACTGACCAACCTGGTGAACAGGCCTACAACTTTTCTATCTTCCAAGACTCCAAGACCTAGAGTAGCTGCTGCAGCACCCTACCTATATTCCTGACCGTCTTGGAGACACGTTCAACATTCTTTACGTTTTCCTAACCTCTAACCCTTCAGCTTACTCTGTTGATCTATTCTTTCCGTTGGGCTCCTCTGATCACAATCTTATTGCTGTCCTGTTGTGACAGTGACAATATTTCCTGACAACCTGTCCTATCGCTCCGGTGCTGCCTCGGATCCACCGAATGGGTATCTTCTGGCATTTCATCTCAGCTAAGTATGAGGACCGAAGAAAGTACTACTCAATGGAATTATTATTTTTCAATGGAATTATTATTGCTTCCATGTCAGAGACCCATCTCTTTGTGCAGAGCGCATGCATGAGGTTGTTGTCTCTGACATGGAGGCATACATTCCCCACACTTTCTCTAATCCTAAAGCCCGTCAACCTTGGTTTAACTATGCTTGTTCTCATGCGTTCAAGGTAGAGAGGCGGCTTACAGACGGTACCGTAACCATCCATCTCCTGAATCTCATGCCCTCTATTTTTCTGCCCGTAATCACGCCAAATATTTTCTTCAACTTACCTAAAATTCATTCATTCATAGAAAATGGGTACTCCTTCATTCATAGTACTGCATACTCATGGGCACATGTCAAGTCCTTCAGTCTCTCAAGATGAAACACAGTATGGTTACCTCTTGAGATTCTTCTGGACTAGACATGAAGCTTAAGTGTAGCTACAACAAATCTGTGATCTGTTCCAAAGAACTCAGTGCTCCGGTAAATCCTGCAGTTCTGGAGGATCCTCCAACGAGTACTAACGAGGACGTGGTCGATCTCCTTAGCTTCCCCTACGGCATTACTATACCATGTCCAGCGGTGTAGCTCTGGTCTCTGATACCAAGAACCTGCAATTCTCAACCTTCTGGAACTCGCAAAATTCAGAAGCTACTCCTCGGACACGGTGACCATTGCTCATGCCGGACCAGTAGTAGGTGTTACCCCCACTGCTAGTCTCGCCACTGCCAGGCCTCCTAGTCTAAGAGAGTCCCACGTAAGAGTCCCACGCAATTCAGATTCGCGAATGCGAATGTGAATTGCGAATATTACATAATATTTCAAGTAATACACTACTTTTGATATCATACAGGTAAATGAAATATTTTGTATGAATAGTAAGAGTTCAGCCATAAAAATATGAATGTCTACCGTAGATAACACTATAGTCGCCACCTGCACAGATGTCGCCGGCCGCCATATATTACGAATTATAGCATCATTACTGATTTGTATGTGCCACTGAAGATGATACACAGTAGTTTATATCATGACTGTATAATCTACCTTGTTTCAGTGTTGTTTTATGCTTTGTATCTGCATGTATAAACTGTTTCAAATTTCGCTACTCGTTTTTTTTCGGGCGACGACGACGGCGGGAGGACACTCAGAACATAAACCCTAGCTGGTGATCTTAGTGTAGACCGTTACCAACGTCGCCACTCGGTTGATATTTTGGTAATTTGTTCATATATAGTCATAATATGACTAGATGAAGACACAAAATGCCACAGACTCTCCAGATAGCCTCTTCTAACTTTCCTGAAATCATGGATTTAGAAATGTAACTATTAACGCCACCAAATATCTGCAAATAAAAAAGAAACGTTGTCCTGGCGACTTAAGTGTTATCTACGGTAAATAAATTCCATTCAATTTTCTATGTTTCCAGGTTGCGGTACGAGGACCCACTCATACACGAATACTTACTTACATGATAATATCTTACATGAATAATAAGTATCGCAAAGTTTACACTTTGCACTGTTATTAGAGATAGTCTCGAAATAATCCCAAACCACACTGATGTGACTGGATGCCATTACGTAGTAGGCTGCTGCAATACTGTTCTCTTTCAAAGAAAATTGATTGTGCTCGTGGATGACAGACATGAGCGCGTATATGCTTACTGCAGTATTATAGTATAGTATATGTAGTATATGGCGCACGAGGTAATGAGTTGAGTTCAGTAACAGTGACCTTGAGAGTAGCGGCTGCCACTCTGTTGAAGGGTAAAGGATGGAGGTAGTGTCCGAGGGACTATGGCCTTGGCTTCCACTACGCCCCTCACCCCATTCTTTTAACTAACGCTCGGCTAAACTATTAATTTATATTTATGTTTGCCTGTGTAATATTATGTTCACATGTAATTTTTTTTCATATTTTTGTAGGTTTTTTTATTTGGGCAAAATATTCGCATAATCGCGAACAACTACGAGTGGGAGTGCGAATGCAAATGCGAATGCGAATATTGAAAAAAAAACATGCGAATATTCGCAATTGCGAATGCGAATGCGAATATTCGGTCCATCACTAATATATATATACAGGGTGTAACCGTGGCCACCGAGATGATATGACGTCTCTCGGTGGTCTCGGTGTAACACGAGTTTCTGCAAATATTGATACAGGTGAAAGAACATGTAATTCTAAGTACAAAATATTCTATAACCATATGCTTTTTGAAGCTTCCTTTAGACGTGAGATGAAGTTAGAAAATAGCGCGGCCAGTAATTTCACCATGGCAGACGGTTGCCACTCGGTGACATTTTGAATGATTTAATCTAATGTTTACTAGTAATGGAGCATTACATTATCTTATACACATATTGGTTATAAAACACAATTGGTATTAATGGACATGTTATTACTAAATAAGCAGTACATGAGAACAGCAGGGCTGTAATAAACAATACTGTAAAAGGCTAAGTGGCAACGCGTCGGGGCGGGGGAGGAAGGAGGGACTAGGCTGCGAGGCCTCACGCCGATCAGCTGAGTCACGTGTTCCATCCTACCCCTCCCTGACACGATGCCAGGTCGCCTTTTACAGTATTGCTTATTACAGCCCTGCTGTTCTCATGTACTGCATATTTAGTAATAAAATGTCCATTAATACCAATTGTGTTGTTATAAGATAATGTAATGCTCCATCCATTACTAGTAAACATGATTAAATAAATTCAAATGTCACCGAGCGGCAACCGCCTGCCATGGTGAAATTACTGGGGCCCCGCTAATTTTCTAACTTCATTCACGTCTAAAGGGAAACT
>JACEEZ010005251.1:0-16380 GCA_016584305.1 Chionoecetes opilio | reverse complement strand
GGGAAATATTTGAAAAAATTAAAAACTAACTCCCCCCTTTTAACTCACAAACCTAACCTAACCTCCCCTTTTTACCAAATTTAAAGTCAATTCGCATTAAAAGGACCCACGAAAGGAATAAATTGGGGGATGCGGGTCATAAGAGGAAGAAGAGTAAAACAAAGGGGAGTATTACTATGAAAACGTTTACTCTTGAAACCTCCGGTAAGCTTACGGTTAGGGTTTGGGGTTTCTATGAACCATTATAAACTTTGGGGGGAATCACAAGCGGGTTTTTTTTGGAAAATCCTAGGGTTATTTTAAAAGCTACAGGCAAACGTTTTCACTCAAAAACCACTACTCACAAAAGAGTTGGGAAATTCCCCCTAACACTTGCCTTTCTCCTCCCAAAAAAGATTTCATTCTCCAAAGTAATTTTTGGGTGACGGAACTCTTTGAGAGGGGTTTTTTAAAACTAAAAGGAAACAAAACCCAAACCAACTCCCAATTCTTAGGGAAATTCTGGTCCTAGTGTAAAAATTTTTTTTTTCTTCCCACCTCCACAACCCCTTTCAGATCCCAAAAAATTATAAAGGGGGGGAAGACCCCCTCCCCCCAAATAAAACCCCCCTGGACCCCTCAAAATTAAAATATGGTTAATAGGCGGGGCCAAAAAGGGGGTTTTTTTAAAGAATTTATACAAAAGTTGAATCCCAAAAATTGTGTTTGGGGTTCGGAACAAACCCATGATAAAAAAAAATTTTTAAATGAATTTTAGGGTCAGACAGTCCGTTACCATAGAAACCTTTTTGGGAAAGACAACAATTGACAAAATTGTGATTTCCGGGCTTGAAGCCGTCAGGGTTTCTGTTGGTCCCAAATTGCAAAAAAGACACCCAAAAAGGGCATGAACATATCACAATGCTGTAAACATAAATTTCCATTTTTAAATAAAAAAACACTTTTTCTTCACTTTTGGTCTATTATTTTGAACAAAAAAAAATTATTTTCCCAAAATCTCCCAAAGGGAAGTAAATACTTCTAATAAGATCAGTACAAAATACCACTCTACAATACACCTCATTTACCCCCAACTGTACAAAATGGAGGCCATGATTTTTTTGTCCAACCTCATTGACTTTTGCCTCCTGCCTTCTCTGGGACCCCCTTTCCCAAAACTCTGTAAGTGCCTGGAGCTGCTCTTCAGATTTGGGGGCCTTGTTTGTTTCAAATCTGGGGCGGCCCCTTTCCCGCTCTGCTGCGTCTTGAAAACAGGGAGGTTGGCCCAATTTCTTGCCTGACGGTATTTTCCCGAGGTGGCCCCTTGTGCAACGGGGAGCTTGAAAAAGCTGGAGTCTCCCCAAAGGCTAAAACTGCTCCAAGAGTTTCCAATGAAGTCTTTTGGGGCTTTACTCCCCAAATTGTTGAGGCTGGCATCTCCTGTTTTTCTTGTCTGTGGACTGTCTGTCGCGTCTGGTCCTCCATAGCCCTTTCTCATCGTCTTTTGTCAATGATGTTGGGTTTCCGAGAAAGTCCCAAAAGAGCCATCTCTCTGAGAGATCCCCCAAAAAATGGTTTTGTAGCTTCGTCTGGGGGAAACGACAAGGAGAGTTTTTTGGGCAGGCCACTTCTTGGGCCCTTGCTGATACTGGCCTCTCTTGAGGGGGTTTTTTCTTATGCCAGGTCATCGATGGTGCATGGGCCCAAAATCGTGCACGTTAACCATGTTTTTTCGTGTAAAATTGCCAAATACAGCAAGACGGTGATGTCTTCCAAATTTTTCGGGTGCATATACACCCCAAGCGGGCATCGAAAGATGCCCCTTTAAACGTGTAAAAATCTTGCTAACCCAAACGGGCGTGATGAATCCCCAGCGTTTTGATGGTGATGGTCTCCGACCGGCAGGGACGGTCCCTCCAAAAACAGCATGTTAGTTCTCCGCTCCGGTAGTCAGTCGAAGTGTCTCCTTGGTGCGTTCTCATCCATGCCCCTAAGGGAAAGGGTGAGGGTGTTATGTAATACCCATAAACTCTCTTTGGGACAGTCACCTCGCCCCAATGTGTAGTTGTTGTGGTTAAATTTCCCCGCTCCAATTTTTCCCCAGTCGCTTGAACAGCTGTTCATTGGGTCCTGTGGTTGGGCCATACAAAATTACAAGATGCCCCCCAAAACAACTCTGGATTGGTGTCTAATCCATTTGCAGAAGACTTCTACCAAACTCTTCTCCGTCTTACGACGACCCACCCAACCCCAGAGTTCACTGCAGTTGATAAAAGACAAAGCACCTACCCGGGATTCCCCAGTGGGGGTCATTGAGGACCGGAAAAGAAAATAATAAAAAGGGTGACTAACACCGCTAATATCAGTTAATCTGAACGAGCATTTGTTATCGTTATTTTTTACCGATCATAATCAACGAACGAAGCTTCGATTTGCGATGGAATAAAAAACGATAAAAAATGTGAGTGAGTTAAAAAATAAAAAAAAAAAAAATAATACTGAAAAAATCCCCTAATAATTTTTGCCCCCTCTTTTCAGCATTGCCCCCCTTCCCCCCAACAATTGATATAGAATTTTCCGGGCCCCCCTGTCAGTACCCCGCCACTCTTTCCATGCCCCTTGCCCACATGCATTGGGATTGATCAGCTTCCCCACCCCAGTGTAGTGCATACATCTTGAAGTGTATCCCCCAAGTTGCCACTTTAATATCTCCCGCCTTCCCAAACCCTTGAAGACTGTTCCTCCTTCCCGTTGTTTCACAGACGGGTTGTACCCTCAAGTTTTTTCCCTCCATCTTTCAAAGGGCGCAGCCAGTTCTGTCACCGCCCTATTCGAGATTGCGTACTTTCAGCATGAAGCAGGCCCCATGGGAACTTTCCATCTTCTTGCTGACCTTAGGGGTGACCAAAAACAGTGTGCATTGGTATCTCGGGGAAATTTTCCCAACTCGGGGTCGTACTTTTTTTCTACGGCTCGCACAGGGGCAGCAGGGAAGGTAGAAAATCCTTAGCTTTTCTCCCTGCGCTGCCTGGATCAAGAAACTTCCCTTCTGCCTTTTTGCTAGTTTCTGATCGGTGGGCCAGAGTTGGGTCGAGAAACCCCTACACCTTCCAGGTACAACCTTTTCCCTTTATCTGTCTGTCTTGCTTTCCGCTGTTTTTTTGCTGCCAGTCTCTTCTAAAACCGGGGTTGAACAATCCAAAATGTCTGCCTCGTGTTTCCAAAACCCTCCTTTTTCTTGGTCTCTGTATCTGTTGTCCTATTCCTCTTACTTTTCCCTTTTTTTGACTCCTCAATATCTGTAAGGATCTCTGCTCTATCGCTTGCCACGTTTTAAAGGGTAATACCATATTTCCCACCATCCTGCAAGTCCTTGTTACAAGCCCTGGGGGCATCCAATCGCTAACTAAGATGGCTGGCTTGCGCAGTTGTTTTTACCCGGTACTGAAGAAAAACCTGTTCCCTGTTTTTTGGAAAAGGGCCTAAAATCCATGGTTTCCTGGTACACTGAAGGGGGGGACCTTGTCAAAGAGCCCAGAAAGGTCGGGTTTTGGTATTCATGCCTTTAGAAGTGAGGACCAGAATTAAAAAACAAATATCCCTATTTTTAAAATAAAGTTTGAAATTTTTATCCCCAAAATCGAAAAAAAAAGATTTTTTGCAAATATTTTTTATTAAATTGTACACCCCCCCCACTGTCTTTGTCATTCATCTTTGGCTTTCAATTCTGCATCATTTGGTCCCAGCGCATCTCTGGGGTCTTTCAAAGCGTGATAAATCATTTTTTTTAGGCATTTTGTTATTGTGGGAAAGGGTTTCCAGGGTAACAGCCTGTCTTACCGTAAGACTAAATTTTTTTTTTTCCCAAAATTTATTTTTTGTGTTCTGAACTCACTCACAACTTTTGGGAAACTTCTTAAATTCTGAAAAACTTTTTTTTTTTTGGCCCCCTAATGGTTAATACTAATCTCCTCACTAAAACCTAACCTAACCTCACTAAAAAACCCTCCTAGCGGACTTTCCCAAAAAATATGACAAACCAAACCCTTTATCCAAACCCAAATCCGGGAAAAATTTTATTTTTTCCTGAAATTAGAATTAGATGGGGAGTTTTTGGAAAGGTTGGTAAGGTTTAAATTATTTTGGGAGTCCGGGGGGGGGGTTAAAAGGGGCTCCCTCCCCCCTTTTAAAATTACTTTTTAGAAGTATCTGAAGGATTGTAAAGGCCTGTCGGATGAAAATAAAATAAAATAATGGGAAAGGATTTTTTGAAAAAGGAACTTCCTAAAAAAGAAAATTTTTTAAACCCCAAGAAAATTAAAAAAAAATTTTCGGCCCCCCCCCCCCCAAAAAAGTTTCCAAAGGGGTTTTCCCCCGCCAACCAAAAATTTTTTGGGGGGGGGAAAAATTCAAAAACAAAAATTTTTTTTTTGGGGAAAAAAGTTTTCCCCCCACTTCCCGGTGGCCCCCCCCCTTTTGTTTTTTTGATTGGGAAAACGGGGGGGGAAAAGTTTTTTTTTTAACCCCTAAAAAAGGTTTTTTTTTAAAATTTTTTAGTTGGTTTGGGGCCCCCCCAAATTTAAATTTTTTTCCCCCCCCTCTTCCCACAAAAACGGGGGGGGGGGTTTTTTTTTTGGGGGGGAAAAAACCCCCTGGGGGTAAATTTTTGCGGGGAAATAATTTGGGCTTGGGTACAAAATAAGGCTTTCCCCGCGGGAAACCACCAAATAATTTTTTTGGGGGAAAAAGGGTTTTTTGGGGGGGTTTTTAAAAAAATTCCCCATAGAATTTTAGGGAAAAATTTCTTTAAAATTCCCTTTTCCCCTTTGAGCCCCCCAAAAAATTTTTTTGGTTGGGGTTTTGGCCCCCAAAAATTCCCCCCCCAAAAACGAAGGGTTTAAAAAACCAAAAAAAAATTTCAAGAAAACCCCCCCCCAACGCGCGGGAGGTTTTTTTTTTCCTAGTAATTTATTTGGGTTTGGCCCAGTTAGATTTTGGGGGGGATTTTTAATTTTATTGGGTTTTTTAAAAAGGGGTGTAGCAAAATGAGGTATTGTTTATTTTTTAAAGGCAATTTTTTTAATTGATTAAATCAAATTAAATTCTACACTCTTAAGGTGAGTTTTTCTCAGGGGCTTTCCAAAATCCAACCCCGGGGGTTTTTTGGGTTGATTTCCACCCCACTAAATGGGGCCCCACTAGGCGGGCTAGGCCAAGGGAGGTCCAAAATTTTTGTCTTTGTATTCAGCAGGCTTCTTAAATAATCCGCCTCCTCCAAATTTTTAAACCCCGTGAGCTGCTACCATGAGGCTTGAAAAGAATGGGTAAAGACCTAACCTGTGTTTAAACGGCTAAACCGGGGCTTAATTTTTAAACCCGGGGTCGAACCAGAGGGCGTTCCGTGGATCACAATAAAAAAAATTTCCTTCATTCTCAAAAACACTTTACTGTGCTGGTAAATTCACTAAAATTTCCGAAAGATTTTTAATTTACTTTGGCAATCCCAAACAACCAGGGCTCCTCTCCTACCACGCTGTTTCCTGATAAGGGAGAGGAAGGAAGAAAAAAAAAAGAAAAAAAAGAAAAAGGGAAAAGGAAAGGGGGGTGAGGGGGAAAAAAAAATAGTCCGGGTCTTATTCAAATGTTGGAAAAAAAAATTAAACCCGGTTTTTTGCTTTTCTTTTTTAGAGCAATTTTTTGTATATCTTTTTTATATATTCAAAAATAGAAAATTAATTTTTCCCTTGGAAAAAATAAGGGTTTTTTTCAAAACACAACCTCCTTTTGGGGTTCCCCCTATCAGGGCGGATGGCCTGGGGCAAGGGTGTGTCCCTTTTGGCCGAGGTCGGGGCCTCTGACCCCCCCGGGCCCGCCCTTTAGCGCAGTATTAAGAACATTAAGAAAAAGAAAAAAAAGGAAACTCAAAGCCCCAGGCTAACAGGGGTGTTTCCTGTCCCCCTAAAAACTCCATTCATCCCATCCAAACCTTCCACTCCCCTTTTAAAGTTAATGACTCCGCAACAAACCCCCCGTCTCTCCATTCACCTTCCCATATTTGTGAAAGTTTTTTTTTTTTAAATTTACCCCCGGGAAATGAGAAAAGAAAAGGGGAAAGAATTTTTACCTTCCTTTAATTTCCCCTTTACCAAAAAAAATTACGACCCCCCCTTTAAATTGCGTTTCTTGTAATTTTAATAATTCAATTCCTTAATCTTTCCCCTTGTAAAATTTTGGTCACCCCTCATTTTTCTAAAAAACCATTCCCCAAATAGGGCCAAAACGCTCTTTCGGGGTGGGCCGCTAAGTCGGACTGAGGTACGGTTGTGAGAGACTTTTTATGCCCGAAGCCCGTATCCTCGTCTGGCTCAAGGCAGACGGGGCACCGGGTTTCTCCTCCTTTTCCTCCCCCCTTTCTAGCTATTGAATCTGAAGGAGTATCCCCCGGGGGCAGTTGGCCCGGGACACCCCGGGGCTGTGTCCCGGGGGCCCAAGGGGGTCCTGGGGGCCCCGGCACGGGGCCCGGGGGGGCCAGACCATAGCTTAACGAACAAGTAGTTATGGGGTTTAGACCTGGTTATATTTTGGACGAAATAAAAGTACTTTTATGAAAAATTTATAAAAGAGAAAAAGAAGATCACTGTTTCTAGTGGGTGTATCAAATAAAATTCCAATTAATTCTTTTTAATTCATTTATTGGAGATCGTGGACGTTGGGACAGCTAGCTTGGCCTAAAAATCCCCCTTTTTGGCCCCTGGTCCACAAAAAACAAAATTCAGGGCCCCAAACACCTCAGTGAAGGGGTTTTTTTTTTTTTTTTTTCGCAAAAAGGACTATCAAGGGAAAAAAAAGCCCGCTTAGTTACCTTGTCTAAAAGTCTGTAAGAAATAGAAAGGGGGGTGAGCCATTTGTTCGGAGGTGTCTTGTTTTTCCTTTCTTAAAAAAAAAAATTGTCTCGGAAGGTGAAAATATAAACAAAGAGTTTTTCAAGAGTTTACCAGGGGGGAATTAAAGAGTGAAGATACTTGTTATTTTGCACTGGAAGAGGGACAGGATAGGGATAGAAGTAAAAACTTGTGCAGGAGGCCCCGGGAGGGGGGGGAGCATGAGTTAGCAAATTCAGAAGAGCATGAGCACGAAAATACGATAGAAGATAGCAAAAGAAGCAAAAATGCGGCGATACTTAGGATTGAAAACAGTCGGGCAGAGAAGGGGAGTTTTAGACGAAAACTTTTATTCTACCCTGTTTTGGAAAAATGTTGATGGATCCCCCCAAACTGTGAGACAACTCCATAAATGGGGGGATACGGCCCCTGTACGAGTAACAATGGGGGGGAAAAAAAATTGGACGCAGACGCCGAGGACCCTAACTTCTTAGAAGCTGTTTGCAAAGTGAGATGTGAGATTTCCATTTTTAATTTTTTTTTTAAAAGGTATCCAGAATGTTCATTGTAAAAAAAAACAGTTGAGTGTCATTGAAAAAGAAGGGGTATATTTCTGGTAGGTAGGGTTTTTCGAGTAGTAGGGGAAGAAAAAATTTGGGTTTTTTTAGTCTTGAACAAAAAGCTGGGTTTTTTTTGTCCCAATCAAAATTAAAGAAAGGGCAAAGTTAGGATCTCCGTGCCATCTCTCTGTGAGTCACTTATTTTCCCGTTGATTTGGACCCTAAAGAAAGCGTTGAAAAAAGCAGGGGAAATCATCTGCGAAAGAGTGGATGGGGGGATTGAGTAGACTTTAAAAATCATTTAAGAAAAATAGAAAGAGTAATTGATAGGACAAAACCCCGAAAAAACCACTATTAATAGACTTGGAGAAGAAGAAATTCCTCACGTAGGGGCAATAAAAGATTGAAGGAAACGAAGATAAAAGGGGGGATAAAAGGTAGAAACCAATAAAGTATTTTTAAAATTAAGGGGTTTGTGCCAGACTTTTTATCAAAAATTTTGATATGTCCCCGGGGAACAGCAAATTTCACCAAAACTCCTAAAGGAGGATACCAAGATTCATTATGAAAGCTAGAAAATCGCCATCAGATCGCCCTTTACGGAAAACCGTACGACGATCAGATAAAAGATTGTGAGCAGATAGATGCTTAAAGAATCTTCTTTTTGATAAGATTTAAAACGTCGTTAGAAAAGGGAGGAAGTCAAGCTATAGGGTAGTAGTTTGAAGGCTTAGAACGGGCACCCTTCTTTGGAACAGGTTGAATGTAAGCAAATTTCCAGCAAGGGAAAGGGGGGAAGTAAATAGACAAAACGGAAAAATTTTAAACCCGGCGGGTGAAACACAGAAGCCCGTTTTTTAGAACAATAGGGGGCTCCGTCAGGACCGTAAACCTTCCGAGGATCTAGGCCGAAGGGGAAAAAAAACATCATTACGATGGTCTTAAAAACTTCAGAGGGTGGAGGAGAAAGGGGGAAAATTCCCCTCAACCAAGTGGAACCTTACAAAGGGTTTGGACAAGTTTTGCTTTTTTGAAAAAGATGAACGCTGTGGCGCCACCGGGGGAAAAATAGGAGGGAAGATGAAGAAGACACAAATTTTTAAAGATGTTTTTAGCTAGATCCAGAAGTCCGAGATTTTTGACTCAAAAAATTTTTGACATTTTTTATGAATGAAGGAGTTTTTTTGGTAAGTTGAAGAATTTTGGCCAAAAAAATTATGGGGCCAGAAAAAGAGGGGATGATTTCAAGATGGATATTACTGTACCGTCTGTGGCCCCCCTCTTCTTGTACAGCATGATAAAAGCGAGTTAAACCAAAATGGACGGGCTTCAGGGTTGAGAAAGTGTGTGGAAAGTACCTTCAAAGACGGACAATGGGGCCCCAGTTATGCGCTCTCCAAAGAGATGGGTCCCCCTGACTTGCAGGCAAAATTTTTTTCCATGGAAAATCAAATAGTACGCCTTTGGGCTCCACTTACTGATTGAATGCCAGAAGCGCCCCCGCTTAGGTGGGTCCCGAGGCGGCACCGGAGCGTAGGAAAAATTACAGAAAAATAATTGTATTAGGGAACCCAACGGGGAGAATGTTTCACCGAGTAAGCAGAAAGGGTTAGTTTATAAAAGGTATAGAAAAGTTTTGGGGTGTCTCCCGGGTCTCAGGAATACAGGTAGGGGGCTGCCCCTCTGCTCTAGGTCTTGAGGGTGAAAATTGTAGGCTTTTTCACCCAAATTGGGCAGTGAAAAAAGATGTAGCCAAGCTGGTGGTGCTTGAAAACACAAAATAAAGATATGAATAATAAACTATGAAATTTCAAATGAGTGATTATATTTATGGGGTATGATAAATTGCATTTTATAGTAAAGTGATTGTTTAGGGGGGAATGTCACGCTGTGTTGATCCCCCGTCCAAATTTTCTGGTTAGAATTTAAAAGTTTTTTTAAAAAGGTTTTGAATGATGGGTTTTTGCGTGAAACTAGACTTATTGCTTTAAAACTTTTCAGACTAAAACGCACTTTTATACAAAAACTAGGAAAAAAATATACAAGTTTGGGGTTTTATGTTATTTTTTGTTTGAATACCGTGATTCACATTTTACTTTTTACCCATTTGAAAAAGAATAAGTAATTATTTTTATTCAGGGGTACTACTTTTATTCATGACTGAAGTTTGCAAGATAGGGCCGGGGCCGGTAATGTTTCCCGGCTGGTTTAGGGTACCCCAAACCGCCCCTGGTTCCCATCCCCTCATCCTGAGTCATTCGGCATTTGGCTTTTGGGCTGGGTTGGGGAGGAGCTGGGGGTAAGTCGGGGTTTGGTTTTTTGCGTTTGGTTCATTGGTTCAGTTTTTTCGAGGAGGTTGGAGGTGACGTTTAGTAATAAAGGATTTTAAATCTTGAGTAAAGATCCCTGAATGCATGAGTAATGCATTCACACAACACCTTTAGGGCTTTGTTCCCCGACCGGCGTGAGGTGACCAAGGCCCCTAGGGGACCCTTGGGGGAGTTGCTGAGCTTGTTCCTGGTCTGCTAATATTGTTTTTTGGGATTCTTATAATTTTAAAAAAAGGATGTTTCCTTAGTTCTATATCCTTTATATATTCCCTTGTGCCATCCTTATTGTGTTTGCACTACATGAATATTTTGACCCCACTGGTTTATATGTTTGCAAGTGATGTACTGAAAAACCTTTTCTCCTTGGCCCAAACCAAATGCACCAGCCCTTGTGCAAAATTTACATAAAATTTATTTTTTCTAGGGTATCGCAAGCTTCACCAAAACGCGAGCTCCTGCATGAGGTGTGAGGGGAGAGCCAGTGTGAAGCGTCAAACAACGCCGTGACGCATGTAGGTACTCTTGAGGCCTTAAAGGGCATGAGGTTTGTGAAGGAACAGCCCCGGGGTGTAGCCTGTGTTTTTTAAGACACAAAAAATATTTTGAAATTTATTACTTTCAAGGGGTAAAAAGGGCCCTACCTGAACTTTTCACTTGCATTTCTGGAAAGGGGAAAATTAGTTAATCGTATTGAAATTTTAAACAAAACTGGCAATTCTATGGAGAAGCAATATGATTTTAAAAATTTTGAAATCTTGAGACAGAGGAAATAAATTATTGTCCATGTATGTAGCAATGCCCGACAAAATAAAACTGAAAGAAAAAAAAGACAGGTATCAAGCTTTATGGAGTGAATGAATTTTTTTTCTTTCATCCTCAGATCGTAATAGTTTGGCTGAAAACATCAGGGAGCAAGAAATTTCGGGTGAAATGGGAAAACCCGTGTTCGCAAAAAGTATTTCAGAAAATTGGACAAGTTTACATAGTAGGTATCAGTAAGAGCAATGCCGCTAACTAAACTGTCTCAAAGAACAGATGTAAATCTGTAATTTACTCTTTTTTTACAAACCCCATGCCTTACTTTTGCTCACTTAGCTTTTTTTAGGGTTTACCATTCTTTTTCCCACGCAAACTTTCAGGCTGCTTCAACACTTGCAAAGGGATCTCGTGAATGCTTTCATTCCATCCAACAAACCCCCTTAGCACTCTTTAAACCCCGGGGTTTCCCCAAAATGGTCGATATCGACCCCCAGGGGTCGATGGGGCAAACCAAGGGGACATGAAACGCCAGGGGGCAATAAAGGCTAGGGGGTCGATGAATGGGTAGGTGGGAAAAATTTCAGCACGCAACGTCGCCAAAAACCGTTATGCGATGGTACCCAAAACCCCCTCTGTGCACCCTGACATAAAACGGCTTGACTTACCCTCATAAATAGCAAAATCACTCTTATCTCCTGTTCCTTTGTAGGCTAGGATGATCTATATCCATCTCGACGCATGGTCCTAAGAACTCGCCAAAGGGGATTGCAGAGACAGAAGTCTCCATGTATTCCTGTCCTTGCTTCTCTTAGCCTCTCACCCTCAATGCTTCTGTCGCCCTTTCTCACTACTTTACATGTCCTCCCCTTTTGCTGGGGTCGTCTTTTATAAATTTTGAATGCACCGCACTACTGCACTCATATATACATCTATCCAATCTCACCTTTCTGCCCTCCCTTTTTTTATGACCCCAACCCCTCAAATGTCTGCGCTTTTGCTCCCTTTAACCCTTCACGTTTCATTTCCCCCCCCCTTACTTGACATACCAAACCTATTACACTTTTTTTTACTTTTTCATACTTTTTTCACACCACAGACCCTTCCTAAATCTCATTCAAAGTTCTTGAATGCTTGACCTCTGTCTTTCATTTTCCCCCCCAAGTCTCCTTGCTATTGATTGTTTTCTACAATCTTGCATCTCTCAGTCCCCTTTTTACCTCCATACTCAAGTCCTTCCTTACATCATACGTCCACAGGGTCCCAAACACTTTCCTCCCCCCGGGAGCATCTTTTTCTCGTCTCACCTTCCTGCTTGCACATAAATTTAAACCCAAAATACTTAATTCCTGAACCTTTTCAATCTTTTCTCATTCAGCCTAATTTCACATACCTTTGGCACTCAAATCTTTCTCTGTATGAGCTCTCAAAAACTACCACTTCATTTTACTCCCTTATAAAAAAACCCCACCTACTTTTTTACCCCTTTCCCTTTCCTTACTGAATTTTTTTAAAATTAAACCCCCGCTTCAGTCTTCTGCCACATTATCAAACTCGTTTACTGTTTCCGTAAATCTCTATTTTTTCTGCGATCAAACTGCATAAACTGAAGAAAATAAACTTTTAAAAATCATATACCACCCTTCCATAAAATTTCCACTCCTACGTTTAGTTTTGCCTTCAACCCCTTATTAAAAATCCATGTGAATTTTAACCACGGGGACAGAATCCTTGCCTCACACCTCCTTGTATTCCAAACTTTCATTCTTTTTACATTTCCTGCATGCCATTAAAACCATAGAAAAAGCTTTTACACCCTTTTAAAAATTTCCCACCCCTTTTTCCCCCCTTCCATTCCATACTCCACCCCCACAAATGCTGACCTATCATTTTTGCCCTATGGTTTCTCCAGGGCCCTTTAATGTACCACAAATTTTTTTTTTCCTCAAATGAATCCAATTAAAATTGATCCACCCTCCTCTTCCTTTTCTAAAACCTTCCTGCTCTTTACTGATCCTCTGTGATCTTTTACTCCCTTTTATCCATTTTTTCTGGGAAAACCCTTTTCCGCTATCCAAAAGAGACTTAAGTTTAAACTCTTTAACCCCTTGAGACCCAGAGCGTAATTTCCATTGTACTTTGGGTACCATTTCGATTTTTTGTGATATAATAAATTTTATAATATCACCCGTTTTTGTATCCCTTTTCGCTAAATAATTTTGGAATTCAGCACTTTTCGTATTTTTGGCTCGACAAAATCGATTTTTTATAGCAAAAGGAAAAATCTTTCGTGAAAGGGTTAATTGCCAATTCTTTTCTACCCTACCCTTCCCTTTGTTACTGTTTTTGGGATAAGATGGGCCCTTTTTCCAGTCTCCTGTACCCCGCCTTCTTCCCATCTAATTTTAACCCAAAATTCTCTCTCCTCTTTTTGGGGTTCCATGCTCTCCATTTTTGTTAAGTTTTTATTTTTTTTTTTTGGGGGGTTTGGGCAAAGAATCATTTTCTATGGGAAAGTCCTTTTTCCTGCAAAAATAAAAACCAAAGGGACTTTTTCTCGTACTTTTTTTTGCCCCACAAAAATTGCTTTTAATTAGTTTTCGAGTGCCCCCCAAATTTTTTCAAAAACTAAAAATCCTTTTTCTCTTTTCCCCTAGGCACCCGCCGACACGTTTTAAAGGCCATTGATTCCAAATATTATAACATTTTTCTAATTTTCCCCCTGGCCGAAAAAGGTCCAGTTTTTCTAAAAAATTTTTGGGAATTTTTAATTAATTAAAACTTATTACATTCTCAATCATAACTTTATACCATTTTAAACATTTTAAAATTTTAAATATACTTAAAACCTACCCCCCCTTAAACAAGTTAATTTCACAGGGGTCGTAAACCTTTTGTCCTTTTAATTACAAACTATTTTCACAAGGAAGCTGCCTTTAGTGGGCACCCCCGGGAATTGTCCTCTGTTTCACCAGTTCTTCATGGCCTCCCCTTTCCATTCCACTCAACACTGCCAAAATTTTGTTGTAAATAATGTATTAATTTTCGAATATCAATTAATGCCGCTTAATTCATTCATTAATCACACCATAGAACTTTTTTAAGAAAATACTGGAGCCTTACTCCAGGAGAAAATTGACCACCACGGTTATAAATTTTTCTGGAAATCTTTTCCCTTTTATATCTAAAACATTGTGTAGCAGATGAGGGGGGCTGAAGCTGCTTCTTGTTGCGACAGCAGAGAGCCCAAGGCATTTTCCAGCACTTTTACCATGCAGGGAGGGGCAGTGCCTTTCCAAGGAAGACACAGATCTGGAGGCAAGCAGCGATGGAAAACCCGGAAGACTGCAGTTAAGAATCATACTGCATAGCACTGGGGGTTGGGTCCCTCGCTCCCACTCAGTCAAATGGAAAGCCCATCTGTAAGAAAAAACAGTTTAAATATAAGATTCTATATCATATGTGTTTGTAAATTTCATGCTCAAGTTGTAGGTTAAAAAAACTCTCGCTCTCTACACTCTTTAATTATTACTCTTCCTAATGCTGTACTTTAGCAATGAACAAAAATTCGTAGGGGTTGTATTTCAGGTAACAATGCATTATTCTATATCGATCAATTTATCCTGTTTAGTGAGTGTGCATTGTGAGGAAAGGGACCCCACGAAGGTTTAAGCTTCAGATTCTCAGATCTTTGGACTTTCAGAGGGGATTTCCCGACGTATCATTGTCTGATTTATAGGTTGACGGGACTTAAATTTATTGATACCTTTTTCCCCAAAACAAATTACACTCCAAAATTTAAATCAATCACTTAAAAGTTCGCTAAACCCCCTCGGGTAAAATTTTCAATCAAACTGTCAATACTTTATGCATATCCAAAAAACAAACCAACCGATCACTAAACTCCTTGGCAGAGGTAAATATAAAATTTTAAAAACTTTCAATTTTTCCTTTTCCATTATTAAATTTTCTATCATCCCTTTTACTCTTCAAATCTTTTTCACTTTTTTTTTCTAAACCAAAACTCAGTTTCCCAAACAGTTAATGTCACACATCTTCTCCTCACTGTAGTTTAAACTTCATAGTCATCCTTAAAGGGGTGTCTCCACGCTGTTGTGTGGGTGTGGTCAAAAAGCTATCACGAAGCTGAGGGGAAGAAAAGGGGAAGGTGGCCCCAAATGGGTGAACAACACCAGTCTCACACTTCTGTGCTTTGCCAGACCTCTTGTTTGTATCTGAAAGAAAAAAAAACAATGGGGGGGGTATGCAAAAATGATAAATTTAAATACAAGTCAAAGTAGAGACAACCATGGGAAAAACATTCACCAAAGCTCCAATCATCAAATCCCTCCACTCCCCGGCCCCTTCTTGTGCTTCCTTATCTTCTTTTTTGTTCTTAAATAGTACATGCCTCCACCTGGACATAAGGGTAAAACGGCCGGAGTGATCCCAAAGTCAATAACGACCCAAGCTGCACTGTGAAAAGCTAAAGGGGGGTCCAAATTCTACACACGATGCTGGTGCTGAAGAATGGTAAAAAAAAGTCAGATATTTTTTGTTTTCGATGCGCCTCACCTTTCGCCCCCTGCCGCTGACGGGGGGAGGGCGGGGCTTGGCCGGGGACCGTGTATTCCCGGCGTCGCTGAAGCTATGTTTGGATCGTACTCACGGGAAACGTGTCTCCTCCTCCGTCTGACCTGGTGGGTATCCCACTTTTGGTTGATCAAAAAAAAAAAACTTCGACGCTAATGTTTACAGCAGAAATAGAAAGTGGGGAGGGGGATGGGCGTGGGGGGGGGCGTGCTCACCGTGATGGAGGTCCGGGATAGTCGACGACGGCGGCGTCGTGATCCCACAGGATGTACCCCCGGCCGTCCTTTACTGCAGCACCAGGACAGCAGGTCACGTCCCCCCGCCCTCACCGAATCTCAGACGCCCGAAATATGAATAGGCTCTGTAACATCCATACACTCCCTTCATGAGGCACGCCGCAAAAAACCGATTTCCATTTGTGGATCAAAGCTTCTTTCCCTGATCAAAATGTAAAAAAGAAAACACAAAATAAGACAACCCCCTAAAATCGATCTACAATTAGGGCCAAACCAGACTGTTTTACCAATGATACCAGTTTGACCTTGGACAAATGAGGGGGGTCGTTTCACGGGCGACACTCGTATTCGTCGATCCTCAGGCTCAGGTGGGATATTCGCAACTGTATCCTTGGGAACCCCCCCTCGTGCAGCCCGCCACCCGCTCGTCCTTTGGGGTACCCGTGTGCTCATGGCAGGGGAGGGGGCCAGTAACCCTCAGTGGCGGCTAGGGACTATCAAAGGGGGGGGCACCTGGGGGGGCCACTGTGTATGGGGGGCCTTGGCGAGCGAAACTCAGGGGCTTCTGATGCCACATAGAAGGGTGTTAGGGCATATGTCAGTCACGGTCCAAGCTGATTCTGCAGCCATGGCCGTGGGGGGGCTCCGGATTCTCATGGGGGCACTGCCTCCCCCAAAACTACGCCACTGGCTATAGCCCATCTGACGTTAAAATTAAAGGGGAGAAAGGTACTTTGCGGGAAACTAAACTACCTCAATCCACGTAAGCTCTAAACTTATAAAAATATAAAATAAGAAAATAAAGGGAAACTAAGAGGCCCTGAACCCACACGAGGGATTTCCTGTCTCCCTCCCCCCTCTCCCACTCCAGTGGGGCCGCCATGAATTTTTTATGGGGTGGCCAAGTTGGACACCGATCTAGTGTGGGGTGGCCAGGCAAACCATTAAAAAAATGGGGTTTTTTTTTAATTTTCCCCCCCCCCCAAAAAAAACTCTCCCACCCCCCCCCCAATTAGGGTTTGGCCCCGGGTTTGGGCCCCCCCCT
>JACEEZ010005250.1:5000-50822 GCA_016584305.1 Chionoecetes opilio | reverse complement strand
TATTAAATTTAACTTCATTTGTCTCAGATCAATTTTTACATTCCTATGTAAATTTTCTACAATAGGATTGATTTATTATAATTTATGTATGTTTTTGGCAAACTTGGATTTGCCCACACACTGCAAACACAGCAGCAGCTCTACAGTCAGACGAGCCTTCGTCATTACTTGACTCATTCACGATTTTTTAACGTTTACTTGAAGATTTAAGTTTACAATTTCTTTACTTGAAATTTTAAGTTTTCAATTTTTCCCTGTAATTTCCACAGCTACTTTAGCTGACAGTTGAGTTTGCTAGCTACTGTCTACGGTACACGTACACTTGTTACACCTTACACTTGACATTTATTAACAGTGAGATTTGCACATTGTGGAGTTACCCACACTAGTACTGACATATATATATATATATATATATAATATATATATATATATATATATATATATATATATACTGATATATATTATATATATATATTTATATTTTTACTCGGCCATGTCATTTTGCTTTGATGTTGAACATCATGTAATCCATTGTTTTCCTATTTTTCTTGTATTTAGCTAGAGTTTACTCACTATTTAGCGATAGGAATTATGCTTTGGGAATTTATAGTTTATATTTTATATATGTATTTAGTCTTTAGTTAGGTGTACCATTTGTTATTCCTTAGCTAATTCTTATGTGCCTAATTTGAGGACAAATTATATAGCGGCCCGAGCAATGTCAGTCAGTTTTTACTCCTAACATATAATAACTTGCATAACTATTACTAGTGAATTACAACTAACATCACACAAGTGTCACACTTATTATAGCTTCCATATAGGATAGGTGCATGTACTTAACATCAAAAGAAACAGTATATTTTTAGAAACATTATAAACATATAATTATATATCTATGTAATATATATATAATTATACATTTATCTTTCCTCCTCTGTTTCACCGTGAGACCCATGAACACCTTGCACTCTCAAAGCCCGAGCTAAGTATGTCACAGGACAAATGCCTAGTTGTCAGCATAAAGTATAGGATCAACAAGAAGTGATAAGAAGCCAGAATCACGAGGAAGAGGGACAGAAAGCCTCGGACCACACTCGCTACAACAGCTCATCTCTGGCACCCCCTGGCTGTGTTCAAGACAGAACAAGTCGCATCTTCACGCTACCTGGACGTTACTCACAAGCGTTCATCAAACACTCCCTGGCTGGGTATCACTACATAATTGGTTGTAAATACTCTATGTTCATTATTGGACTTTAAATAAATGTGTACAAGTTGGACGTACATATTTAACTCACCCAACTAAGTCTCTACAATATACCGACTTATACTATAGTTATTAGTTAAATTCACTTTGGAACGACGCAGACAGCAGAAAATGTATCCCTTAGGAGGCGGCGACGCGTGTTACCTTCCCGCCGCTACTGGGCAAGAAATGAGGACAAGATCTAGGAAGAAAGAGCTAATGATTCACTTCTTGTTCTTCCTCCTCCCACGGGGCACGACCAGGAGGAAGAGGAGGAGGAAGAGGAGGAGGAGGAGGAGGAGGAGGAGGAGGAGGAGGAGGAGGAGGAGGAGGAGGAGGAGGAGGAGGAGGAGGAGGAGGAAAAGAGTGGAGTGGTAAGGTGATGTTGTTGGAATGGTAAGAGAGAGAATGATAGAGAGAGAGAGAGAGAGAGAGAGAGAGAGAGAGAGAGAGAGAGAGAGAGAGAGAGAGAGAGAGAGAGAGAGAGAGAGAGGGGGAGAGAGAGAGAGAGAGAGAGAGAGAGAGAGAGAGAGAGAGAGAGAGAGAGAGAGAGAGAGAGAGAGAGAGAGAGAGAGAGAGAGAGAGAGAAGAAGAAAGAAAGAAAGAAAGAAAGAAAGAAAGAAAAGAAAGAAAGAAAGAAAGAGAGAGAGAGAGAGAGAGAGAAAAAAAAAAGAGAGAAAGAGAGAGAGAGAAAGAGAGAGAGAGAGAAGAAAAAAAAACCAGACTAGGTACAGACAAAAAGAAGCGACAAAGAAAAAGTAAAAAGTGAGACAGCGCCAAACGGAAGAAAAAAAGTGAGAAAAATAAAGAAAATAAATGTTTAGGCCTCTCTCACTCTCTCACATAGCAAGCAAAGCACAAAGTTATCTGGCAACTCTCACACAAACTTTCTCTCTCTCTCTCTCTCTCTTCTCTCTCTCTCTCTCTCTCTCTCTCTCCTCTCTCTCTCTTCTCTCTCTCTCCTCTCTCTCCTCTCTCTCCTCTCTCTCTCCTTCTCTCTCTCTCTCTCCTCTCTGCATTCACAATTCAGTCACAAAAGAGAAGAAAACAACTCAAAATAGCTGGGAAATAAACTGTTTTTTGTTTCCTTTTCAATAACAAGAGTTTAGAGATTTTAATTTCATGTCTATACTGGTTGTAATATGACGATTATTTCTCTCTCTCTCTCTCTCTCTCTCTCTCTCTCTCTCCTCTCTCTCTCTCTCTCTCTCTCTCTCTCTCTCTCTCCTCTCTCTCTCTCTCTCTCTCTCTCCCATTCTTTCTGCTTATCTTTTCCCCTTTCTCCTGCTCAGCTCCTCACCCTTCCCCTTCCTTCACCCTTCCCCTCCCTTCACCCTTCCCCTTCCTTCACCCTTTCCCTTCCTTCTACCTTCTCCTGCTACCTGCTCCCTTTCCCCTCCCTGCACCCTTCCCTTCCTTCACACCTTTCCCTTCCTTCTACCTTTCCTGCTACCTGCTCCTTTTCCCCTCCCTTCACATTCCCCTTCCTTCCCTTTCCCTCCTCTTCTCCTGTTTCCCCTCTCCTGCTCCCTGCTCACCCTTTCCCCTTTCCTGCTCCCTGTCCCCTCCCTTCTCCCTGCTCCCTCTGCTGCTCCCTTCTCCCTGCTCACCCTGTCCCCTCTCCTGCTTCCTGTCCCCTCCCTGCTCCCTGCTCCCTCTGCTGCTCCCTGCTAGTCCTTGTTGCCTCCCCTTGCCTGCTGCTTACGTGCCTCCCCTTGCCTGCTGCTTACGTGCCTCCCCTTGCCTGCTGCTTACGTGCCTCCCCTTGCCTGGTGCGCTGACATAAAATATTTAGTAAGCGTTTAGCACAACACCAACACTATGGAAGGCAAATGTGACCCCTGAGTCTCTCTCTCTCTCTCTCTCTCTCTTCTCTCTCTCTCTCTCTCTCTCTCTCTTCTCTCTCTCTCTCTCTCTCTCCTCTCTCTCTCTCTCTCTCTCGCTCAAATTTGCTATAGGTTATTCTTTTTCTTGTGCTTTTTTTAGTATTCTCTCTGGTTTTAGTTTTTTACCCCTTTTCTCTCTCTCTCTCTCTCTCTCTCTCCCTCTCTCTCTCTCTTCTCTCTCTCTCTCCTCCTCTCTCTCTCTTCTTCCTCTCTCTCTCTCCCCCTCTCTCTCTCTCTCTCTCTCTCTCTCATACACACCAGATAGAAAAAGTAAAACGGAGCCAAAAACATTTATAAACAAAGAACATTTTCCGAAACAAAGAAGGAAGGAGAATAAAGGAAAGAGAATAAAGAATAAAGGAAAAGAATAAAGGAAAGAATGAAAAAAGTAGGAAGAAAAAAAACTGTAAAAGGACAAGAAAAAAAAAGGTCGACCCTTGCCCACAAAAATTTTGAAGGAACGCGGAGGAGGGGGGGGAGGGGGGGGGGGGAGGGGGGGGGGAGGAGGAGGGGAGGAGGGAGGAGGAGGAGGGAGGGGGAGGAGGGGTTTTCCCATAGGATTACATAGGAGTAACAGCACCAGGAGCCCTTTTTTTGGCCATAGCGAGGGTATCCTGAACTACATACTACTAACTATAAACTACTTTAAAAAAAACAATTAAAAATGTACCATTCCCCAAAAGGGGATGGAAATGAATTTCTTTGGGCAGACGATAGGATATAAAAAATATAACTAAAAATACCACTACCACAAACAAACGAAGGGGGGGACTAGATCGAATTCGCACTATAAATACCCATTTCTTTAAGTCGCGTCAAGTCTTTTTTTAAATGTGTTATTGTTTTGGGCTCCGACAACTTTTGCTGGAACTTGTTCCATCGATCAACGACTCAAACATGAAATAATTTTCGGGATCGGTGAGAAACGTTTGCCTTTTTATTTTTAAAAACCATTTTTCTTTTTTCACTTGAGTTGAAAGCTAAAATAGTCCTTTGATTAATGACATAAAAACCTTTTAGGATTTTAAAGGTTTTCTATCAAGTCCCCACGGATTCTACGATCCTTTAAAGGGAAAAAAATTAAGTTTCCGCAGTCTCTCTTTATAAAATGAATGAGGAGGGAAAGGAGGGGGAGAGGAGAAAGAGGAGGAGGAAAGAGGAGGGAGAGACAAAAATGAAAAAGAAGAAAAATCCAATAATAAACCCTGCACAAAAATAAGAACAAAAAAACAAGAAAAAGAAAAAAAAAAGGAAAGGAAGAACGAACAAGGTAAAAGGGAAGAAAACACCGGGCCCACCACCCTTGACCCTTTTTTTACATAGTTCCGGGTCGTATAAGGTCACCTCCTGGCACACACTAAATCCCGGGTTTACCCGAGTGGGCCCGCGAGCCGTGCGCCCGTGGGGTCATCAGGGGTAATGGGTTTTGTGATGCGCTTAAAAAAGGGGTTTTTATTTCCCAACAAACCCATGGAGGAGAGGAGGGAGGAGGAGGGGAGGGAGGAGGAGGAGGGGGGGAGGGGAAGGAGGAGGGAGGGGGGGGAGGGGGAGGGGAGGAGGAGGAGGAGGAGGAGGAGGAGGAGGGGAGGAGGAGGAGGAGGAGGAGGAAAGGGGGAAGAGGAGGGGAGGAGGAGGAGGGGAAAAAAGGATGAAAGTGAATACAAAGGATACAAAGGGAAAGCAAAAGGAAAAAAGGGAAAAAATTTTTGGGGTGCAGAAAAAGCGAAAAAAAAATAGCAAAACTGAAAAATTTGGGAAAAAAAAAAAGATCCAACAGGAAAGGAAAAGGAAGGATGATGAGATGACGACGAGGGGAAAGAAAGAAGGGAAATGAAACAAAGGGAAACAGAGGAAGAACAGACACCACATTTTAACAGGGCCAAACGAAACTGCCTTATGACTCTAAAACTTTGAAAAACAAAAAAACTTTTTAATCAATACCCCCCTTAAAAAATGGAAAAAAAAAATCCAAAAAAAAAAAAAAACNCCAACAACCCTCCCGCCACTTACGCGGCCCCCCTGAAACACCACACACCACACAGCCACTACCTTGCTACCCACCAACCAGTCTCACACTATGGACTTAAGCGCGTGCCACACTACACAACTGTCTGAGTATATAATTATTATTTCTTATTTTGTGTATGTCTAATATGTTATATTTTTTCTAATGTGAACTCTTTTACCAGGTTGTATGTATCCAGCGACTGTATACATCCGTCATCCTGGCACCCAACCACCTGTGTGTTGATCATCTTTCACCTACCAGGGCCCTCACCTAATCATTCACCTATTGCTAGTAGCAAACAGCTAAGTAATTTATACAGTTTTGGGCAGTTATACAGTTGTAGGTATTACACAAGTGTTACATTATCTTTACATTACATTATTGTCTCACACAGTGACGTTCACATCTACAACACACATTTACGGACAATTTAAACGTAAGAAAAATATTATAGTGCTATTTTAACATAGTTTTACATTTAATTTTACAATGGCTACGTACAGTAAATCATTACAGGACTCCGTCAGAGCACTTAAATCATTGTGCCACAAACAAACAGAACATCTATCCCTCATATTATAGGCGAAGTGCTAGACCGCATTCTTCTCACAACTTTTTCCCTACAACACAAGGTAGGAGTAGATATTCTTCTTGCTATAAGCAACATAAGCATTAACACTCCCAACCGTATCAGGTGAAGCGACGTTATCAACGTTATGATAGCTATAATTACGCACGTAAAAAAGCTATTTTTTGTGTATTTTGTAAAGTTTCCAGGACATACTCTGTCACATTGTAGATCAAATAGACTACAACAGATACGTACTTTACAAAGAAACAGTATTGTGTATATCACAATTCCTGGAGTCATAACTCTGACCAATTGCCCGTTATTTTTGTATGACGCAACAACGCCAACGGCATTTCCCCCCCGCCGACGGGGGAAGGTTTAGGCCACAATACACAAACGCCCCTACGTTTACACCTGTTTTTCATGGTGACGCACACACAATGAGAATGTAATACAGGATTCCCCAGAAGTTAACATAGTAAAAGCAATATTTTCCTTTACCCATGACCAGACAAGGTTAAGCCTATCAGTACAGCTCATACTACAGAACAAAAGTTAACAGGGTACTTTCGTAGTGAAATTACGCAAATGATGATAACTCTAGATGAGTTATTATAGGTTACATCTACTTTATATGAAGTTCTCACTGTACCTGTCATTCACAAAGACAAGCAATTAAACGTTTTATGGACACAGGTGCAGGAGCAAAATATAGGACATGATTACACTGAATGTATAACGTAATGAAACGAATCTGTCCTATTCTTAGAAACCCGTCAATCAGACTGGAAAGGTTTAGATAGCAAGAATTACTGTAATGGTAAAGTAGGCTTCCTAAAAATTTGAGGAAATTCGTGCCTGCAACCCCACTGTTTCCATATTTCCACAGGGATTATCAACCTGCTGACCTCCTGAAGGTATTTCAACAATGCGAGATGAATCATGAAGTTGTCCGCACTTCACGGGATTAGGTATTATTGGAAATATAACAGTGGCGGCATAAAAAAATGTATACATTTGACCGCAAGAAAAATGTATAACCCGAAAGCGCGTAAAGAATTTCACCTTCGTCCCGGCCATATAAATGGTGGGCGGAGCTAGTGAGGAGGGAGGGAGGGGAGGGAGTCTCCCCCACCCAACCACCAAAACACAACCACACTCAGGCTTTTCGAGAGCTGATAGAGAGAGTTTGGTTTACGCATGCTCGGACCGCCCTTTTGTACGTGGCAGCGAACTGGAGTGTTATAGCTAGGCTCCCACTGTAGAATGGAGTACAAACTTGTCAAATGAAGAGAAGGGACCGTGGCCCTTACCCTCCTGAAGAAGGAGCATCTGTGATACGTGTCGGCCGCAGAGGTGAACGTTACACGCATGCGCGATTTAAAAAACCTGAAGAAAGCTGTGATTCATGCACCGGTTACCGTACCAGCCAAGGAAAACATGGTTCTGGAGCCCCCAAAAAAACATCCTCGGACTGGACCAAAATATGAGCGTGACGGATTGATGATCCGCATAACGGCGCAGAACGAAGAAAAATCATCCAGCTTTTTTAGGAAACGTCTCTTTTCGCACCATTCAACATCGCCTCCCAAATTTCGCGGGAAATTACCAACCGCCGCGCCGCCAAAAAGCCTTTACTGACAGAAGCTATGGAAGAAGAAGCGGCTTTATTTTTGAAAGGGAGATACCGGCAGTGGACCCCAGAGCAGTGGAAGAAGGTCATGTTCAGTGATGAAAGCACTTTTAGACTGGTTAGGATGGCTTCAACGACAGTGCGCCGTCCAAGTGATGTGTCACGGTACCACCCAAAATATACCGTGAAGACCGTGAAAAAAACCCAGATAGCGTTATGGTTTGGGGTGGTTTCAGTGGCAATAAGGCAGGGGAGGTCTGTACTTCCCCCCAAAGAATGTTACCATGAAAGGGGAAAATTTACATTGAAGTTTTACGTGATCATCTGTTAGTCCCCTATGCCATTCACGAGTGCGAGGTGTTCATGCAAGATTCTGCCCTGCCCACCGGTCCAAAGTTGTTCAAAAGTTCCTAACATACAATAAATCCCTGGGGTTGGACTGGCCTGGAAATTTCCCCCGGACCTAAATCCGATTGAAAACGCCTGGAATGAGATGAAAAAGGCGATCGCGAAGAAAACGGCCGACGAACATCAACGAGCTGAAGCAGGCCCTGACGAAGCTGTGGGTGGAAATGGACCTCTCCTACTTCACCAAACTCGCCACTTCATCCCAAGAGGATTAGGATGGTCATCCAATACAAAAGGAAACAGACCAAGTACTAATATGTGAATAAGAAACCTGTGTCACTGAAACTAAAGTACTGTAAGTTACATATTGTTGTTTTATTGTCCAAAAAATTATAAATGTATACTTTTTTTTTTGCGGCCACTGTATACCCGAAGTCAAAAATCCTCCCAGTGCTAACATTTAGTTCTGCAATAGTGCAAGCTCCTGAAATTAACGTAAATGTAATTAATAGCGTCCCCGAGCGGCCATCACAGGTGACAGCTCACAGTGTAATAGATTCACTGAGTAACACTGAAACTGATTCATGTTCTACCCCTACTTTTTCTCTGTCCTTCGCAAGATTCTGAGACACACCGTGCCTGTTTAGGGGAAGAGGTTTCATAAATGGTCGCGAATCTCTTTTGGTATCTCTGAAACTTGCAGGTGTGAATGATGATTGCGAAGCTATAGTTTGAGTGAATCAGTACGAGTGAATACTCTTTTCAGGAATCAGCTTTGTGCAGTGTTAACCCCAGGGGCTTTACTAAAATGTACATGCATAATAAGTCACCGTGCACTCAAAAGCTGCACATAGGAACATACTTAGCCGATTTCGTAGTCACCCCAACGGCCGTGGGTCTGATTGCGACTTGCCAGTATTTCCCCATTTTATAAAACTGGAGACCCTGCCACTGATCATGTACAGTGTGAAACGGGATGCACTTAGTCCTTCCTTAGCGGATATGGATTTTCCAGAGTCAAAGCAAGCACTATTGCAAGTACTAACTGCAAATCATGACACAATTGCCATACAAGGGTGATTCTTTAGGTACGACAAACCTTATAACACAATCACATTCCTTTGCTACCTGATACACAACCTATCTACATTCCAGCAATAGGTTACCCCACTCACAAAGGTCTATATTTGATGGCATGGTTAAAAAAAATGTTAGAGGATGATGTTATTGAACCATCCACCAGCCCATGGAATTTTCCATTTTTTTTGATCCAAAGAAAACAGGCGTTTGGCGACCGGTCGTAGACTATCGGCGCCTCAATGATATTGTCAAGTACCCGGGGTATCCCCTACCAGTATTGCAGGATTTTCTGATGCCATAGGTCCTGATAAAAAAAGTGTTCTTACACTGGACCTTGTCAGTGGATACGGCAGGTCCCATTAGATGAGGTATCTAAGGACCTCACAGCGTTCAGTACTCCTGCAGGCCATTACGCTTTCAAAAAGCTACCATTTGGAATAGCAGGCGCACCACTAACTTTTCAGTATCTAATCAACACTGTTTTCTTAGAATTACTTGGAGATACAGTTTTTGCATTCCTGGACGACATAATTATTTGTACCTCCGACACAATCTTTCACCTAAGAACACTGGGACAGAGTACTTTCAAAACTTACAGATGCTCAATTTGAAGGTTTAAACAAACAAAATGTTCCTTCATGAGGAAACAAATTTCTTTCTTGGGTCAATGTTTTGGATGCCACAGGCTTACACACTACCACGTCAAAAGTTAGATGCAATGAACATTTTCCAACCCCTAAGAATGTCAAAGCCCTCAGAAGTTTTTTGGGCCTCAGTGGTTTTTACAGACAATTTATCATGGATTACCCACGAATTGCAAGTCCACTATCACATCTCTTAAAAAAAAATGTAAAATTTTTATGGAAAGCTCCACAAGAGCAAGCATTTCTAAATTAAAGGCATTGTTGTGTGATGCCCCGCCCTTTGCTTACCCAGATTTTACACGTCATTTTACACTCTTCACTGATGCATCAGAGTAGGCCTTGGTGCTGTTCTGATGCAGAAGGATGTTTGAGGTAAATGGCGTGCATTAGCTTATGCCAGCAGAACTCTTAATCCCGCAGAGCGTAACTATTAAAACCACCCAAAGGAAGCTCTGGCGGTCGTATGGTCTTTGAAGCATTTAAATCTGTAATTTATGGGTACAACATTCTTGTTAAACAGACCATGCCCCGTAGTAGAATTATTCAATTCAAAGGAACTGTCAGGCAAATTAGCAGTTGGGGGCCTGAAGATACTAGACTTCCCCCCAAAAATTTTGAGTATCTGCCTGGCAAAGTCAATTCGTTGCTGATTCATTATCACGAAATATTGCACTTGTAACAGCAACACCTGAACACCAAAACATGACAACCAAATCGCTATTCCAACATTGAGGAGTAACAGCAAAATTATTCTTCTGTGCTCCAATCTTTTATACTTGGAGTCAGGTGATGAACACAATTCCCAAAAATTAAATCTGTCCCACTTACTGCGTTTAGGCTACAATACAACCTTTTGGTGCGAGAAAAATATCTTACGACGGGGACAGGAACCCTAAACGCCAGGTTACACAGCTGATAGTCCCTTTACACTTATACCCAGATTTCTTTCCCTTTTACATGACTCTAGCCTTGCAGGTCACCCAGGGAAAGATAGATGTTTGCACCAAGCACGTTTTGGCCATTCATGCGCCGTGATATTTTTGCTATATAGATAAATGTCAGTCATGCGCAGAAACAAAGGGGTTTCAGTGGTAAAATGCCCTTATGCTGCCTTTTTCCTACCCCTAAAGGACCTTGGGAGGACAATAGCCATTGACTTGCTAAAATCCCACTAACAGAATCGGGTTTCAATACTTGTTAGTACCCATTGATAAATTTTTCTAGGTTTTCAGTTTTGGTTTCATAAAGGACAAAACGGCTCTAACAGTTGCTAAGCACTTACGGATGAAGTTTCTTTAAATTCAATACCCCCATCGACATTGCTCTCGGACAATGGTACCGAGTTTAACAATCAAATTCTCACTGAAATTTGCAAACTTTCAACAAAAATAAATTTAACATAACTAGCTATCACCCTAGCAGCAACGGCATGGTAGAAAGACAAAATAGGAAGATTATCCAACTCCTGAAGTATTAGCTCAACCAATAGTTCCACTGGGATGAATGGATGCCCCAAGTATCTGCCACACTAAACTCTTCCCTTTACAAAAGTCTATAGGGTGAAACACCACATTTCATTGTATTTGGGCAAGACAAAAGACTACCTTACACTCTTTTAGAGCAAAAGTACACAGCCAAATATATAATTTTGATGACTACGTAAACAGTAAGGGTAGCTGATTTTCAGAAAAATATACGAGCGTGCACAGGGCGCTATGATTTGTCCAGAGAAGACCCTGATTAAGTAAACAACGCCCATACACAGCAGGAAAAGCCAATTGCTATAGGTGATGTAATATACTTTCAGTACAACAATTAAAGTCAAAGTTAGATTTACATTTGAAGGACCTTACAGGGTCATTGCCATTGAACATGGACACAAAATAAACTATCCAGCATATTTATAAATACCATGCAAAGACAGTCCATATTGACCAGGTTAAACGAGTAGCTAGAGGATTAGATACAGGTGAAGAATTGCCATGCCCAAATACTAAAACACAAGACACACCTGTAGTTAATGATGACACAAACACTGCTACAAATGATTACCGTCAAAAATTGCGGTCACACACGCAGAATCAGTAGTGTCATACCATTCCATATCATTTCATTTTTATCAGTCACCTGATTTTTTCACAATTACCATGTATTTTGAATTTAATGTGTTTTGTTCTCTTTTTAGGAAAAGGTCTACACAACACACTAAGCCAATGTTATTTACACTCCTGAAAATACTTAACATTGAAGTTTTACGATTTATTTTGGTTTATTGTTCTGACCAACTACTAGTAGAAACTGATATAGTTTCCATGTTTACCTTGTAACTCTTGCACGATAGAATTAATGGATAGCAGAACCTAGATAGCCTATGTATATCTCTTCACATTAGAATACTATTATGTAACTGTTAAAGTTGCACCACAGTGCATTGCATGACATTCATTCTTCCTCAATTGAAGGAATTATTACGCACTTATTGTAGAAATAATTATTTTCTTGCATGAAATACTAACCCATAGCATTAATACTAACCCATGTATTAAATGCATACGTGAATTACATTCATTACAGGAATGAATTACTTAGTCTTTCCTGTTGTACCACGATTACTATTTGAATGATAGGATTATGTACTTACTAATATACTAATCTATGTACTATATGCATGACCAGCAGTTCCTACAGAACTATTTGATGCTCATATGTATTACCTGTGTACGACTGACTAACCATTGATATTACTTACTAACACATTCAAACTCGCAGAGAAATTACGAATGACTTCTTGTCTTAATACAGACCTCAGAAAACATTGATTGATCACAGTTAAACTTATCTCTCTTAACATTGTTCACCATTGACGAATATAATTTATTACTTACAGCTGAAATTTTCTTGGCATATACGGTAAATATCATGTCAAACTGTGCCCAGTTTATTTTCTCCCCAATTAAAAATGTTCAGCTGTTGCATATAAAATCTGCCCTATTTAGAATCAATGTATTATTCCACGTCATACCAAATATGCCAACCTTATCATTTTACAGCTCGAAATGCTTTACCAGCTACCTGTGCATTTCCCTTGATAAGATTTACCTCCACTAGGAAGCTTTTCCTATTCCACTCCCGTGGAAACTAAAATTTTGGTGTACAGTTTATTTTATTGCTCATGTGGAAAACACCAAGTCAAAATTTTATTCCCCTGAGTGATAGTTTCTTGTCCTCATGCATAATATATATTTTAATGGTTAATCATGCTTTTTTTTTTGCATGATTCTTCCAAGATCAATACAAGAGTGCTCATCACTCTACCTGTTTTACATCACCATGTTTTCTGAATTTCATTCAAATGTGTAAACTTTATTTAATTTATCTGCCAGTCATTTTTTACACTCGATGATGTAAAAATATTTTCTACAATAGGATTGCTTTATTATCATTTATGTATGATTTTTGGCAAACTTGGATTTACCCCCACACTATGCAAACACAGCAGCAGCTCTACGGTCAGACGAGCTTTCGTCATTACTTGACTCATTCAGGGTTTTTAACGTTTGCTTTACCATTTAGGTTTACAATTTCTTTACTTGACATTTTAAGTTTTCAATTTTTCCCTGTAATTTTCACAGCTACTTTCGTTGATAGTTGAGTTTGCTAGCTACCGTCTACGGTACACGTACACTTGTTACACCTTATACTCGACATTTATTAACAGTGATATTTGCACTTTGTGGATTTACCCCCACTAGTACTGATATATTATAAAATATATATATATAAAATATATATATTTTAAATTAAAATATATATATAAAATATATATATTTTAAAAATATATTATATATATTATATATTTTATATATATATGTATTATTATATATATATATATAATATATATATAAAATATATATATAAAATAATATATATATATATATTTTATATATATATATATATATATATATATATATATATATATATAATTTTACTCGGCCAAGTCATTTTCTTGATGTTGAATATCATGTAATCCATGTTTTCCATATTTGTCTGTGTATTTGGCTCAGAGTTTTACTCATTTTAGCGATAGAAATTATGCTTGGGAAGTTTATGTTTAATTTTATATATATATTTAGCCTTTAGATAGATGTACCATTTGTTATTCCCTAGTAATTCTTATGTGCCTAATTTGAGGGACAAATTATATAGCGGCCCGAGCAATGTCAGGCAGTTTTACTCCTAACATATATAATAACTTCCATAACTATTACTAGTGAATTACAACTAATATCACACAAGTGTCACATTATTATAGCTTTCCCTATAGGATATGTGCATGTAAATTAACATCAAAAGAAAAAAGTATATTTTTAGGAACGTATTAAAAATATAATTTATATATATATATATAATATATATATGTTATATATATATATATATAATAATCATACATATATCTTTCCTGCTCTGTTTCACCGTGAGACCCATGAACACCTTGTACTATAATAGCTCGATCACAGGACAAATGCCTAGTTGTCAGCATAAAGTATAGGGTCAACGATCTACGTACCGAAGTGATAAGAAGCCAGGGGGCTACATTTAGAGAGGCTAACGTCCGTGCTTCACGACCTAGCGACATCCATCAGCTGTTTTGGCATTCTGCGGGCAGATTGTGACGTACTTAAGGACGTTAGAAGACTTTAAACTTAAAACCTGCCTAAGGGGTGGTGTAGAGGACGTAACATATATAAAAATACTCATAAATTGAGTATATATGATGTTTTCTGACTCAAGAACTGAACAGGGCAAGTATACAAATGAAATTAGGCCATATTACAATGCCATGCGCTTGTGATGAGTTTGTTATGGGGTGATGGGCCGAGTGGTGAACGGCGGCATCTCACCCCGACTCACCAGACCATACACCACCACACACAGCTCCGCGACAGACAAAGTATTGTATATTCCTCCTCATCCTTCCTCTTACGGTCTTACCCTTTATTCTTCCCTTCTTCCTCTACCTAATTGCTCCTCCTTCATCACCACTACTACTACTACTACTACGACCACCACCACTACTATTACTGCTGCTACTACTATAACTATACTTCCCTTCTTCCTCTACCTAATTCCTCCTCCTTCATCACCACTACTACTACTACTACTACTACTACTACTACTATACTACTACTACTACTACTACCACTACTATTACTGCTGCTGCTACTAATACTATAGCCGTGTTTTTTTTCGTCCAAGCTGCATCGTCTTGGTACGAAGACCGTTTTCTCGCCCAAATTTAAAACGGATTGGTTTTTGCGACAACACAAAAAGGCTTGGTAGGGGCCCGAAATAATAATCGTCCAAAAAATTGCAAACAATATCACAAAGCAGTAAAACACACATTTCAGCAAGTGTTATTGGAGTTTGGGCTTCGTAATCCCAAGGGCGGTGCTTGGACGATAAAAACACGGCTTATTACTGCTGCTACTACTACTACTATTACTGCTGCTACTACTACAACTACTACCAACTGCTATAAGAAAAGGTTAGGAGGAGGAAGAGGAGGAGGAGAAGGAGAAGGAGAAGCTAGGAGGAGGAGGATGAAGAAGGGTGGAGCATTTTGGTGTGGATGATAAATTTGTTTATAAACACAGCTGAGAGCGTGGAAGCCTTGTGATTGGCTGAAACTTTTTGAGAAATACTATGTGATTCGCTGGCTAGGCTGTGACGTCATTGTACTCGCTCAGCCAATCAGCTATCGAAGCCCATAGCGACACCGTAGCGCCACTACCATATCTCGTACCAGAATCCCCCCGAGCTCCGGGGTGTAGAAATAGAGGAAGTTAGTTAAGCTAAACACCGTGCCCTTTAACTCTCTCTGAATGTCTGCCCATAATCACGAGAGGAGAGTAAGAAAGCCTCGGACCACACTCGCTACAACAATTCATCTCTGGCACTCCCTGGCTGCACCCAAAGTACCAAAATACCAAGTAAACCCACTTCGTATACGAACAGAAAAATCTGGCAACTCCGGTTAAATAGTGACGTCGATGAAACGCTCTCCTCAAGGGCTGCTTAGGGAGAGGAGAGGGGAGATGAGAGAGAGAGAGAGAGAGAGGGGGAGAGGACCCCACTACTATTTTTTTTTTAAAATACCCCCCTTTTTTAAAAAATTTTTAAAAAAAAAAAAAAACCCCCTAAAAAAAAAAAATTTTTTTTTTTTTTTCCCCCCCCCTTTTTTTTTTCCCCGGTTTTTTTAAAAATTTTTTTTTTTTTTTTTTCCCCCAAAAACCCGGGGGCCCCAAAAACCTCCCCTTAAAAATTTTCCCCAAAAAAACCCCCCCCGGGGGTTTTTGGGGGTTTTTTAAAAAAAAAAAATTTTTTTTCCCTCCCCCGGGGGGGAAAAACCCCCCCAAAAAGAAAAAAATTTTTAAAAAAGGGGGGGGGAAAAAAAAAAAAAAAAAAGGGGGGGGAAAAAAAAGGGGGGTTTTAAAATTTTTTTTAAAAAAAGGGGGTTTTGGGGGGAAAAAAAAAAAAAAGGGGGGGGGGGGAAAAAAAAAGGGGGGGGGGAAAAAAGGGGAAAAAAGGGGGGAAAAAAAAAGGGGAAAAAAAAAAGGGGGGGGGGGAAAAAAAAGGGGGAAAAAAAAAAAGGGGGGGGGGAAAAAAAGGGGAGGGGGAAGGGGGGGAAAAAAAGGGGGGAAAAAAAAAAAAGGGGGGGGGAAAAAAAAAAGAAAAACCCCGGGGGAAAAAAAAAGGGGGGAAAAAAATTGAGGGAAAAAGGGGGGGAAAAAAAAGGGGGGGAGAGAGGGAGAGGGGGGAAAGAGGGGGGGGGAAAAAAAAAAAGGGGGGAGGGAAAAGGAGAGAGAAAAAAAAAGGAAAAAGGGAAAAAGGAGGGGGAGAGAGAGAGAGAGAGGGGAGAGGGGAAAGGAGGGGAGGGGGGGAAAAAAAAGGGGAGAGGGAGGGGGGGGGGGGGGGGGGGGAAAAAAAGGGGGAGAGGGGGGGAGAGAGGGGGGGGGAGAGAGAGAGGGGGGAAAAAAAAAATTTTTTTTTTTTTTTTCAAAATTTTTTTTTTAAAAGGGGAAAAAAACCCCCCAAAAACCCCCAAAAAATCCCCCCCCCCCCAAAAAAAAATTTTTTTTTTTAAATTAAAAAATTTTGGGTAAAAAAAATTTAAAAAACCCCCAAAATTTTTTAAAAAACCCCCAATTTAAAAAAAAAAAAAAAGTCCCAAAAACCCCAAAAGGGGGGGGTTTTTTTTTTTTAAAAAGGGGGGGGGGTTTTTTTTTTTGATTAGGAAAAATTTGAAAAGGGGGTTCTGGAGAGTTTTTCAGTTTTTGTCTTCATCTGTGTCATAGTATGGCTAAAAATGAACAAATTACAAAATATAAACCAGGGGCGATTTTTTATACGGGCTACCTAAAATCGCCGCTAGTTTTAATTTCTGAGTGTCTTGCCGCCTTTGCCCCGTCGCGCAAAAAAAAACGAGTATAAAATTTTAAACCGTATATACTTGCAGATACAAAACATAAAAAACGCTAAAACAGGGGTAATTATAAGTCATTATATAAACTAGTTTTAATCATCTTAATTAAGTGGCACTTTAACATCATATGGGGGAAATAATTCCGTAAAATATGGTGGTGGCTGGCCCGAATAGTAATTTCGTTACCTGGTCAAAACCAATTTTTTTTTTTTTTTTTTTTTTTTTGTTTTTTTTTTTTTTTTTTTTTTTTTTTTGTTTTTTTTTTTTTTTTTTTTTTTTTGTTTTTATTTTTTTTTTTTTTTTCCTTTTTTTAACCCCCCTGCAAGGTTTCCATGTTTTTTTTGACCTAAAAAAGCCAAAAATCACAACCATTTTGAGCTAAAATGTCAGGAATTTTGCCCTTTGGGGAAACCCCCAGATTTTAACCCCGCGACAGAAAAAAAGCGCCTAATTTTCCCTTTCCCCAACTTTTTTTCACCTGAACTTTTGTTCCAATTGGGATAGAACAACAAATTGGGTATCAAATTTGAAGCTTTTTAATATTTTTCTGAAAAACAACCCAAAGAAACATTCAAAAAAAAAGACACATCATTCCAAAAAAAAACAAATTTTCTGAAAATTTCATTAATTTCATAATATTACAATCTTACATCAAAAATGTGTGACAAAGATTTAAAAAACATTTTAAAGGGCAAAAACTCTATTGTCTATTCAGGGACCTTCCAGTCATTTTTTCAATTTTTGCTTCTTAAGCTATCAAATCGCTCAGGGTTGTTTCCACTTTTTTGAAGAGTTCTGTTTTTGCTGAAAATCGTGGAAAGGATTTTTGCGAAATCCCCTCATTTTGACTCCCCGCTCAGCAATGTTTCACTATTTTTACATTGCGAATTTCCGGGCCTTGCTGTGTCATCACCCCCTTTGGCCATGTCGCCCAGGTTCAGAACCCATACTCAATGAAAAGGGTGAAAACAGAAGATGCTCTCTAACCAACTAATCACCAGGTCGTCTTGGCTGTAACCGGGGGAACAATTTTTTCCCTCGTCTAACTTCTGGGCTTCTCATGGCGTGCACTTGGCAGCAATGTCCTGCTTCTCTTTGTCCGGGAGTCTGCTACCGAAAGAGAGCAAACGGACAAACCTCCTTTCATACCACTTGTGGTTTTTCAGTTTTTGTAGCCTGCCTACATCTCGGGATCTGTTCTCTGAATTTTCTCATGCCCTTTCATGAACGCAGTCTTTTGCAGGAGTCTGCAGAAAGTGTAGATGACATCCACGGGGGTGTTTAATAAGGGGGGGGGGGGCCTGGGAAAGGGGTTGAGGCTTCCAGTTTCCACAGTTTCTTCATCGTACTCCAGCTCTCAGAAAACTGAAATCTTCTAAAAACAGTTTTTCGGGCCCATCCCCCCGCCTGATGAATGGCTCCAGACGACTCCAGGGGATTCCGCGGGGGGGTGTCTCCAAGGACGATCAGGTTAACTCAGCCATCTCACGGTCAGCTCAAAGGGGGCTTCTCCGACCTCAGGATTCCTGTAGTATTTCCTTGCACTCTTTCTTTTTTTTTTATTAACATTTTTGTCTGATGGACAGGGTTGTGGTTGTCTGGGGTAAGATCTGTCCAAACGCCTTAAAGTCTTTAAACCCAAAAGGATTTTCTGGGCTCTTGACCTTGCCAAACAATTCCCCCATACGCACCAACCACACTTCTAAAAATGGGGTTTCCCTGCGGGCCGGTAGAACACCTTCCTGTCGCTTTTGCTCCAAACTTGGCACCCCCCGATGTACTCCACTGTTGCTGGCCGTTGTGTCAAACCAAGGGGAGTGTCACCCGTAAACCCCCCTGCCTCCCCAAATCCTGGGTGCCTCTCCTGAGCCGTTCCTGTTGGCTGTCTATCACTGGTACTCCCCATGCTTCCTTCAGGAATGCAGGTGGTCCTGAACAAGCCCCAGATCTCTGACGTGGGCCCAGGGCACTTCCCCCAACATCTCTCAGCACTTCCATCCCCGTGGGAGCAGCTACTTGGGGGGTCCTCGCTAAAATGCTCCATGTATCCTGGGTGATGTGGTACCTTGTCACATCCTGTTCCTCTCGTTGTTGGGTTGGATGACCAAAATTGTCCAGGTCACTCCACCACCTTTTTATGTACAGAGACTAAGCTGTCACTTATTGTCAGACAATCCAACGACAGCGGTACTGCGATGTCCACACTCCATGATGGGAAAAGTGAAGTCACAGTTCTTGTATTGAACTCCAGGGGAAGGGTTTTTGTATCCTGTCCTCTGCTTCCCTTTATGTCCGGGTTGGGTCAGCCCCCGGGAACACTCAGCGCAGTCCTTTCCGCTGTGTGGCAGCTGAAAAATTTTAGAATTTTTGTGACAAAATTCTATCTTTTCCCCTTTTGCTGCAGTCCTTTCAGCCCCCCCTTGCTTGCTGGGACCGTGACTCAAAAATTTTTGTCATACCGACATTGGGGCCCTTTTCCCCCCCCTTCTTCTGATCCTGGTAGAAACCCGATGTCCGTGCCTTCTTCTCCCTTGATAGCGGCGGTTTCCTCTATTTCCTGGATGGCATCTGAAGCTCCTTGTCGAACAGCTATCTAATTCCAGGGCAAAAGGGACTCCTTTTTTCCTCCAGGGTCACCTGTTTCTACCTTTATTCCTTGTAATCTCTGTGCTTTTTGTGAAGGGTTTTATGAATGCTGCGTGCATTGACTTGGGCTGGTCTTTATCCTACCTCTGCCAAATGGGATGATAGCTCCACTGTTTCATTGGGGAGGTCTTGATGCTTGGTTCCCCGTATTTTCTGGCAAACTCTGGGGGAGGAAATTGGGAAAGGGCCCTTCCCGTTGGGGGGTAACTGGACCACTGATGCTGGATGTGGGTAGCCGATCGGAAAGGTTTCTGTAGCAATCATGCAGGTCGGGGTGACCCTTTTCTCTGGACTGCGGTGGGGGTTCTGAATTCAAATTTGCGTCCTCGGGCCCTTGCTTACTGCCTAGTGAATTATCTTGTGAAATATCTCTGGTTTGTTACAGGTTTCAAAAGATCGCAACAAACAACAGACCATTAGATGTCATGCTAAACCCATTGGAATTTGTACTAGTGAAAAAATTTAATTTAGTTTTTAAAATTTTTTGGAAATTTGTCGGGAAAAATCCATGTAAAATTTCCATAAATGTTTCTAGCTTTTGATGTTTCATCACATCTAATTACTTGCTTTAACCTGCTTAGCCCATTTATTGGTGAAAAAATAGGCGAAAACAAAAACAAATGCTCCGAAACTGGCGTTTTAGAAAATGTATGAAAAAACTTCAGCTTCCCTGAGGGAAAGGTTTTTGCCAATTTTGGCTTATAAAGTTTTAATTTTCGACTTTTCCGGTCAAATACTTGGAAACCGTGCCGGGGGGTATAAAAATAGGAAAAAATTGTTTTCTGAACGGGCCCTAATCATTCACCCTTGTCTTGTCCACGCGAGTTAGACTCGCGATCGCTATTTTTTCACCCTCCCAGTGCGAGCTTGGAGCTCATTATAACTGATATTTGGGTAATACTGGGACCTCACACACTACATAACCCCATCCCCTTGCTCAAGGTGAACAGTAACCGTCCGAATTTGTCAGTGAAAAATCCCCCGGGGGCAGTGAGGATTTCGAAACGGCTAACCACAGAACGGCAGGCCAGCGCGCAACCGTGTGCGTGTGTGTGATTGTGGTGTGTAATGTGTGCGTGTGTTTTGTGTTTTTTATGGGGTAATTGAGTGTGTGTGTGTGTTTTGTGTGCGTGCAGGGGCGGTCCTAGGCATGGGCGACATGGGCAACCGCCCAGGGCGGCATCGTCGAGGGGGGGCCCATGGTGTGCCCCTCCAAAAAACAAATAATAATAATAATAATTATATAATAATAATGATGATATTAAATAGTAATAGTATAATAATAGCTCAAATAGTATATGTATAGAACAAATTCATGGTGGGGACTGGGGTATATAAGCTGGACAGTGAGCAGAGAACATTATAACGTGATGGCGAGGACAGTGAAGAGTTAACAGAGTACTAAGAACAATTATGAGATTAAGGTCGCTTGGCCAGGCAAAGAAACGACCTTAAGGGTTTTTTTTCAAGCCCTATAAAAAAAAGACAGGGAATTAGGGGAAAACGTTAAGGAAGGGCAGGATGAGATTGTAACTACGGACGAGGGATATGTGAAAAGTTTACATGATTATTTCTTGAGTGTTTTTACTCAGAGTATATACAGAACGATACCTGATAGTAAACAGATGTTTTAAAGGAAGCGATGAAGAGAACTCAAAGATTTTTGTGATAACTAAGGAAATGGAAAAGAGGGTTAATAAATATAAAAAAGAATTTAATTTTAACCAGGGCCAGATGAATTTTATGCCAGTATTAAAAGAATGCAAAGAGTTGTCAGTGAGTCGTTAGTGCACATTTTTAGGAAATCGTTGATATAGGCGAAGTTGCCGTTAATGTGAAGGAAAATAAATTTAGTCCCCATATTTTTTTAGAAGGGTGATAGAGGACTTATGTCAAATTATCGACCCGTTAGTCTAACATCAGTGGTGGGCAGAGCTGGTAGTATTTAAAATACATTTGTATTTAAATACGTATTTAAATACATTTGTGTATTTAAAACTATTTATAAATACATTTGTTTTCACGTATTTAATACAGTATTTAAATGCTTTAATGAGTATTAAAATAAAATCTTTTTAAAATACTCTATTGTAAAAACGTAAATACTTGTTTTATCAGCTAATTTAGCCCATAAACCCCCCCAACTATCTAGCAACCCTGATATTACAGTGAACCAGTGTTTCCAATTAAAGGAAATCTCCTTATTTTAAGGAAATTTAGGCCTGAAAAAGAAATTTCTAAGGAACGAAAAACCTAAGGAAATCTTAAGGAGATCCAGCTTTTTTCGGACATTTCTAGAGATATGTAGATTAAGTTAGATAGCCAGTGAACACATACACATACACATTTTATTTGCCATTGACAAAATCTCCAAAGAACAAATTATCGATGCTAATTTCTTATCATATTCATATCTACAGCATGTACCGCAGCAATAATCATGCAATGATAATAAAATACGTGATAACAATAAAATGCGTGAAATACAATTAAAGAGAATTTGTATGAGTGTTTTTTTTTTTGTCTTATTTTACGTTTATGTCTTTATATTTACGTTTATGTCTCATTTTACTCATTATTGTTAGTTATGTTACCAGTATGCAATAATATAATAGTAGGCTACAATCAGGGCTTGAAAAGCGAAATTATTTTTCAAACGGTTCGTTCCGATCAAAACAATATTAGTAACGTTTCGATTTTCGTTCCTCCTCCAAAATAACGTTCCTAAACCCGGGGTAGAAAGAAATTAAACGGTTTAGAACGTTATTCTCAAACCATGTATTAAATATGCTATTAGCCCTAATAAATAATAATGCCTATACATGACTACATTCTTATAGAGGGTAATTAAGCCATATTTTTCATGATCCACCGTATCCAACAACATCAAACCCTTAGATGTCGTAAGAATTATATTATTATACGACTTAAATAAGGCAACACACTTACATATACAATACAGGAAGCGTAGTGAAGGAGTATGCAATCTCAGTTGCCGTAAAGTAAAGACATGAATCACTACATTCTATATTAATATTATATATGGCAAAAAATATATTAATACGTAATATCACCAACTCACTAATTAAATAAATCTATTCAATTAATTCAATGACTACATGTAGTACTCCAAGGACTCGAACTTAGGACACTCACACCGAAATTTGGCGCACCAAGCATTAGGTGCGAACACAGTTAGGAGTTTAAGCACATACTCACGATATTATTATCCATTTTCGAATACTGGATATTAATCTAAGAATGTTCTTAAACTCAGCTGCAGTATCATAGCTCAATGATTGCACGAATGGAAAGTGTAAGTGATGAGACCTTAACCATAAGGGAAGATCTCGTTAAGAATTAATCCTGAACCGTGCGATTGATTCGTAATATCACCAACCCACTAAATAAATAAACGTGATTAATGAAATCAATGGCGACATGTGGTACTCCAAGGATTCAAACCTTGGACACTCACACCGAAATTTGACGCACCAAGCATTTAGGCCATGAACACAGTTAAAAGCCTATACTCACGATATATTATCCATTTTTTAATACTGGATATTAATCTAAGCATGTTCTTAAATCCAACTGCAGTATCATAGCTCAATGATTTCACGAATGGTAAGTGTAATAAAGTAAGGGAACGTGTCATGTCATGTCATGCAAGACAAAAATTCATAATTATAAAAGGAACAAAATAGTTACTCTACAAATTAAATGATGAGTGGTGCATATGATACTATTTGAAACAAAACCACATCGTCAATTGCCAAGTGAACAAATACAGTAGACTTAATTAATGTATGTATGTAATACATATGTATTTACTTAATTAAATAATTTGGCTACTGGAAGTGAAAATTGATTATTGACCAAATATGGCATGGAACGAAAACTAACGTTATTAACCGGTTATAGGGATTTTAAATACGTTTTTGCTCCGGAACAGTAAAAATATAACGGTTTTGTTTTTCCCTTTTTGTTCCGAGCATAATTTCGTTCGATTCGATTTTCGTTTTTCGTTTCCCAAAAAGTCTTAAACCGTTTCAAAACCCTGAGTATAATACTTCACCCGGATGTACATTGTAGGTTCTATATTCTTTGTTTTTGACTTGTTCTGAAAAGCGAAATATACAATAGGAAAGTATCCTTTATCATTTATCAAGCATTTTATATTTTTAAACATGATTACTGAAACATGATAAAATTTGTGTGTATTTGCAATATATTTACAATGTATTTAAAAAACAATTGATGTATTTAGTATTTAAATAAATTCGTAAAATGTATTTAGTATTTGGTATTTAGATACATTTCTCCCATGTAAATTTAGTATTTAGTATTTAATACATTCAATTATTTAGTGCCCGCTCTGGTGTAGGTAATTATATTGGAATTGTTTTGCAAAAAACATTAGAGAGGATTTAGAAAAACATAGCTTGGTCAATGATTCACAACTTGGATTCACCCAAAAGGGAGTCATGTTCTCACCAATATATTTAGTTTTTAATAGGAAAATTTATGATACAGCAATAATGATGAGGATTATGATGTGCTACCTGGACTTTAGTAGGCATTCGTCAGGTACCACACAAACGTCTCTTAAATAAGGTTAAGGCTCATGGTAAAAGATGGAAGGTTCTTCGTTGGAAACAGAGCTTGGCTAAGTAATAGGCACAAAGGGTTACAATTAATGGTTCTAATTCTGAATGGGGACTGGTGACAAGTGGGATCCACAAGGGGCTGTTTGGGTCCATTACTTTTTGTTATTTACATCAACGACTTGGATATGGGATTAGCAGTGTATATCAGCATGTTTGCTGATGATACTAAGGGGTAGGATTATTAGATCCCAGTTTGATGTAAACATATTGCAGGGAGACTGTAGAGGAACTTAATGAATGGCTAGTCAGATGGCAGATTTAAATTTAATAGTGATAAGTTCAGCGTTATGAATGTTGGTAGAAAAAACCCTGGTAATAGATACAACATAAGCAATGTATCGCTGAAAAAATTAGAAGGTGAGATGCAAAATATGGCTAGCTTTTTTTATTTGATCTCCCGTGACCAACTTTTCTGGATCTGTTGCATATGTTTGGCTAGTTTATCTTTTACCCTGCCTCGTTACCTCCAACCTGATGAGGTGATTACCACTCTAGCCAGACGGGATTTGGGTTTACTTCAAGTGATTGTTGGCCGGCTAACACGCCAATACTCCCCGCCCTTTCCCTGTTCAGGTGTTGTGGGGGAGTCTAGTCACAGTGATTCCAGAACCGCACTACACTGGGATAGGTAAAAGCTCCAGCTTCTCAACCCGACAACATCTACACCACCTACTGCTGTTCTCTTGTCCTGAAGGCATTTTTATAGACTTGGGCTTCCCCCCAGACTGTCCCGACACCATTCAACATTCTCGCTGCCTGATGTGTAACTACGTTTTACTGAGTATTGCTGTCGCGCGTCTCCTCCATCAGGCTGCTGGCAAAAGAGATTTATTGGTGCCTTACCCCTTCTCTAATATGACTATTGTTTTTTGTTCCACGAACAGTTCGTGTTTGGTTGATTTTATTAAGCTATTAATCCAAATTTTAGTCCCCTTTTTATTGTATGAATATATTTAGGGGTATCAACTTCTCATACTCCATGACTTTGCTTTCCCACCATATTCAAGATTGATAATATTAATTGATAGCAACATTTTGATATTTTGGCTACCTTGCCAGGGTATGACCCATCAAATTAAAGTATTATATTTCCTTGACATTGTGGGTATTATTGATTGTAAGTCACTGCTATGCGCCATTGCCTGCTTGAGGCCCGAGAGAAGTGCTTGAGAGCTTTTGATTTTGAAAGTATCTTACTTTAGGTGTTTGTCTGTCTCTATATTTTTTTATGTACATTTTTTCTTTCGGGTTTTTGCTCGGATTTATTGGGAGTTGATTTCTGGTCAGCCAAGATTTTCAATAGGACAGAACTACATAAGTTCGTTACCCAGTTTTCGAGGATGTTTTTTGGTTCTTGGTTTGAGTCCTCCACTGTGGCCGATATTTATGAGGATATGAGAAAAAATATTATTTTTAACCAGTTTCCTTCTTCCTTAAAGTAGTCGTCCAGACCCATTTTTTTTTTGCCTAATTATGTTGACTGTACATTCAAAACACCTAATCCACCAAAAATAATTGATTTCCAGGCCTTATTTCCGTAAAAACCGACTTTGTAAAAGCGCGCGAAAAAAAATCTTCCCTCCAACAAAGGCTACGACTGTTATTGATGACGTCAGAACAGAGACCCCGCAGACACTCTGTCTGACACCTGTCGGCAAATGTTATGATGACCGATTGTACTTCGGTGTCAGACAGTGAATCTGTCGCTGTGACCGACACTCTTCCTACACACACGCCTGCACACACGCCTGCGCACCAACACCCTTCCTGCACACACACACACAACACACACGTGTGTGGAGGGCGTGTGTGCAGGCGTGTGTGTGGGAAGTAGGCGTGTGTGTAAGAAGGGTGTCGGTGTGCAGACGTGTGTGCAGGCGTGTGTGTGGGAAGGGTGTCGGTGTGCAGGCGTGTGTGTGGAAGGAAGCGTGTGTGTGGGAAGGAGGCGTGTGGTGGGAAGGAGGCGTGTGTGCAGGCGTGTGTGTGTGCAGGCGTCTGTGTGGGAAGGGTGTCGGTGTGCAGGCGTGTGTGTGGGAAGGAAGCGTGTCTGCAGGCGTGTGTGTGGGAAGGAGGCGTGTGTGTGGGAAGGAGGCGTGTATGCAAGCGTGTGTGTGGGAAGGAGGCGTGTGTGCAGGCGTGGGTAAAACTTTGGAAGAAGTCCTTCACCCCTATCTTTTTTTTCTTCCCCCTATAGCCAACAAGCCTGGGGAACTGGCGGGAATACGGGGTTTTTGGGTGGGGGAAGCAAATATAAGTGATTTATGGCTCCCCAAAAAAATCATCAAAGTCACTATATGTAAAAATCTAACCTAACCTAACCTTAACCACAAAGTATACCTAACCTAACCTAACCTTAACCACAGAGTATACCTAACCTAACCTTAACCACAAAGTATACCTAACCTAACCTAAACCACAAAGTATACCTAACCTAACCTAACCTTAACCACAAAGTATACCTAACCTAACCTAGCCTAACCTTAACCACAAAGTATACCTAACCTAACCTTAACCACAAAGTATACCTAACCTAACCTAACCTTAACCACAAAGTATACCTAACCTAACCTAACCTTAACCACAAAGTATACCTAACCTAACCTAACCTAACCTTAACCACAAAGTATACCTAACCTAACCTAACCTTAACCACAAAGTATACCTAGCCTAACCTAACCTTAACCACAAAGTATACCTAACCTAGCCTAACCTAACCTTAACCACAAAGTATACCTAACCTAACCTTAACCACAAAGTATACCTAACCTAACCTAACCTTAACCACAAAGTATACCTAACCTAACCTAACCTTAACCACAAAGTATACCTAACCTAACCTAACCTTAACCACAAAGTATACCTAACCTAACCTAACCTTAACCACAAAGTATACCTAACCTAACCTAACCTTAACCACAAAGTATACCTAACCTAACCTAACTGGACTTATAATTTTTTGAGGCACCTCATATTTCATAGCGGTCGTGTGGGTTAACCAAGGCTGAGCGCACGCTGGAACCTTTACAGATGTGAAGTATAATAAGCATACAATACAGTGCGGTAGTTCATTTCAGTCAAAGCCGGAAGGATGAGTTCCAAAGTATTTCCCAGGCGTGTGTGTGGGAAGGGTGTCGGTGTGCAGGCGTGTGTGTGGGAAGGAAGCATGCTGCACCCATAAAGGATGCATGCATGTGGCATATAGCAAAAAAAATCTATCAGAAACACCCAAATATCTTCAAGTACTATTATATTTATCTCTGTGTTTACGTGCCTCTGATCAGCGCGGGAAGATGAGCCTCCCTGATGGTACGTCACGGAGCCTGAGCCTGAGCGTCTGCAAATCTTGAGTGCGTTTTGAGAACTCGGGGAATTTGCAGATTTTGATTGCGGATTATTTAAAAACGGCTAACTGGATACAAAAAGTGACGACGTATTGTTGATATACTCGTCAATGGCTATGATTTGACTGCATTAAATCAGGAATGATGAAATGGTCTGGACGACTACTTTAACACGAGAACTTTGCCTTTTTAACAAGGAAAGGAGACCTGTCCAGCTGAATGAAGCAATATAGATAGCGAACGACTGAGCGTCCGCCCACAACGCTAAGTTCTCCTCCTACAACAATTCAGAGATTCCCCCCTCCTACAACAACAAGAGATTATCCCCTCGACATGCTACTCCACTGAAGATTTTACCTTCTGGGTATCAGAGTCCCTCAACTGTGATGTATCACAATTGTGGGGAAGCTGGACACATACGACCACGTTGTCTCCATATTCCTCGAGTATTTAAGGATAGAACAACTTCTAAAGCCCCCTCCCCATAAGGGTGGATTTTGTTTACAAGATCGTAAAGTACCTAACTTCTCAGTTTCGGGGACTATCAATAGGTGTTCCTCTAATATTTGAGACACTGGGTGCTCTTGTGTCGTAGTTTCTGAGGCCCTGCCAGACATTTACCCATCACTCTGTCTTAAAGTACAAGTTGCTAACTATTTAGGACGCACCGACGAATATCCTGTTGATTAGGAGCCACTTACGGTAGCTCCCTATTTTTCTATCCACTATTTACAAAAAAAGGAGTCTCCACCTACGAGGCAGCTGTAGTGGGTTGATCTTGATCGAAGTTGCCTAGTATCATGTTTTTATGCATTTATCCGATACAATAAAAACAGTCTACCTTTCTTTTATGCTTACAAATTATATTCGTTTTGTGTAAGCAGGATATGATCATTCATTACATGGAAGGTGTTTACCTCAATTTCATACACTGAATGTTGATGGAAAATCATCAAAATCTTCTTAAATCTTAAATAAAACGCGTCGACAGGGTACTAGCGCCGTGTAATGTGTTAAATATGTGTTGATACAGAAGCAGCCGGAGTCAGAAATTTTGTCAAGGAATACTTTTCACAGTAAAATAGTACATATATAACGTAACTGACATCCGCCTACGTGTGTTGGAGATCCAGAGATTCTGAGTTGCAATATGTATGTTTTGAATCAGTATTTTATATATGTATATCTCTCTCTCTCTCTCTCTCTCGCTCTCTCTCTCTCTCTCTCATCTCTCTCTCTCTCTCTCTCTCTTCTCTCTCTCTCTCTCTCTCTCTCTCTCTCTCTCTCTCTCTCTCTCCTCTCTCTCTTCTCTCTCTCTCTCTCTCTCTCTCTCTCTCTCTCTCTCTCTCTCCCTCCCTCTCTCTCTCTCTCTCTCTCTCTCTCTTCTCTCTCTCTCTCTCTCTCTCTCCTCTACTCTCTCTATCTCTCTCTCTCTCTCTCTCTCTCTCCTCTCTCTCTCTCTCTCTCTCTCTCTCTCTCTCTCTCTCTCTCTCTCTCTCTCTCTCTCTCTCTCTCTCTCTCTCTCTCTCTCTCCTCTTCTCTCCTCTCTCTCTCTCTCTCTCTCTCGCTCGCTCGCTCGCTCGCTCGCTCGCTCGCTCGCTCTCTCTCTCTCTCTCTCTCTCTCTCTCTCTCTCTCTCTCTCTCTCTCTCTCCTCTCTCTCTTCTCTCTCTCTCTCTCTCTCTCTCTCTCGCTCGCTCGCTCGCTCGCTCGCTCGCTCGCTCTCTCTCCCCTCTCTCTCTCTCTCTCTCTCTCTCTCTCTCTCTCTCTCTCTCTCTCTCTCTCTCTCTCTCTCTCTCTCTCTCTCTCTCTCTCTCTCTCTCTCTCTCTCTCTCTCTCTCTCTCTCTCTCTCTCTCTCTCTCTCTCTCTCTCTCCTCTCTCTCTCTCTCTCTCTCTCTCTCTCTCTCTCTCTCTCTCTCTCTCTCTCTCTCTCGAACACTACTTCCACCCTCCAACAGAGTGGCAACCGCTAATTTCAGTGTCACTGTTACTGAACTCAACGCATTGCCTAGTGCGCCATTCTGCAGTAAGCACATATAGTGGGGGGCCTAACTGCATTTACAGGGGTCAATTGTTCCATTCCGGAAACAAAGCTGCCTTTTAGCACAGTGAAAGAGGTATGTCTTAGGGTTCAGAATATCACGGGGGCAAGCTACTCAAGGTCTGGAAGCATATTTCCCAAGTGTATACAGTTTCGTCTCACACGCGAATTTTTCGGAATTTAAAACCTACTGTAAGGTTAGGTTAGGTTGGTTAGGTTTGGTTAAAATACCATTCCTAAGGTAAAATGAGCTGGGAAATTCATTGAGACCATTTTTAAGTATGTCCCATGGTTAGTTTAATGGTTACAGCCCAAGCGCCAGTTGAGGCGTGTAGACGAAATCGCTAACAGTTGGGAAATGCGCGGTCTGGAAAGAGAATTATGGGATGTGTTCTATGCATACCTTAAAGCAGTCAGAAGCTTGGTTAAATCATGTACTAATCAGTCCACGTTGGCATTTGGCATCACAGGCACAAAGAGCTGTGCACGGGAGATCCGCTCTCAGACATTTGCAGTTGCCTCTGCACCCTTGCTTGCACCCACACTTGACCAACTCATTGCAGATTTTTGATGCCTCTGGTAGGGTCGTCCACACAGGCCTGTAGGTGCTGTCCTTCTTTACCCATCCCCATTCCTCTGGATTGTGAACTTCCGGTTGAGGGATCACAGCCTCTTTCCAAAGAAGTGCTTGAAGTATGGCACGTTTTGTGTGTGTTCTTGGAGGGCGGCTTGGGTTGGTGGGATCGTCTCCAGCATTCTTCCTCTCTTAGTGAAGAGGTGTTTCCTGGTGTCGTTCACTCTGCAGTGTATGCTGGTCTTATCGTACATGAGAGAGACGAATCGTTCAACTTCAAGGAAAATGTCTGAGAGAGTTTCTGGGGATGTCAACATCTTCAGGAAAACTCTCGTGAACTCAGGATCAGACATCCACACGTCCCAGCATGTTTTCTTGCCGACACTGGAGAAGAAGGAGACCGTGTCGCAGCCTGTGAATGCGTGGAACATCAGGGATGCGGTTGCTTTTTCTGGCCCCAGTGCTGTGGCAAACTCATGAGCTGGTAGAAATCTGAAATGGGTTCCAACTCCAAAGGCAATCCACAGCGTATCGATGTTCAGAGAGAGGTAGTGAGCTGTTGCCAGCACGACAACATCAGTGTCTGATGTTTTGATCATCACGTCGCTGTGATTCATCTGGGCCATGTCAAAGCAGTGCACTATGAGCCTTGTGTCCGCTTCTTCGTGTGAGCAGGGTGACAGCCGGCATTTCTGGTCTTCTGAAATGTCACTGGAAGTGACAATGTCTGTACCCTGTGTTGCGATGACCACTTTTCCATCTTCCTTGATGAGCTTTACATTTTCGGACAGGAAGTGAAACAACTCTGTCTTGTTTTGGCTGTTTCGAAGAAACTCCGGCCAGTTGCGTGGCAGTGCAACATCTGCATTCACTCGTCTTCTGATGCCGGACCCTCGCTTCATCCTCACTGAAGATTTCAAGCTGTATTCACGGTAACAGTCCCAGACAATGTCAACACGATCTGCCGTAGCCAGGAATGAGAGGATGCGCGGCAGAAAAACAGTGTCACTGTATTCTTGGAAGGTTTTGGCTTGTCCTGGTTTCAACATGTGGACAAGGGCAGCACCGTCAATGACAACAGCCGTCACTTTGGGCTCACTCAGCACGTGGTCATGACTTCTCTCAAAGCATCGAAGAAGGTCAGCTTTGTTGCCCTGCCGAAGATCACCAGAGTCGGACAGTGATGGTGGAAACGACTGGTTCTCATGCTCAAAGAACTCATTGAGATCACCTCCTCTAGCCTGACACCCGACGTACAGTCTTGCAAACAAGCCACAGTTGCTTTTTGCTGTTTTCAGTTTCAGGTCTTTGGTCGTTTTTGAAGACTTATTCTGATTGCTGAACAGAGTAACACGGTTCATTTGCATAGGGTCTGACAGTAGCTTTGTTCTCTGTTGGAGCCTTTCATCCAGGAATGCCAGGTAGGCTGCTCGGCCCTTCTCTTTTGCATTTGTGACTGCTGCTACTACTTCTGCATTTGCCATTACTTTGGTTGAAATCGAAAGGAGTTCTGTACTCTCTTCGGCGAATGGGTTGCCAAGATGGGAGATTTTCTTTATGAGAGACTCCAAGTCAGTTTGAAACCGTCGTTGGTGGGCCTCTGTCTGCTCGTGATGTCGCTTCTCAATGTCACTGACAGAGGTCTTGGACTCCTCAAATTGCCTGACAAGTCGGGCAACTTCTGGCCCAGCTGTCATCCATCTTTCAAAGGCATCAGGACTTTCTGTTAGACCAATGGCGCCACCCTCACCTTTGACCATTGCATTCATTTGGTCATGAGCCTGGTCCAGAGCGATAGATGAGAAGGGTTTGTCAGTCTTCTGGATGGTGAACTTCCCTGAAGCAAAAGCCTGAGCAACCTCTGGAGCTTTGGTCGGGAGTTCTTTCATGTCCCTCAAATGGACAGGCAGCCAGCGTGCATAGTGGTAGTGGTCTAACAGGAAGAACCATGGCAGCAGTTCTTCAATGGACTGCATGTACAGGAGGAAATCTGAGCTTCGGAGAGATCTCACAAATGTTAAAACTGACAGCTCAAACTCCATCACGAGCGACCAGTACAGAAACTGAGGATGCTCCTTTTGCTTCTCAGACTTCCACTCCATGAAAGACAATCTGTTGTCTCCTTGTTCAGTGTACTGCTTGTAGGCTTCAGCTTGAAGGAGAAACAAGGCAGCAACAGTGACCTCATGAGCATACCTGGTCTTCTTCAGGTCTCCACAGTTCAGCAAGTTTTTTGCGGTAGCAGGTCCCACAATGTTAGCTTCAGAGATTGCTTGAGTCCAGCCACTGTCTTCCAGCCAAGTCCCAACTGCACTCCACGCTGCCTGCTCGATGTGAAATCCTCCCATGACTACGACCAGTTTGTCTTCTCCGTAACTCTCAGGCCATGTCCATTGAATGGTCTTTGCAATTTTGAAGAGGGGCTGATCACATGTCAGTACTGGGATCTGTCCAGGGTTGAGGTTCGTGGTAGCGTTCTTGATGACGTCCATGGCATGGCGAATCATGGCTGGAGAATGTGCAGGGTCTTCAAATAATGGAAGAAGCCTACCAGGGCACTTTGGTTTGACAAGCTGGTGGCTGTTGGCGTGGAAGGCCGCCCAACTGAGGTTGAGGTCTTTTGTTGGCGCATCTTTGCAGTGGCAGTGCACGTACTGGAGCCAGTCAAACTCATGCTGGATCACAGATCCTTCTTCATGGGTCTCCGGTGACAGAGGTGTGGTTGCAGCAGGAACCTGATGTCCTTAGGAGGCGTGGTGACGGGTGGCACCTGAGTGTAGTAATCAGGAAGATGCTGCTGTGGTGCTTTCCAGCGGATAAGTCAATAGGCTCCATCGCCTCCCCATGGCCTTCAGAGTCTGGATGCTGGAACAAAGATATTGCTGTCCCATGAAATGACCCCTTTGCAGTGGATGATGGCGGGTTGTGGTCTATGTTATCAACAGCCCCAGTTGTGAAAACAGATCCGTGTAGCCCCGATGGAACAACCACACCTTCTTTCTTGTAGTGTGCGCATACAGCATTAGACAGCTCATGTGAGAGTTGATTGATTCTCTTGGAGGACACTGACACTCCAGCATTGTGGAACTTGTCTATGAGGCCTTTCTTGCGCGTGTGTGTGTGAATCAGGAGTCCCATGTACAGGGGAAACGGAGTTTCTTTCTCTAGATCATGTCTGTACTTCGTTGGATCTCCCGCTCTTGTGCGTTTCACAGCATTGTATTTCAGCATCTGAGCGATAGACAGACTTACAGGGTTCACTTTCCGATTTTCATGTTTTAAAATGCCTGGCCCTTCAAGGATCATATCAACAAATGAGAGTACAAGTACCGGCACTGCTGTCTCCTGACAGTTCTCCTCAAAATTTCCATCGAAGGTGTAGCATTCACTGAACAGGTTGGCTCGTACTATCTTGGCAGCCTCCGCCAAGATAAGCGCCTCTGTAGTTTGGGTTTTGTCCATTGCTTTTGACAGGGCTTCTCCAACATCTGTGTCTAGGATTAGCAGAACATCTCGTCCCTTGTTGTGAGCAGTGAGGCCAGGAATGTGGGCCAAAAGTTTCTCCTTCAGCCTTGTTGAGTTTTCCCGACATTTTCTGCTATGTCCCAATTCATTCAAACGTTTCTGGTACAGAGAGACAGCATCAGCGAGCTTGACAAGATGTGGGTCTTTTGAAAGCTCATCTTCCAGATACATGACCAGCTCTGCAAATGCAATCCCTGTGAGTGGTGCATCCCTGTCTGAGTCGCATGATGCCTGTGTTCTTTCCACACTTCTTGCTTTGTTGTACAACTCACTGAGGCATTCTCTATGATACACCAAGTCAATGGCAATCACATCACCTGCTGCTAGCTTTGCAAGAATCTTTGTATCACCGACCTTCAGAGCAGCTTCTCGGATATGTGTATCCAACTGAAAAGTGGAACCTTTTGAAAGATGCACCCCAATTTTTCCGCAGTCAAACACGCAACTTTCTCTTGAAGAACTTTGTCCACATTCACGCCGGACTCTCTTATCTGACCCTACTGTGCTTCACTTCCAGTCTCTTCAAGTTTCCTCTTTTCTGCTCTGTCCAACATTCGTTGATTATACTTGGCTCTGCAGTTTTTGTGCCATTTTGCTCCTTGCTTTGACAGTGTGGATGAGATTCCAGAACCATCATCGAAGTTTTCAACGTTCAGAGAAGATGGAAGGCACCCTACTCTTTGGAAACACAATAAATGAGTTTCTATCGAAGCGTAGCCTTGTGATGTAGGATGATAAGGTCTTCATTGCTTTTTGTTTGGCAGAAGATGCACGATTTCCAGTCTGTTGGTCTACATGCGGAACTTGCCATTTTCGGTCTCTGGAGTTCTCAGTCTCAGTCTCAGTCAAGTCTCAGTCTGAAACAGAGATAAACAAAATGTTAGATATTTTTGCAAAGATATCTTTCATATTAAGCACGAATAGCATAGTTTTCATATGAAAGTCATATCATGGATATCATTTATTTCCACAATCAACTTATTATATTTTTATTAAAGCCGTTTTCGCACATTTCGAAATATTAAATGTCAAATATTTTCAAATTTTCGAAAGTTTCCCTTATTGAACACTTTCTGCAGTCAGAATTAATTCTGTTTTAACTATTTTTACAATAAGGAGTGCATATTTTGAACCTGACATTTATCAAAAGTACGAGTTATTGTTTTCACAGTACTCGCGATATAGTGCTAAGTTGACAAGTAAGCAATATTTTTTAAGGAGGTCAATTTGCTTGCCCCCTGTGATTTTTGGCATGCTGTAGGTGTCTTCTAATCACACACAAAGGGACAGAATTGTTTCCAACCGTGAACAATTGTTACGGCTAGGCCCCCCACTATAGCCAACGCATGACCAGCCGATTGATCCAAGCGGGGCCACACTGGACCTCCCGTCTTACCCCAACCCCCCTACCAAAGGAGCGTGTTGCCCACCGAAGGGAACTACAACCCGCCCCGCGGTGGACTCAACTTCCAGATAGAGGGGCGCGCGGGGAAGATACAGGATGCCACGCACGGCAAACACGTGGGGAGCGGAGCGTGAAGTTTAAAAGGAAGAAGAAGCGTGAGACGAAAGAGAAGGGTCTCAACCGGGCCTAGAATCGCCCTAAGAAAGGAGAGAAAGGGGGAGGAAGCATAAAGGCGACATCACCGGAAGGTTCCACCTCCCAGTGACGAAGGGGGAGCGCTTGGTCCACGAGCCCGACGGCCACCAAACCCAACAATGGCAGGCAGGCCGCCAGAGTAGGTGGCGCCGTCGACCACGCTTCAAGCCCCGCCACCACGACAAGGTGACTCCCCATAGCGGGGCTATTATAACCAGGTTAGGTTACCGTTAGGTTAGGTAAAGGTCAGTTAGGTTAGGTATTCATAATCACAGGTAAAAGATTACACTGGGGAACAAATTTTTGTTGAGTTAGGTCTGACACTTGTTATTAAGTAATTTTTGGGTGCTGAATCCAAAACTGATCTCAGTTTTTCTCTATCACGTCAAGTTTTTGAACTGTAGGATTTTCGTTTTCTTAAAAAATATGAAAAATACTGTACATAACAGTAACAGTGCTTATTTTATAAAAAGTTGCAAATGTTAACATACAATGAAAAATGAAAGAAATAGGCATGAATAGAATGTTTATTTAACATTATCATGTTTTTAGAAAGGATAAGGCTATAATTGTGTGCAGGTTAAGGTAAAAATTTACGTTTGTAGCTTTGTCTGGAGTGTTCAACTTGAGGACTATCGCATTTGATGCTCCAACAATAGTCAGCCATCATATGCACATCCCATCTACCCTGGTAACGTTTCTTCCATAACCTTCAAATCTTGGTGAAATCGTTCACCTTGCTCGTCGCTAGCAGCACCAAGATTTTCCGGAAAGTTGGCAAGATGGTTATGCAAAAAATGTACTTTAATACTCATGTTGCAACCAAGCGCTTTGTAGCTCTTCAATAGTTTCTGAACAATTTCTGTGTAATTACTTGCACGTGTATTTCCAAGAAAGTTCTTGACGACGTCTTTGAATGATAGCCAAGCATTTTTTTCAAGGTCTGACATAGTACCGTTGAAATGTTCATCTTTGATGAGCTGTCGAATTTGTGGACCATCAAACACACCGGCCTTGATTTTTCAATTGAAAAGTCCAGGAAATGCCAAGATGATGTACTTCAAACAGTCGCATCAGTTGACAATGCTTTTACAAATTGCTTCATGAGACCTAGTATTATGTGCAGAGGTGGGAATATTATTTTCTTCCTGTCAACAAGTGGCTCATGTACAATGTTAGGATCTCCAGGTTTAAGATCAGATCTCGGAGGCCAATTCGTCTGAACCCAATGCTTCTCTCGAGCTCTGCTATCCCACATACAGAGAAAGCAGGGATACTTTGTGTATCCACGTTGTTGACAAGAAGGAAGGACACCATTTTAAGGTCAACACAGATGATACCAATTGTGTTGTCATATTGCAATAACTCAATGACTCTCTTTACATCTCCATATTCTTCACGAAGACAGACCGAATGCCCAATAGGGACTGCGCCAAACAAATTGCCAAAACAAAAAAGTTTTACTACAGCACAAGTGGAATTTTGCTTATCTGGAGGGTAAGCTGTGGAGAAAAAACTTGACGTGCTAGAAAAAAACTGACTACAGATTTGGAATCAGTATGCCAATTTTAGTCTAAATAAGCTCAAAAATCTAACTCAACAATTATTTTTTTTCAAATTGTTCCCCAGTGTTATTAGTTATACATCCATACTCCACTCCATACACACTTTTTAACCCTTCAATACATCCCACATTCCCTCCCAGTCTACTCTGTCATATGATTTGGTATTAGTCCAGATGAACACCGAACTCACTTTGGTGGACGAAACTATTTTTTTCTGGTGTGTTTTTATGTGTTTTAAATGAATCTGCTAGCCATTTCTGTGGCAATTGTTTTTTATTTTTTATTTTTTTTATGTAAAGGCTAGTTTTTTGTTTTTTTGTTTTTTGTAGTTAGGTAAAGGTTAGGTTTAGGTTCAATTTTTTTTTTCAATTTTGGAAAAAAAAAAAAAAAAAAAAAATTGCGACAGAAACGGTTAGCAGATTCATTCAAAACACATAAAAACACACCAGAAAAAAAATAGTTTCGTCCATCAAAGTGAGTTCGGTGTTCATCTGGAGTAATACCAAATCATATGACAGAGTAGACTGGGAAGGAATGTGGGATGTATTGAAGGGTTAAAGAGTGTGTATGGAGTGGAGTATGGATGTATAACTAATAAGCTTTTACCTGTGATTATGAATACCTAACCTAACTGACCTTTACCTAACCTAACGGTAACCTAACCTGGTTATAATGGACGAGAGTTTCGCGGTCGTTTTCAGAGACACCGACTTTTTTTTCTTGGCCTACAATAGGTGCTTGTTCTAATAAAGATAGTTTTATTTTGCGCAAACCTACAACAAAACAAATTTAAATCCGAATTTTATTGTACCGTTTCCATTAAAAACACTGAATCTGGGTCTTTTAGGTTTTAATGAAACCTATAAGGTTAGGTTAGGTATACTTTGTGGTTAAGGTTTGGTTAGGTTTCATTAAAACCTATAAGGTTAGGTTAGGTTTATTTATTATTATTTTTTTTTTAATGGGTTTGCGCAAAATAAAACTATCTCCATTAAAACAAGCACCTATTGTAGGCCAAGAAAAAATAGTCTGTGTCTCTGAAAACGACCGCGCAACTCTCCTCCATTATTACCCCTAACCTAACCATTACCGTCAGCGAGTTTTCCCCGATTTATGTAGGGACGAGCATTTCGGTAGACGACAGTACCAGGTACCATGAGGCAAGGATGGGTAATGTCACCGTGGTTATGCAACTTGTTTATGGATGGAGTAATAAGATAAATCAAAGCAAAATCTAACCTAGCCATTACCGTTGGCGAGTTTTCCCGATTTGTGTAGGGATAAAAATATCGGTAGACGACAGTACCAGGTACCAATAGGATGGGTAATGTCACGGTGGTTATGCAACTTGTTTATGGATGGAGTAATAAGATAAATCAAAGCAAAGGTTGGTGATGTTGGTATAGACTCAAGAGTATTCATTGGCTCGTCAAGTAACACTTAAACCATGATGTACCACTACTTATTATGAGGCAAGACAACAAAAGGAACTCAATTAATAAGGTATTTTGAAACTATCATAACCATGAATATGTACAGCCTACAAAGAGAAGACTACGACGATGAAAAACATTCGAGTAGTTTTGGGCGAAATTGATATTCCAGGTGCTATATTTCCGTGCTCGCTGACAACATAGAGAAGACCTGAGGTGATGGTTGATGTGCAAAGGCTTCTAAACCAGGAAAACAGTCACAGCAGAGTCTCATTAAGAAGTAAGCAAGTGGTAGGGACATATTACGTACCTACCAGTTGCGTACCTTTTGACGAGGCTCTGTTATGACTCTGTTTTCTTGGTTTAAAAGCCTCTGCACATCAGCCATTACCTCAGGTCTTCTCTATAGTGTTGTCAGCGAGAACAGAACACAGTAATATAGCACCTGGAATATAAATTCTCTCTCTCTCTCGTATATCTCTCTCTCTCTCTCTCTCTCCTCTTCTTCTCTCTCTCTCTCTCTCTCTCTCTCTCTCCTCTCTCTCATCTCTCTCTCTCTTTCACGGAGAAGAAAGACGAGGAGAGAGAGAGAGAAAGAGAGAGAGGAGGAGGAGAGAGGAGAGAGAGAGAGGAGAGATGAGGAGAGAGATGACGAGAGAGAGAGGACGAGAGAGAGAAGAGAGATGGAGAGAGAGAGGAGAGATAACGGACGAGAGAGATAACGAGAGAGAGAGCGAGAGAGAATAACGAAGAGAGAAAGAGCGAGAGAGAGATAACGAGAGGTGGTAACGAGAGAGAGAATAACAAAAGAGAGATAACGAGAGAGAGATAACAAGAGAGATAACGAGAGTGAGAGAGATAACGAGAGAGAGAGAGAGATAACGAGAGAGGAGAGAGAGAGAGAGAGAGAGGAGAGAGAGAGAGAGAGAGAGATGAGAGACGAGGATGAGAGAGACGGGAGATTGAGAGAGAGGGAGGAGAGCAGACGAGAGAGAGAGAGGAGAGAGCAGAGAGAGAGAGAGAGAGGAGATGAGAGAGAGAGATAACGAGAGAGAGAGAGAGAGATAACGGGAGAGATAACGAGAGAGAGAGAGAACAGAGAAGGAGGAGAAGAGAGAGAGAGATGAGGAGAGAGTGAGGGAGAGAGAGAGGAGGGAGAGAGAGAGAGTGACCATTGGACCGAGTAAGAGCGAGAGGAGAGAGAAGAAAAGAGAGAGAGAGAAGAGGAGACGATGAGAGAGGAGGAGAGAGGAGAGAGAGGGAGAGATGAGCGAGGAGAAGAGAGGACAGAGAGATGAGAAGAGAGCGAGGAGAGAGAGAAGAGAGAGAGGAGGAGAGGAGATGAGAGAGAGGGAGAGAGAGAGAGGAGGATAACGAGAGCGAGAGAGAGAACGAGAGAGAGATAACAAATGAGTAACAATCGCGAGAGAGAGAGAGAGAGGAGAGGATGAGAGGGAGATGGAGATGACGAGAGATACGAGGAGGGAGAGAGAGATGAGAGGAGGAGAGAGAGAGAGAGATAACGAAGAGATAACGAGGAGAGAGAATACGAGAGATATAACTCAGCTAGCTGCCTATGTTGAGGTCGTGTGTGGTGTTTGGGGGGGGGGGGGGGGTTGGGGTTTTTTTTTTTTGGGGTTTGGGGGGGGGGGGGGGGGGACGGGATCATAGCACGTAGATCGCGGAACGCGATGGGCTCCACCAGCATGTATGCCTCGTTTATGCGTTCTGAACATCCCTCTCCGACTCGGCATGCGGAAAACCCTTCACGACAAGAGGGAAATAGGGCCCAAGGCGACCATTGTTTGTTATGAACTGAAAACCTCTACCAAGCTACCCACCTCTCAAATGTGGTAGAGAAAAGTTCACGGGTTTTTATGAGTCACTACGCGCTTTGCCTCGGCCCCGGTTTTCGTGCGCAAATGGACGCCTGAACTTTTGGGGTTTCCTGAACGGTTTTTTGAAATGTCGCAAAGGGAAGAGGCCTAGATATATGGGGGGATAATGCCTGGAACTTCCCCGGGTCTTGGGTAAACGAGGGGCCTTTGGGCGCCAAGATGGCGCCCAAAAATCGATTTGTCGCTACTCTTTTATATGGTACTTACCTTCCCAAAAAACCTTTTTTGGTCCTACTAAAAACCTTTTAGTGGGTGAAATCCAGTTTTAAAATTTATCTGCTTTTTCGTTTCGGGTTTTTGTCTGGGCGATCATTTTTAGCGATGATTTAAAGGGAAAGGATTTGTGTGGGTTTTTGGTAGCACAGCCGGGTTTTTGGCAGGCGCTCAAAAAAACGGCAATATTATAACACGCTATCTGCAGAGTCACGGCATGCCCAAAAATTAATTTCGATCATAAACTTGTTTTATAGTTTGATAGCAATTTGATTCTGTAGACATGAGTTGTGTTTTCTTCTTTTTTTATAACCCCCAAGAAAAAAAACCCATACAAGTCTGCCAAAAACCTCCCTACACGAAATATACGTGTATTTTTGATTCACGCTTATTATAAACAGACAACACTAGATTGTACTCGACGTTTATAAAATAAAACATCTTTGCTCATTCAACAAAAATTGGTTTTTGGATCAGGTATCCCAAAAAAACCGTGCGGTGGGGTTTTGGTACATTTCGGTCGACCCCCCGGGGGCGACCCCGCCTACCCCCAAAATGCACCGTGTAAAAAAACGTGACTAGTTATGTCTGGGGCCCATGTTTATAGAAGTAGAGAAACAGTGGTACGCCCTTTTTAAAAAATTTAATATATAATGTTAAGTTCAAATTTAAAAAAACTGATAAATTCACCGTTTGACGGGCAGTCGCTTTTCTTGCGATAGATTTCGCTTTCCCTTTTCACGTAAATTGTGCCACTTCTTCTCCACTTTTTTTTGGGTGCGACGTAATGTGAAAAACAAGCATTCTGCGATGGCCCCTCTCCCCAAGCCGTGCTTGTCATCAATTTTTAAGTGGGGGGCCCAAAATTTCCCTTTGAGTATGGCCTTCCTCTCATTTATTTAAAGAATTTTTTTAACACCTCGTGCTGCGTCCGTTGGCCGTTCTTTGGGGGTTGTTTTGGGCTTATCCATTGCTACCACGTGGTTTAAGGTCAGTTTGGGGTCACGCAGGTCCCCTTTGGGGTACGGGATGGACTGCCCAAGTATATACAAAAATGGCGCCACCTGCAGTTGCCGCTCGAAACAAAAACATAATTTGCCCTCGAATTCACTTTTGGTCCTATCTTTTCACAAAGTTCATTTTCCCTTTCCAATATTTGTTAACATAAAACTTCAACCATATATATGGGTACGCGTAGGCCAATAAAAAAGTAAAATACAGAATTTCGAATTTGGCGGGTTTTTTTTTATGTAAAATTGAAATTTAAGGGGGTTTGCCATTTCAACCTTTTGGTTTGAGCACTTTTTGCTTGCAAAAATGGACTTTTTATTTATATGCAAAACATAGCTTAGCCCCCTAAAGAAACGGTTCTTTGCACTATCATCAATTCTTGACCACTTTACAAAGAAGGTGAGCTGAGGCAAATGATACGAGGGCGGGTTTGATACTGCGACAATAGCTTCGAAAAAAAAACGCCAACGGGTGGCGGGTAAAAGCCTTTTTGGAGCGTTGCCAGGGCAACTTCTTGTCTCCGGGCAAGGGCGCGGGGTAGTCAAGGGGTAAAATTGATTTAAATAAAAAGTAAACTTTTTTTTGGATGGAGAATGCGTTAATTGTTCATTACTGTCACTGATGTGCTGTTTGAAGTGTTTTTACGACTCGCTTTTAATTTTTCTATAATACTAAAATTTTGGGAAAACCCAATGCGCATTTCTGTAAACAATTGTAGTTTTTTCACCACGAGCACTTTTTTTAAACACCCGGGGGCATTTTGATTAGCAATATCAACCTGCTCCGGTGGGAATTTTGTATTGTGGGGATATCGCATGGCAAATAGTAAAAAAAATTTTTTAAGGTCAGGTGTTATAAATGGGCCTGTTTGCCTGTACCTCTGGTGTCGAAGAAAGGTCGGGGAGGATAGGTGTGCGAGTTCTGTAGTTTAGGCATTCTCTCACAAAAGACTTTTCTCTCAAATAAAAATGAAGTTCATATAAAATATAGGCCCCCTAAATTTATCGAAAAACGTCTTTTTTCAGGATGGCTTTCCTTGAAAACCAAAGTGGGTCGAAGCCCGCAACTAGACAGAGGTCGGGATCCAATTTGGCCGTTTGTTGGCGGTGGAGGGTTTGCTGGAGTGGGGTGCCTACGTACGCGGCGTGAGAAGAGGGGAACCCTTCTCCAAGAATAGCGGACCCGGGAGGGTGTTGACAAGCGGGGGTACCCAGTGAGAGCATTGCAAAAGGATCTGACCCCCATGGTGCTGCCCGGGAAAGAAAAAAAAAGCCCAGTTTGCCCCTCCAGGGGTGTTATTGCCCGGGTCCGTGACCAGAAGGATAATACTTTTTGGGAAAAGAAGGTTGTGGAAGTGGTGAGAGACAGAGCAACTAAAGCAGTAAAGGAATTCGTAGAAAAATATGGACAGGCGTTTGACATAAGGGCCCTGCCCCATACGATCTACCTTTGCAAGGCCGGAACCCCCTGTCCAACCCCCAGCTGTGCCACGCGAGAGCCCCCTGCGTGTGACTGCCCCCTGGCCAGCAAAAGCCCTACTTTAGACCTGGAGGGCTGTACTCCAGGGATAAAAGTTGGGGAGGAGAGTGCAATGATGATGACAGGGGTAGACAAGAATGGACGCTAGAAAGTGAAAGCAGCAAAAGAAAGCATTTGGAAGGGAGGTTAAAGCTGAAAAAAACAGAAGCAGAAAGAGAAAAAGGTCAGACGTTTGAGCTGTAGGAGAATTTTCCTGGGCCAGGCTGAAGATCATCGGGTTTCTGAGAGGGGACGGAGGAGTCTTTACCCTCACTCAGAGGAAAGAGGCAGGAGTAACAGGGGGCGCTCCCATACTGAAACCCGACTGCCAGGGAGAGGCTGGGGTCCTGGCACCCTTGTGTGCAGTATTTGGACAGGAGCTGCAAAAAGAAACACAATGCCATCCGGAACCTGGCGCTGGCAAGCACCAGTTCGACTTCCGCCCTGCTGCTGCTCCCTTTGGGCTTCGGATTCCCCCAGGCCCTTTATCCTGAGGGCCACCTCTCCCCAGAATGTCGTCCCCCGGTTGCGATCCAACAAGATGAGGAGGGCCAGGCAGGATCCGGGCATCGGCCAGGGACCTTGACCGGGGTCCACCAGGGTCCCAAAATAGTTGGATTGGGTTCCGAGGGGGGAAAGGGACAAGCCCAGGGCGGGGGTGCCCGACAGCTATGGGAAACTCACCCAAGGTTGATCAGGGAGACATGTGTCGTGACGGGGGCCCCATCTGGAAGGTATTTTGGCACTTTGCCAGAGACCCGGTGCCACCGAGAAGCCTGCGTTTTAAGGGGGCTCAGGCTTTATGACTGCTGGTGATATACGACTCCACCGCCCATGATCGTACTGCAAAGGGGACTCAAATAGGGCCCAACACGGGGTGGAAGGGTGGTACTCACGCCCCCTTTGGAGAAGATGCTGGGGACGCAAGCTCTTCTGGAGTATTGCGTGTTTCACACAAACGAGTTGCCCTGCGCCACCTTATCACCAGCATGAACGGGCCTACCTCATCTGACACTGGCTTCACGGGTCCCGTGGAAATCTGCTGCCAGCGTGAAAAGAATGCAGTACAACGCAAGTTTAGAGGGGCCAGGCGGTGAAGTTCTCACGGAGATACCGGGGTATGTCAACAGTCCTGACCAGCAGGTCTCCCACCCCTGGTCCGGCGTGAAGCGGGGGTTTTCCCAGTATTTTGGCCCATTTTCCCATGGGCAATTGAATAATAATGGCATTACAGTAGTACCGAAAACTCCGTTATTTTTGCCATAAAGTTTAATTAGGATAAATCAGATTAGGTTAGGTTAGAGGTGGGGTTTGGTTTTGGACAGATGATAAAGAAAGAAAAAAAAATTTCCAATAATATGGCAGGGGTGAACGTAGATGTTTGCGGGGCGGCCTGGAGGGGCAGACTGCCCCCCCACCCCCCCCCCAAAATATGAAAAAAAAAATGATTTCCGACAAAAAAAAAAAGCCAGATTATTCAAAATTATCAAAACTATTCAGGAGGATTAAATTTCGGTCTCAAAATCGGTGGTTTTCCCAAAACAAAAATTTAGAAGATATTTAGGTAACATGTAAGAGGCCCCTTCCCTTGCGACATTTCAGGAACAAATTCACGGAACCCAAGAATTCAGGCGTTCCCTTTGCGCAGAAAAACTTGGGGTTTCCCAGGCGACGCGCGTAGTGACTCGCAAAAACCCGAACTTTCTCTCCCCCATTGGGAGGGCGGTAGCCGGGGAAATTTTTGTTCATAACAAACAATGGCCCCCTTGGGCCCCCCTTTCTCTTATCTGAAGGGGTTTTCGCATGCACGAGTGAAGAGGATGTCAGACGGCCCACAAGGGGGGGCTGGTGGGGGAAAGGGTCCCACGACCTTTAAACTTGATAGATCCCTTCCATCACGTGAGTTTACCACTTACACGCCCGGGGGAGTAGTCCATCTCCTTCTCCCCTCTCTCTCTCTCTCTCTCTCTCTCTCTCCTCTCTTTCTTTCCCCTCTTCCTCTCTCTCTCTCTCTCTCCTTGCCTCACCAGCCCGAGTTTTTTTGTAAACAAAAAAAGGGGTTTTGGGGTTTTTTTTTATTTTACCGCGAACCCGAACCAGGAACTGAACCAACCCTTAACTGAAAGAACTGGTTCCCGGAATTGGGGATAAATGGGAAAAGGTCTAAGGGAAACCCTCTCTACCTTCTTGTTTTTGTTGAATGTTGAAGGGCACCGTTTTCGCGATGTGATATTGCACGGTTTTTACTATGAATCTATCAGTAAGAGGGTTGATTTGTTTCTTCCCCAATGGAAAAGATGAAAGCTGGGTTTACACCTGCAATACGGCGGTTTCCTCAGCGTGCTACTATTCAACTTCGTCACGGTTCTGTCATTTTCGGCAGTTCCTGCTCACCCTCTAAAAGACATGGGCCTTAGGGCTAGGTTTAAGAAATTTGCTTTATAGCACTTTTGTTGGATGAAGAAGGGGGAGTTGAAAATCTAAAAAAACACGTTTTGGGTAATAAAGCCTTGAGAAAACTACAATTATCGCACGGGACATTCATAAAGTTAAAATATTTTTCCCCGAAACCTTTTCGTGGGCAGGACGGGGGGTATGGAGCCCTGACGGCGGCCACCGTTTGGTTTAAAACATATATTGTTTTAAAGTAAGAAATTTTAAGGGTGTGTGAAAACGGTGCCGTGTCACCATGATGGTTGGGGGATTCTGCCTTGAGGCGGACGGTGTGGAGCCGTGATGGGTTTTTGGTCTTGGTGTACCCACCGTGGAAAGACTTTTGTCCCCTTAGGGTACCGTTGCGGCCCTTTTTTTTAGCCTTTCATCAGTTTCCTTTTCCCTAGAGGACAGGGGTGAGGATTGAGGGGTCGGGGGGGTACAAAAGGG
>JACEEZ010005249.1:0-20080 GCA_016584305.1 Chionoecetes opilio | reverse complement strand
TTTTTATATATATTTATATATATTTAAATATATATATATTTTTATATATATAATATATTTATAAAAATATTATATATATATATATATAATTATATATATAATATATATATATTATTATTTGTATAAATATATATATATATATATATATATTATATATTATATATATGTATTATATATATTATATATATATATATATATAAAATAAAATATATATATATATATATATATTTTTTATTATATATATATTACTTTTATATATATATATATTTTATATATATAAAATATATGATATATATATATATATTATATATTGTATATAATATATATATATATATATATATTATATATATAAAATAATATATATATAGTTATATATATTATATATATACCGAGCTAGATCAAATATTAAAATAAAAGATTAGAGGAAAGTAGATGAAACAGTAAAGCTACGTGGAGGACTATAGGGGAGTTTATTCCTAACGCCAAAAACAAGAATGTTAAGCCATCAGCAAACAATAAGGGTGACGCCGGGTATCAAGCGAAAAGGCTGAATGTTTTAATAAATTTTTTTCTGAAGTGGGAAAAGTCACCTTTGAGAATCTCAGCAGAATCTGAGTAATTCTGATGCAGTACTACAGCCAAAAACCCGAAACTTATACTAAAACTTTGATGCTATGTTTAGACCTGTGCCTACAAATTGGGACACAGTAACTCTAGTTATTAAGCATATGAAGAACACTAACCCCCATGGATCTGATGGCATTCCACTTGTTCTTGAAAGACTCCCTCCCTATCATTATAACATACCAAAACTTGCATTGTAAATACTTCTATGTAACAGGTGTTTTTTCCCACAGCATGGAAGCACTCTATTGTTGTTCCTATTTTCAAGGCTGGTAACATAAATGAACCTAACAACTACCGCCTATTTCTCTCTTACCAATTATTTTCCAAGGTACTAGAAAAAGTAATCGCATCTCAGCTCACCCAGTACTTAGAGACCAATCGCCTCCTTAGTAAAACTCAACATGGCTTTAGGACCGGCTTGTCTACGGATTCAGCTCTTTTAAAACTTTCTAACAAGTTATATTCGAATTTTGATACAAAAAAGGTCTCCCTCATTACCCTCTGTGACTTATCCAAAGCATTCGACAGCGTCAGCCAGGGATATATTAAAAAATAAATTGTTCAAGTTAAACATCGACTCCTTCTGGTTTCAAAGCTATCTCAGCGGCAGGACACAATCCGTACGTATAGAAAAATGCATATCCGAGAAGACAGTGTTACGAGCGAGACAGTGAGTTGTCTAGAGGAATGAGTAGCGAGACTGAAACGCCCGAAACCATAACAAAAAGGTGATGGAAAGAAGTAAAAACCCAATAACAATTTAATAATATCAAATAAATCACCTTTTAGCAAGGAGTTAAGATGATCTTGCTTTTGAAGCACAAACAGAGATGACTAAAGAAAATGCTTATATAACTAAATGACTAATATGTACATAACACAAGATAATTAACCCTAGAGAAAAACACAAAAAGAATACTAAGATGAATTTCACCACCAGGTAGTAAAGCTAATAATAATAATGTGAGTTGACTTGAGTAGAGTCCCCGGTGCTAATGTTGACTGGTTGGTACTTACTTAAAGGCACAAGAATGGTGTTACTGCTATGTTCCTCGAGAGAGTAGTAACGCTTCAGCTATATACAGATGACTGACTAACAAAAGAAAACTAGGTTTATAAATGCCCTCGTATTTTGCCTGGGGCTGCTTCACTCAGCTTTGATTTCGAAACAAACCGGCGAGACCCGAGTGTTCCGGTGCCTTCCTTTCGTGTTGATTGAGGAAGGGTAGTTAGTGGTACTCCAGGCAGGGGTGGTGTGTGTGTGTGTGTGTGTGTGTGTGTGTGTGTGTGTGTGTGTGTGTGTGTGTGTGTGTGTCACACAGGATGAGGATAAGGCGAGGCTTATGATAACAGGAATATCCCATGGCGTTCCCCAAGGGTCTGTACTAGGTCCTATTTTATTTATAATTTATGCAAATGATCTCTCGTCCTTCTTTTCTGAATGTGAAATTATACAATATGCAGATGACACCCATTAATTTCACACAGGCAGGGGTCAACAATATACAAGACTTAATGCTTAGGAGCGAACAATCACAAAAGAAAGCACAACAGTATTTTAAACAGGAATGGCCTAATGTTAAACGCCAAAAAGACTCAATGTATGTTTTATAGGAACACGAGGACTTTTGTCACAGATTCCCCCTGACATATGTATGCATGTTGACGGGAATCTAATTACCCTAGCAGATCATTAAAGAACTTGGGCATACACTTTGACACCATATGCAGTTTAATGAAACACATCGACGCATTGTACAGGAAAACCTATGGAACCATAGTCCACATAAACAACTCAGAGACTATTTTAACCAGACCACCAGGGGTCTCAATAATACCCGTCACTGGTCCTAAGTATACTGAATTAGGCATTAAGATTTGGGGAGCATCCAACATCACACATATACAACGTGTGCAAAAGGGTCCAAACTTTGCAGCAAAAGTTGCTTTATGAGGGGCTGCAAAGCATTGACCATGTCACACCCTACTTAAAAGACCTTGGTGGCTGAAAATAATGAAAAATATCACTTTGAGCTAGGAGTAGCCGTGTATACTATAGTTATAATAAAGTACCTGACTGGTTGTTTTCATTGCCAAAGTGAGAGATATGTACGAACAACCAGTCAACACTAGACAACAGCAATAACTCCATGTGGGCCCAAAAAGCAACACATGTTTGGGAACAAGGTCCCTTCATGTGGCTGGAACTGCTTTCTGGAACAGCTTGCCAACCAAGTTAGAGATGCTACCTCCTTGCCCCTATTAAAAGTCACTTAAAAAATCACCTTTTATGTAAACATTCTTTACTCTAATTTTTTGCGTCCTGAAATGTATTTTAATCTAAACTAAACCTTTTTTATAACTTTTACTGTATGTTTTTATATTGTAACTTTTAGGAAGTCTTACTTTTTATTTATGTTTCATTAGGATTTTAATGTTTTACAATTTTTATGTATTCTAATATTTTTATTTGTATATAGACCATGTTCAGGGTTCTACCTTTAACACTTGTTATCTTATTCAGAATATTGTAAGACTCATTACTCTGTTAAAAGAATAGCCATTGTAACAATGGAAATAAAATTCTGATTCTGATTCTGATTCTCTCTCTCTCTCTCTCCTTCCCCCTCTCTCTCTCCTTTCTCTCTCTCTCTCCTCTCTCTCTCCTTCTCTCTCTCTCTCTCTCTCTCTCTCTCTCCTCTCTCTCTCTCTCTCTCTCTCTCTCTCTCTCTCTCTCTCTCTCTCGCTCGCTCGCTCGCTCGCTCGCTCGCTCGCTCGCTCGCTCGCTCCTCTCCTCTCTCTCTCTCCCCTCTCTCTCCTCTCTCTCTCTCTCTCTCTCTCTTCTTCCCCCCCCTCTCTTCCTCTCGCTCTCTCTCTCTCTCTCTCTCTCTCTCTCTCTCTCCCCTCTCTCTCTCTCTCTCTCTCTCTCTATCTATATCTATATCTATATATATAAGTTTGTTGTGATTGTGTGTGTGTGTATGCCCGTGTGTGTGTGGTGTGTGTGTGGGGTGTGTTGTACAAATAATTTTACTGTATATAATAAATATTTTGTATATTTTTTTGGTAAATGTATATGAATATATATATATATATATATATATATATATATATATATATATATGTATATATATATATATTATATATTATATTTTATTATATATATTATATATATATATATTTTTATATATATATATTATATATATTATATATATATATATATTATTTATATATATAGCTATTTTAATTAATATTATATAGATATATAATTTATATATATTATATATTATATATATTTATATTATATATAATATATATAATATATATATATATATATTAATAAAATTTTATAAATAAAAATAAAAAATATGATTATGCAATAAAACCTTTTTCTTCGCTTCTTCGGGGATAATGATAATGATTATGAAAAATTTATAATGATAGTGTGTAACAAATAGTTATAAATGATGATAACAAAGGATAATAATGATGATACCCAATTACCAATACTATTGGGAAAAAAAATCCATCATGATATATAAGTAGGTCAAAATCCCTGCCTCATAGTTATAAAACTACGACAGCCTCAGGAAAAAGTTTATCCATCTGAAATGTTCATTATACTTCTAAGATATTATAGATTACTTTCAGACTAATGATTCATAGATGCCTTAAGGCTGAAAAAAAACCCCAAATTCAGAATGAATAGTTTTGAACATACGTGTATGAATACCATGAGGTCCAGACAAACCCCCTCGGACAAAACTCCTAGGACAAAAAACCCCTTTGGGACAAAACCCCCCTTAGCTAAAGTGCGAAATAGGACAAAACCCCTTAGTTTAATACCATTAAAATTAGAAGAAAAATATAATTTAAGCAATTTATTACTGAAGTAATCATGAAAAATATTATAATCTTTCTTTGTGTTTGTTCACTCCACCTGATCATTGTTTTGTCTACCTGAGTACCGTAAATCCCCATGTACTTCCAAAATACATAATTCCGGGATACATTATACGTAATGCTGGCATTACACAGCTCCCATTCATTCTACCTTTTCGTATGAACCGAGGATGGTGCCTCTCTGAAAAACTTTTTCCCTCATGGTGTTATTGGTGTAAGGGAGGTAAATAGAATTTTCTGAAGTAACTTGCACTAAGTAAGGATGACTATTGTGACTGACTCGCCTGAGGATAGATAATTAGGTCAGAACCCAGGATCTCTTTCACGTTGACAGGCATAAATTTTGATTGATATGGATCTATTTTTACCGGGTTGAGGAGGTTTATTTGTGAGAATACTTGTGACGGATTCGCGAGTTCCACAGGGCTGTTGTGTACTCTTTCAACTTTGTTTCTCTGGCGGGTAATATGATTAATTATATAAGGGCTACCCCCCCAGAGCATCACTCTCTTTTTCCCGTCCCACGTGAGGGGGGCTTGTCCGAGTACGTCACAACCAAAAAGTATATCACCGGAGAGATAAGAGTCTGGTATAACAGGGAACCATTGTTTACACATTTTCTCATCAAAGATTCCAATTTCCGCCCATAACATACCGATAATTTTCAAAGGTGCGCCTGTGACTCCCTGTAGGCGAGGAGGATTGCGTCGTGAATTTATTTCACTTCCGATTCGTTTTGCGGTAGTTTCTTGATTAATGTGTAACTACTCCCCCGTGCTACTAGGGCCTCCAAAATTTTTTCCGCCTGATGGCTACATGGATGGTGGGAGAAGTATTAATACCGGCTAGTCAGAATTGTGGATTGGGGTTTTTGGACGCAGCTCGGGGTTTGGTTATTATTATCCGTGCGTTCGTGTCGCGTCCAGGGCACCTACGATCTCCCCTGCGGCATCCAGGTTTACGACAATCAAAACAATGGCCAAGCGGGGGTTTCCTCCAACATTCCGAAGGGTATGTGAGTTCGTTCCGACATAGGCGCAATACTTGCGAGTGGGTGTCTCATGATGTAGGGGTCGTTCGCTTTTTTGCTTGTGTCAAACTGGCCTTAAAGTTCGCGAACTTGTTTTCTCAGCTCCTCCACCTCATCTTTGATGGCCTCGGGGTTTGGGGAATGTAGGGGTTTTATTTGTTTCTTTTTCGATCATTCCTCTTACTTTTTTCTTATTCTCTGGGATCATGTTAACCGGGCGGAGTATGCCTCTCTTCGAGCATTGACGCTCGTGCTCGAGAGGGTCCATGAATTTTTTAGGGGATATCCCTCATCCAGGAATCCTTCTAGTCTTTCTCGCGATTGGGGAGGTAGCCGTACCACAGTTTTTTTTTATGGTCTTATCTTGGGGAAATTTTTTCATTCGTGAATTTGGTCGCTTTCACCGCATGTTGGCAAATAAACGAGGGGTGAAGGCTTGGGGAGTTTTTGCCCCAATCGTAACCCATTGATTATAATTTCTATCAATGCTCCTTCGGTGGTGACTCTGTCTGGAAAAGATTTCTAAGTGCTGCCGAAGTTTCTATTTTCAAAATTTTAGCGTTATCGCGGAAAAACTCTTGAGGTCCATTGCTTACGGAAGTTCTGTACTATGAACTCTCAAATATCCTAAGAATTAAATGGGGTTGACCAATAGTTTAAAACGTTGTTATTGGGCTTCGGAGTAATGTGTTTCCATGAGAAAACACCTTCCGCGAATTTAAATATCCGCAGAATTAACTGTTTTGAGTGGTTTTACCGGGGGGAACGAACGAGGGAAGGAGAAAGAAAGAGTGGGGGGAGAAAAAAGAAAGAACATGAAAGAACTGTTATTAAGGAAAAAAATTCACCACCTAAACAACTGTACTATGCCACTTAGCCTAGAATAAATAAATAAATTGGTCTGAAGACCCTTACCCATCCCCGGGTACATTATACGTAATACTGCTTACACAGCTGTTTGCGTTTTGACTAGACTATATGACCAAAAAAAATAATGTCTCCTCTGTTTCCCCTTAATTAAAAGCAAGTGTTTCTGTATAGTCGTATAAGTGATGTACTTTAGTTGCTGATAGCCTGGACTCCCGGGGAGCGAGGAGAGGTAAACAAAATATATTTCAAAGGCCGCCAAACGCGGTCTTCTAAAAAATATTTCAGATGCTTCATAATCTGCAGTAGAGGCATGTATAACACTCATATTTTGCCAAAAAATATTGGCAATACCGATAATTTGTCTTAGCATTGGCATCTGCATGGTATTCGTAAATATCATTAGACCAAGTGTTGGACAGGGTCCTGGGTGTCTAACATTTCCAATACTATTCTCGTTAGTTTTATATCAATTTTAAAACTAATCCACCCGGAGAAAAATTTAAAAGAACGGAATGCCTGTCTAAAGCCACGGTTTGTCCTAGGTTAGCCTAAGTCCCCGTTTAAAGATTCCCTCCGATAAAACCGGCCGCTTTTTTAAAAATGGACTAGGGAGAGAGTACGTGGAGCTTCCATGTTAGACGCAAGTGGTACCAATGCCCAAAAACGCGATTCTTAGACAACCCATCGAGAGCTAACATGGTCTTATGTTGATCCACAACTGCGCTTGGGTTGACAGCCCCGAACCAGGGAGATATTTTGTTGGGGACGGAGCACGGGGGAGGCATTTGTCTCCGAGCCCTGCTACCGAGAACAACAGCAACACAACATACCATATATCACCTATTTTTCTTCATTTATTCACTTTTTTACCCACATTTACCCTGATCTGCATAGCTCTCCCCACTATCGGGAGTCAAGATTGCATGGTCCATGTTATAGTTATTATTTACTTGGGCCCAAATAATGAGGCCCTTAAAGATCCCTTAGTTCATTTAAAGAAAAATATCAAACACTATCAAATGGAAGAGACTCTCCACCAAAAATGAGAAGCGGCAATAAAGGTAATATTTTCCTTATTTTCTTCCGCCCCACCATCCCCCCCAGGTTGTAATTTCTGCCAGTAACGGTTGGTTACTGTTACGTTAGATTACGGTCAGGTTTTTGGGATACATAAACACAGGTAAAGCTTATTAGATATATATATTGAGTCGTAGAAAATAGGTCCACTCGGTGACGCGCAAAGTTGGAACTCTCGCCGACGGGGACGAGAGATGCGATAGACAAGAATATCATAAAACAATAGATGGTTGGGAGTGGAAAGGATGACCCCTGGGTTTCATTGAAGGATAGTGTTGGAGTATGTGTGTGAGAGAGAGAGAGGAGAGAGAGAGGGGAGAGAGAGAGAGAGAAAAAGAGGAGGAGAGAGAGAGAGAGAGGAGAGAGAGAGAGAGGGGGATATCATGCAGGAGATGAGTGAGGACAGTAGGATGTGAGAATGGGGGTGGATAGATTGTGGAAATGGGAGACTTCTGCCGTGGCCTCCCCCTATATAGACGGGGTTGTTTGGTCTTCTAAAAAATATTTCAGAAGCTTCATAATCCTGCAGTAGAGGCATTTATAACATTTATATTTTGCCAAACTAAAAAGGCAAATATCTTTAACTTTTCTTATCATTGGTATTTGCATAGTTTTTTGGTAAATATCATTAGACTGTGGGTTAGACAGAGTCGGGGGTGTCTAGCAATTCCAATACGTTTTTCGTTAGTATTCGACCTAATAGATAAGAAAATTTTATAGATAAAGCTAATAAATCCTGGAGGGGGATGAAAGGGGGTGTAATAGGTTGTAAAGGAACAAACCTGTGTAGGTTTTCCGGCCCCCTCTTGTGTTTCCCCTTTTTTTTCTTTTTATTATTTCTTATGACCCTCCTAAATGGGGGCTGGGTGGGGTCAGGCTGGGCCAACCCCTGTGTACGGGGGCCCTTGATACTTGAAATGATTGGTATTTTTACCTTTAACGTATTTGGATCCTTCTATAAGAGCAAAATTTTACGCATCGCAGTTTGGAAAAAAGGGGCCCACCCACCGTAACCAGGTTGACCCCCAGCCTGACCCCCCCCCGCCGCCATTTGGGAGGGGTCGCACTAACCGGTGCAGGCGTTGTCCCCCCCGCGGCCTCTACCCGGGCCGTTAGGGGTCATGCGGATCTATAGGGGTCTTTAAAGGGTCTGGATAAATTCAGGAAAAAGGAAAGAGGGGTTCAGTGTAGGTAAAACAAAAACATAAAAAAAAAGGAAACTACAAGAGGTCCAGCCAAACCGTGGTTTCCTGTAAACCCTAACACTACCTACATCCACCCCCTCTCCTCCCTTTAAACCCTTTCCACTCCTTTTTAAAAGCTCCCCCAATGACTCCGCACTAAACCTTTCTCGGGCCCTTCCAATCATTCTCCCCCAAAATTTTTTGGAACCACTTTTTCTCTTTTTTCCTTTCTAATCTCGTTTTTTCCAGTTTGAATCCTTTTATTTTTCTTGTTCAAAACCCCGGGTTATAGCCGTAAAAATTTTTCCTACCTCTTTTTTTTAAAATCCTTTTCCTTAAAAACTTCTATCAGATCCCCCTTACTCTGCGTCTCCGAGTGATGAAACTTTAAAAACTTCAATATCCTCTCAAAACTAAATTACGCCCCCCTTTGTATCTTTTTGGGTCATCCTTCTCTCCTGATTTAACGGGGCTTAAATATCCATCCTTAAATGGAGACCAAAAACTAACCGCATATCTAGGTAAAGTCTGTAGAGCCAATAAAGCTTAAATAACTTCCGCCATTCTCTTTTAACATTTTTCTGGTAATTAATCCAAAACCACTCTATTAGCTAATAGTTAAGTAACAGGAACACCTCGTGTAGGTTTTACGGCCTTTGTAGCTTCCTTATTTCTTATGTTCATATTTCTTTTGATGACTCCCGTAAGAATCTTTCCATTCATTTGGGGCATCGAGGGGAAAAAACGTCGTTTCACAAATAGGGTGGAAAATGATTGGGAATGGACTCTAGACGGGTATTAGGGGCGGGTCATTAGGAGTTTAAAAAAGGAGCTGGATAATTTCAGGGAGGGGGGAGGAAGGTGGATTACGTAATAAATGGCTGTAGTCCTCGTGTATTTCGCAAAAAATACTCAACATGAGGGGTTTTTAGATATTTGAAAACTTCCTTTTTCACCGCATTATAGTACGCTGCAGTTGCTGACCCATTTTTAAATTTTGAGTTTGGTTTTTCTTATGTTTTTGTATTGTTTTTCCAGCACGAGACACATCCTCCCCCCCCCCCCCCTCTCCCCCATCAGCACAGCAATGGGGGTGATGGAGGGGGGCGGGGACATCTAAGCATCGGGAAAACCCTTATTAGGAAAGCACCTCTGCTCCTGCCCTTTCTACTTCCCTTGGCTGGGGACCCAAAAAAGAGTTGCTTTATATGTTGCTGCTAAAAAAAATACCTCTATTTCTACACCCGGGTTTTTTAACTGGTAAAAAGACGAGGAGGCCTTGGGCTTGGCAGTGGCTGTGAATGATTGCTTTTCAAAAAAAGTTACTCTATTTAATCTTTACCGTAGCTCGAAAAATCATCACCTATTTTAATATCCAAACCATTTGTAACATAATTGTCAATCAAAATTGACTGGCTGTGTGTCCCATATAACTGGCCCCGTCTGTCTGCCTTCTGATTAAAGCGTTGGGTTGACTTCTTGCCACCGATTGCTTCCTTAAAACCCCCCTTAGAAAGGGTTAAAGGGAGTGCTTTCTGGCAACCACCACGTCATCAATCCCCTCCTTGATCCCAAAAAAAGCTGATGCAGTTGTCAAACTAGCAACATAGGTGTTAACGTCTTTGGTTCCCCCCCCGGAGACCTTCTACTTATGCTTACGGGACATGGTTTCACCGTCTGCTCAAAGATCCAGGGGATGACTTTATAATATATATTAGAGAGGGGGGGGAAAAGGTGTGTGTTTGTTCATAACGATGTATTGTTATTTTTTTTATCTTTCACACGTCCGCATGTGGCTTTTCATATTCGCCCTCAGCCCTACAGATGGGGGCCTGGAGGGCAAAAAGGGAGGGGGCCGTGAAGCCCTTGGTTCCAGAAAATGGAGACTGCTTGTCTGCTCAAAACCCCCCCTGAAAAGTAGTTGCTTGAAGGTTTACTATACAAAATGTAGGAGTAATTTAAACAAATAGATTTCCTGAGGGAAAAAATTGAGAGGATTTTGATTAATAAAAAACATTAACAGAAGCATGTTTTTTTAATGTCAAAAGGTTTTGATCCGGAATCGAGTTTGCTGTATTTTTTACCCCTTTTTTCTTTACCCTACCCTATTAATTTTTTTCACAAAGGGCAAGTTGGAGACAGGTGGAGGAGTTTTTCGCTTTAAAGCAAAAGATGCATTTCAGTGTTGTTTTTTTTTGTTATAAAAACAGATGAAGCATAAGTCTAAAATGGGTAGATTTTTTCGGAGGGAAATGTAAAAGGTTTTTTGGTGTACTGTATGGCCCCCAACTTATGTAAGAGGATTCGCTCCTCGGGGAAAAATAAAAAAGGCCTGCGATAAATCGCTATGCTGGTGGAAATTTTAACTTTGGGGTATGACTGGGGTTTAATCATAGGTGACAGCGACGCAGATGAATTTTTTAAAAATAAACCAGGATAATTTCCTAAATTTTTTCATCAAGGGCCTACTAAAGGGGATAATATTCTAAACTATTGCTGACAAAAAGAACGATTTAGTTACAAATTGGAGATCGGGGGAAATTTTATAAAAAACGACCATTTGAGATCAATTTAGCTTAAAATGGGGAATTTTTGGAAAAATTAAATGGGAAAAACTCGAAAACCTAATTTCGAAAAAGGGCCAATTAGCGGATTAAGAAACACCTGGAGGTTATTAATAAGAATGTGGTTGGGGAAAAAAAATTTTCCCAGGGTAAGGACAGGGCGATGACGCTGGAAGGGCCAAAAATGAAGGATTGGAAGGCACCTGGAATAAATTTGAGTGGGTTAATATGGGAAATGAGGTCGGGGCTGAGGGGGTATTAGAGCGGGTTAACAGGGGAATGGGTCGGGGCTGAAAAGGGTTATACCCCTTTATAAGGGAAAATTTAATTGACGGACAGAAAGAAATTTTTCCTTATAGGAAATAAGGTCCAAAAGAGTACCCAAAAAAGGGGAACCCCTAATTTATAGCAAATAGGGGATAAAAGAAACATTTATTTAAGGTTCAAGGCGGTTTGGTAAACAAAGAAAAAACGTGAGGGCGGACAGTGAAAAATTAACTCGAGTTCTAAGAACAATTATAAATTTAAAAGTAGCAGGACAGGCGAAAAGGGGAACCCAAAAAGGGGTTTCTATCAGGTTATAAAAATAGCCCAAGGAATTGTTGGCCTTTAAGGTAGGACAGGGTGGGGGTTTAAAATGGATGAGGATATGTGTAAGAGCTAAATGTTTATTTTTTAATTTTTACGGAGGAGGATAACGAGGAAAACCGATGTGACAGATTTTTCAAAGGAACGTGAGGAAAAACTCAAAGATATTGTGATAATTGGGAAAGGGGGGAAGAGGGAAAGGGAATAAAATGAAAAATTTTAAAATGCCAGACCAATGAAGTGTACCGGGTATTAAAGGAATGCAGGAGGTTATTGTGAGTCTTTATGCACATTTTTTAGAAAACGGTTAGATAGGGGCGAGGTGCCATTTTGGGGGACGGAAATGTTGTTCCCATTTTTAAGAAGGGGACAGAGGACTAAAGTAAAATTTATCGCCCCGTAATCAACGTCAGTGGGGGGAAAAATTACTGGAATCTATTTTTTGCAAAAAAACTTAGAGAGCACTTAAGAAAACATTTTTTTTTATAATGATTCACAAAAAATGGATTCCAGGGTAGGTTGTTCCCCAAATTTTTATTGATTTTTTATAGGAAAGTTTATGGATGGCAGATAAGATAAGGATTGGGATAAAATTCTGGATTTAAAGAAGGCTTTTTAAAAAGAAACACACGAGCGACTCTTAAAAAAGGGTTAAAGGTCATGGAATAAAGGAAGGTTTTCTTCATTGGTCAAGCTTGGCAAGTAAAGGCAAAAAAGGGGTTAAAAAAGGTTCAAAATCAAAAAGGGGGCTGGTAAAAATGGAGTTCCACAAGGGTTGTTTTGGGGTCCATTACTATTTTTGTTTACATAAAACGACTTGGATAGTTTTTGGGGGTGATATCAGCAATTTTGTGATGATACAAAGGGTAGGAGGATTTTGGTACAGTCTGATTAAACATATTCAGGGAGACTTAGATAAATTAACGAGGAGCAGTCAGATGGCAGAGGGAATTTAATATTGATAAATGAAAGCGTTATAATTTTTGGTAGAAAAAACCCTGGAAAATAAAATACCATAAGCAATGTATGCTAAAAAGATCAAAGGTGAAAAGATCTTGGGTGAGGGTGAGCCCAGCCTGGACCTGGGAAAAACAATGTATTAGGCCAAAATAAAAAATAAGTATTAGGATTCATTACCAAAGTGTTAAAAGTAGAATGCGGAAGTTATTCTAAAGCTTTTTTGGGCCTTATCAGGCCTCACCTAAAAATACGGTTCATTTTTGGCTCCATATTACGGGGAGGATATACCTTGTTACAACATGCAGAGAAGGGACCAAAAATGATAAAAGGGAGCGAAACCCTTTATTTTATGAGAAAGAGATTGAAGTTATTAAAATTACACTCCTCGGAGACGCAGAGTAAAGGGCGATCGATAAAATTTTTTAAGTGGATAAAGGGTTTTAAAATAAAGGAGAGGTGGAAAGTTTTTACGGTTTTTAAAAAAAAGGTAGAACAAAAAGTAACGGATTAAAGCTGGAAAAGCGTAATTTAGAAAGGAAATAGGGAAAAACGGGTTAAAAAATAGGGGGTAAATGAAGGGAATGTCTCGTAGACAGGAGTAGTGCGAGTCAAAAAGGGATTAAAGAGGGAGCTGGATAGGCCCTGGATGGGGAGAAAGGGGGATGTGGGTATGTTGGGGTGACAGGAACTACCACGTGTAGGCCTCGCGGCCTTTTGTAGCTTTTATTTTTTATGTGCTTATGTTTTTTTTCCCTTAAAACGCAATACCATCCCAGCCCAGAGACCCCCACCCCGCCACACAAAAAAGACAAAGGTTCCCCCTCAAGAAAAAAACTCCGGTTCTCACGCTGGGTTTGCAGTTCTGAAACGCAGCAGCAGAGGGGAAGGACAGGGAGGGGGTTGCAGTGCCGTTCTTCCTTTTGGAGCCCTATGCGAAATGCTTTTTGGGGGGCCCAAATGCGACATGTTTTTTGGGGGGGCCCCCTTTGCGAAATGCTTTTGGGGGGGGCCCATGGGAAAGCTTTTTTGGGGCCTATGGGAAAATGCTTTTTTGGAGGCCCATGGGAACCCCTTTTTGGGGGCCCTATGGGAAATGCTGTTTGGGGGCCCCTATGGGAATGCGTTTGGGGCCCTAGGGGGAAGGCTGTTTTGGGGGGCCCTAGGGGAAAAATGCTTTTTTGGGGGCTCTATGGGAAATGCTTTTTTGGGGCCCCATGGGAAAGCGTTTGGGGCCCCCATGGGAAATGCTGTTTGGGGGTCTAGGGAAAGGTTTTTTGGGGGCCCTATGGAAATGCTGTTTGGGGGGCCAGGAAAAATGCTGTTTGGGGGCCTATGGGAAATGCGTTGGGGGGCCCAAAGGGAAAAGGGTTTGGGGGGCCCTATGCGAAATGCGTTTTTGGGCCCAGGGGAAAGCTTTTTGGGGGGGGGGCCCCTATGGGAAATGCTGTTTGGGGGCCCCTATGCGAAAGTTTTTTGGGGGGCCCTATGCAAAATGCGTTCGGGGGCCCTCTGGGAAAGCTTTTGGGGGCCCTATTTTGAAAAATTTTTGATGGGGGTTTTTTCAAGCCTTCTAAGGGGCCGGGGGGGCAGCCATTGATTTAAATGCTTATCCGGTGATTTTAAGGGGAAAAAAGAGACAACATGGTAAAAAAAAAAGCTTTGGGGGCCCACTTGGTGGCTTGGGGGGCCCTGTGCAACCGTATTTTCAATAGTAAGAAAAACCCCCCTGGGGGGGGGAGGGTGGGGGGAGGGTGCCTTCAGGGGAGCTGTGGGAAAGCTTTTGTGCAGTACGCTACGTGTGCTGATGTCATTATAGATGTGGGGTCTTATCTTTGTGGCGGGGGATGATACACGGTAAAGTAATGGACTCCCCCTACAGTCCATGAGGTTTATAGGAAATTTTGTCAAAAAAGAAATTTTTAACATTTTTTTTTCACAATTTTCAAAGAAAAATTGGGAAAAACCGCGACCCTAAAATTGAATAAGAAATATTTTTGTACATTTTTATGATGTTTACGCAATAAAGTTTTAGGAGAATCAATGATTCCCTCGTGGGACACTAACCGGGTTTTTGGCAGTACCGTGGGGCACTAAAGCTGGCTCTTGCAGTACTGTGGGGGCCAAAGCTGTGCTCTGGCATATCGTGGGGCACTAACGCTGTGCTCTGTGCAGTACTCGTGGGGGCCCAACGCTGGGGCTCGTGCAGTACTCGTGGGAAAACGCTGTCCTGTGCAGTACCGTGGGACACTAAAAGCTGTGGGGTCTGTGCAGTAATCTGGGGCACTAACGCTGTGTCTGTGCGTACCGTGGGACACTAACGCTGTGCTCTTGCAGTACCCGTGGGGCACAACGCTGTGCTTGGCAGTTCTCGTGGGGGCACTAACGCTGTGCTCTGGCGTACTCGTGGGACACTAACGCGTGCTTGTGCAGTACCGTGGGACACAACGTTGGCTCTGTGCATACAAAAAAAATAGCATTGCAAAGGGTATATTTTTATACTGTATTTTTTATTACTTTTGTTATATACTGGGTTTTATAGGCCAGGCGCCTCTTTGTCTGGGAAAAGGGTAACAGTGCCCAGGAAAACCATGCATAATAAGCAAAGTGAACATGTACCCTTAACCCCTTTAGGGGCCCCAAAAATAAAAATTTTAATTTTAATTTTGGGGGACCAGTAGAGATTTTTAGTGAATATAAGCAATATTTTTTAGGTTGACCTGTTTAGAATTTTATCGACTAACTAATTGGTATATTTAGTTATAGTTCGAATTTTTTTGCTGACAACAGACAATTTTTTATAGCAAAGCAAGATCTGGGGGGTGAAAGGGGTTAAAAATGAAACTTTTAATTGGAAAAAGGCTGCTACTTAAATTAGTGTTTTTGGGTTCTAAGGGAAGCACTTTTTTTCCACTTTTTGGGGGGGAAATCTACATCAAAAGGAAAATACGCTACTATTTTTTTCCCCAGGAATTGAGCTGTTTCCCCCAATTTCCCAGGTAAAATAGATGAGAGGTTCAATGAGGTTTTATATTTCAGAAAAAAAGGAAATGTTTCACCTAAAGCATGTGGGGGGGAAAAATTGACCCCGCTCATTACACAAAATTATGGTAAATTAAAAAATGCGGGTTTTTCCCGCCTTTGGCCCTTGCAAACTTCTTTTCCCCGCAAATATTTTTTTAGTAAAAAATGAAAATGTAAAGTAAGGCCCCTTTTATTTCCAATCCGTGCTGCAAGGAGTTGACAGTAAAAAATAAGGAAGCAAGGGGACGCCCTGCCCCCCCCTGAGAATCCCGGCCCCCCCCAGGTGGCCTCCACTGGCCATGGCTGCCTATATAAAAGCTCAAAACCACCCCTGATCGATCTTTGAATTGCCCTTATAGCACCCTTCTATGTGGCTCAGAGTGACCCTTTAGCTCCACTTGCCTAGTGGCCCCTCAGGTGCCTCCCTATTGAAGGGCACACGCACGCCACTCTAACACTTCTAGTGGCCCCTCAGGGCCTCCCCTATTGATAACCACAGCCCGCCACTGCAACAAATTGCCTAGTGGCCCCAGGTGCCCCCCTTAGATAGACACACAGCCAGCCACTGCTAACCTTGCCTAGTGCCCCCCAGGGGGCCCCCTATTTTTTATAGACACCAGCCACGCCCGCTAACCTTGCCCAGTGGCCCCTAGGGGCCCCCTATAAAGAACCCGCCACGCCATGCTAACACTTTCCCCAGGGCCCCTCAGGTGCCTCCCCTTATGAAGAACCCACCACCCACGCTAACACTTGCCCAGTGGCCCCCAGGGTCCCCCCCCTATAGATAGCACACAGCCCAAAGCCCTGCAAATTGCCCAGTGGCCCCCCAGGTGCCTCCCATTTATAGACACACAGCCACGCCACTGCAAAAACTTGCCTAGTGGCCCCCAGGTGCCCCCTTAATAGACACCCAGCCACGCCACGTAACATTGCCTAGTGGCCCCCCAGGGCCTCCCTATGATAGCACCAGCCACCCATGCTAACACTTGCCTAGTGGCCCCTCAGGTCCTCCCCATAGATAGACCACAGCCACGCCACTGTAAAATTGCCCAGTGGCCCCTCAGGGCCCCTATTGATAGACACACCCAAGCCACGCCACTGCTAAACCCCTTGGCCCCCAGTGGCCCTCAGGGGGCCTCCCTATAGATAGGGGTTTTTCCCAAATGGGTCCGCGGCCCCTGGGGTGCCACGGACAGCGCCTAGGGGTGCCACAAATTGCCATGAATTTTGGCAATAATGGCAATAGAATGTAATAGTACTCCTTGCGTAACCAAATTTTCTTTGTTAAAACGCGTCGGTCGTCCAGTACCGATCGGTTTTTGGTCCCATTTTTGTCAGTGAGGCACTATACATCGAGCTGTACGTGTGTATTCCTTGCTGCTTCTGATTTTCTGCAGCTGTATTGAACTTGCAATGGATAAGTTTGTCATTAAGAAGAGAAAACATGGAGATAGTGGTGAGGGTGAAGAAGGAAACGAAAGTAGAAGTACGAGTGAAAAAGATTTGGCCATTCCCACAGCAAAAAAATCAGCTTCCAAAAAAAGCAGGAAAATCGCTCCTATTTGGATAATTAAATCAGTTTTGGGATTCTTTTGGTGTGGCGATGGGGTTTTATCCTACACCACTGTGTGTATTTGTGGTGATAAATTAGTAATGAGGCGATGGTACCCAGCAAATTAAAGGGGCATTTATCTTTAAAAACATGGTCATCTTGCCAACAAGCCTCGATCCTACTTTGAAGGACTTTTAAATGAGCAAAAACAACAGAGGGTGATGCTTTCTAAAACAGTCACAGTTTCTGATAAAGCACAAGGGCCAGCTACTTAGTTGCAGAGTTAGTCGCTAAAAGCATGAAACCTCATAAAATAGCAAGACACTAATTCTTCCGGCTTGTAGTGCCATTGTAAAAACAATGTTTGGAAGTGAAGCAGAAAAACAAGTGAAAAAAATTCCGTCTCGGTTTAGTACCATCAGCAGACGGATTCATGATATGTCAGCAGACATAGAGGAAACTGTATGTGCCTCTGTAAAGGAAGTGAAATGTTTGCACTTCAGGTAGATGAGTCCACAGATATTGGAGGTAAGGCTCAACTATCGCATTCTTTCGCTACATTCATGATGTAAAATAGTGGACCAGTTTTTCTGTTGTAAGGAATTTGAGGAAACAACACAGGCAATGATTTTTTCGCTACATTAAGTGAGTACATAAAATCAGTTGGTTTGTCCTGGCAATCTTGTGTAGGATTTGTACAGACGGGGCGCCTGCCATGATTGGCTCAATTAAAGGATTTGTGTCACTAGTGAAAAAAGAAACAGCAGTGTCATAACAACACATTGCTTTCTCCATCGTGAAGCGCTGGTTGCTAAGACAATTGGCAATGATTTGAAGTCTTTTACTGGAGAAAGTTTAAAAATGGTGAACTTTATAAAGAGTCGGCCACTTAAGACTCGTCTGTTTGCTAAGCTGGGGGAAGAGGTTGAGGCAAAACATGTGAATCTTCTTCACACACGGAGGTGAGATGGCTGTCAAGAGGGAAAAGTATTTTCACGTGTGTATAACTGAAGGAAGAGATGCTTACTTTTTTCAAACCCCTTTAACAACAAGAGGAATTCGTGACTTACTGGCAGATGACACTTTGGGCTGCCAAATTGTCTTATTTGGGAGACGTAAATTTTAACATTTAAACAAGGTAAATTCCAGCATGCAAGGTAATCAGAAAATATCTTATCTTCACTGATAAAATTAACACTCTGAGAGAAAAACTGCGATTGTGGGTTGGCAGAGTAAAGAAAGGGGAATTTGGATATGTTCCCACATGCTGCAGCAGCAACAAGCGGTAGACGTAGACTTTGTAGAGAGATCATTTCTATTATTTCTGAGCATCTTGAGAAACTGGAAAAGCAACTTCCAGCACTATTTTCCAGACATATGCACTGAAAACTATGACTGGATAAGAAAACCCATTTTTTGCACCAGTATCAACCCAATCTCAGCTTACCGGGGGCCTTACCCTCACGGAAGAAGAGCAGTTAGTGGAAATGCGTAATGATCGTAACCTGAAGTTATTGCACAGCAGCTGCCCCTTGACGAATTCTGGGTTCAGATGAAGGCTAAGTACCTCAAGTTGTAAAGAAAGCTCTGGTAATCTTATCCAGTTCTCTACATCTTACCTGTGTGAGCTGGGATTTTCTGTTCTAGCAAACATTAAAACGAACAAGAGGGCAAGATTGCAAACTCTTGAAGAAGAAATGAGAGTATGTTTGTCCACTTTCAACCCAACTTGAAAAGGATCTGTCAGTCACATCAAGCACATGTATCTCACTAAATCAGGTTAGCTTTTGTTTGTTTTGCTTATTTGACTATCAGTGATTATCATGCCTTTTTTTCTTCTTTTTTACTACTTGCATTTATAACTCTTAAGTTAATCTAATATTCTGAATCTAATTCCATGATGAGTTCTATGTTTGGGCATGTACTACAGTAGCCTACATCATATGTTAATTTTGGTTTTAGTACGGATAATAATTTTTAAAAAATTAATTAAAGTAATTCCAACAGGTACAATTTTATATCAGAAGTTAAATTTATGTGAGGGGGGGTGATGGGTGAAAAAAGGGGTGCCACAGAAAGGATTATATAAATCCAGGGTGGGCCCTCACTGACAAAAAGTTTGCGAACCTCTGCTATAGATAGACACACAGCCACGCCACTGCTAACACTTGCCTAGTGGCCCCTCAGGTGCCTCCCATAATAGACACACAGCCACGCCACTGCTAACACTTGCCTAGTGGCCCTCAGGTGCCTCCCCCATTGATAGACACACAGCCACGCCACTGCTAACACTTGCCTAGTGGCCCCCCCAGGTGCCTCCCTATAGATAGACACACAGCCACGCCACTGCTAACAAAACAATTCACTCCTTTGACAACCCAAAAAACTAAAGTATACAAAAAAAAATACCTCCCCACAATCCTCTGTGACGCTGTTAACGAGTTCGAAGCACTAACGATTAATATAATTAATATAAAATATAACCTATTAATATTTTTTTTTTTTAATTACTACAAAACTATACCAACTCTAATATTAATTCACATTTTACAACATTTTTAAAACTTAGATAACGTTACAGGTCAAGAGTTATTGGGCAAAGGTCAACAGATAAGGGCGTGGGAAGCAATAAAGGAAGGTTTGTGTTTGAAGCAGTGTTGAGTTCCTTGAGTAAGGAGGTCTTGAGTGGGGCGAAGGACGTGTT
>JACEEZ010005247.1:0-20141 GCA_016584305.1 Chionoecetes opilio | reverse complement strand
TCCTGTTCACTTTGTGATTTCCATCTTTAGAGTTTATTTTTTAATCTTTACCTACTGCTACTACACCCGTTTATGTAATGGGAGTTTCAATATTAATTTGCTCAAAAAAAGAGAAAACTATGTTAATTAACCCTAGAAGGGGAATGCTCAAATATCGAAACAAATAGGTGAAACGGGGGTCTGTCTGACCCCAATAGGGGAAAAAATCGAGAAAATTTGTTCTAATACCTTGTTGGTGCCCAAAAGACTTTAAATATAAACATACATTATCGAACTAGCGTTTATCATAGTCGTAGTATAGATTCCCTGAGTATGTTGGGTTCGAGGCACTGGTTTTTTTTTTTTTTTTAAGTTTCGAGGAACAAAAGTTGCGTCCACTGAACAAAACAAAAAATAAAGTTACCGACCGATTTTGCTCAAATTTTGTGGGATGAGGGCCGGATAATGGGGCAACTCCCACTTGGACTTGGGTATCCTAGACTTCAAGAAAGTACCCAATCTGGAAGAAAGAAAAGAGAGGTACATTTCGGCCCCATCAGCCTCGTCTTCATAGACGTAATCTGGCTCGTACAGGTCTTCAAGGGGCGCGATAACTGACTCGATTGTTACATCTTCACCACAGTTCACAAAGCTAAAGCCATCCTCCTCCTCGGCATCGAGTTGGTCGAGCAGGGTCGATATTTCTGACCTTGTAAGCTTGTTAGAGTTGGCCATGGCGATGTTCAAAATCAAGAAAATAAAAAATTAGGAAAAATATTCATAAAAAATACTAAATGGGGTCAAACGCCTATTGTTTTATACTGAAAAAGCTAGGGAATATATCTATCTATCATTTACGTACTATCAGGCATAAATCGGTACATAAACATAGGTGTCACAGGTACAAAAGCAAAATATCTAAAACGAAAAACGTACCTTAGAAGCGGCAAGGGGGGGGGGTCAGATTGACCCCAGTGGGCTGCTGGGGAAGAAACAGCTGGAGCTGAGGAGCTGGTCATCCGCATTCTGTGAGACCAGGTTACAGACTAGCATTCCCTCACCAAACCTCGTGGCTAGTTGGCATCGTCACGCCACCACAAACCAAAACCTGTGCGCGCGCAAATTTCTGGGGTCACGTTGACCCCGGTTAACCCTTCTAGGGTATTAAGGACTTGACCAACTTATTATATTCAAATTTCGTTTTTCCTACAATAACGAAGCCTACAAAAGTGACTCATTCTTCAGCAACCCTCATTGACCACATCTGGACCAACATCATGAAGTGCTATAGAGACAGTGGTATTATATACACGGTAATTAGTGATAATTTTCCTGTCTGTAGTTCGTTTTCAATGTCCAAGGATGATGCAAATAATTCAGTGATATATCTTAGGAAAAGATGCTTTACGACTGAGGCAATGGATAACTTTAAATTAGATTTATCTAATTTCAGTAGGGACACAACTAGCAATGCAGATACAAATGAAATGCTTAACAAATATATTGATTATTTGAGTATTCTGTACAATAAAAAATTTCCTGAGAATTAATTTAAAATCAAATCGCAACATATTGGCAAGCCTTACATTACGGTAGCTATCAAGAAGTCTATTAAACAGAGAAACAGACTACCAAAGTTATCTGCTAAATGGCCTATCACATATGGTGAGGCTTTTAATAAATACAGAAATATGCTAACATCTTTAATTAGAACTGCAAAGCAAAATTATTTTAATGCTAAAATAATGGAAAAGAAAGGAAATACTAAAAAGACGTGGGAAATTATAAATAACATATTGGCAATAAACAGACCCTAACTACCATTATCAATGCCCTTCAACAATAAATTAATGGCGAACAAAGACAGAATCGCAGAGCTTTTTAATGATAATGTTTGTTCCGTTGTCAGTAATCTTGAACAAGATTCGCTAACGCCACCATATTCTTTCGAACATTATATGCCTGATCCAGTCCCGTTTTCACTGTACCTTTAGCCAACCTCACCTGAAGAAGTGTCCAATGTAATAACAAGCATGAATAAAACCTCTCCTGGTCATGATAAAATAGGCATAAAGATAATTAAAGATTGCTGTAATGAAATATCACCTAACTTAAGTTATATAATAAATAAATCTTTTACAGATGACATATTTCCACACAAATTACAGATTGCTAGAGTAGTACCGATATTTAAAAAAAGTGATAATCACTCTCCTACCGATTATAGAACAGTGTCCGTTCTATCAGTGTTCAGTAAATTTTTTGAGAAAATTATGATAACAAGACTAATAAGTTACCTCACTCAACATTCATTGCTATCAGAGTTCCAGTTTGGATTCAGACCTAAATTTACAACAGAGTTTGCTTGTTTTTTTTTACTATTGGTTTGAAAACTGGTCTGTATTCTGGGACTGAGGGTGCTGTGAAGTGTGGGGCAGGTGTATCCAGCTTCTTTCCTGTGAATACAGGATTGAGGCAAGGGTGCGTCCTTGCCCCATCACTTTTCAACGCTTGTATGGACTGGGTATTGGACAAGGTTGTAGATCAAAGTGATTGTGGAGCATCCGTCGGCAACACCAAGATCACTGATCTTGTTTTTGCCGATGATGCAGTAATCTTTGCTGAGTCGCTGGAGGTCCTGGTGATGGCTCTCGAGGAGCTGCACGAGGAGGCAAAGCCTTTGGGACTTGAGGTCTCCTGGCTCAAGACCAAGGTCCAGGTGTTTGGAGACTTACTAGATGAAGCAGTATAGTCTGTTCATGCGTTGTGGGCGAGGACATTGAGATCTTGGAAAGTTTTACATACCTTGGTAGCGCAGTCCATAATGACGGCGGGTCACGTCAAGAAGTCTTACGGCGGATTGAACATAGCCACGGTGGTTATGGACTCGCTCAGCGGGAGTATTTGGCGTTGTCGGTACCTGTGCAGGAGGACAAAGATCCGGATCTTCAAGTCGCTTGTGATCCCTGTCTTACTCTATGGTTGTGAGACATGGACACTAAATAGTGACTTGAAGAGACGAATCAATGCCTTTGGTAATAAGTGTCTTCGCAGAATCATGGGGTATCGCTGGGATGATTACGTGTCAAATCAGCGATTGCACCGTGAGACTGAATCGAGGCCTATTACCTGCATAGTCCGTCAGCGCCAACTTCGGCTATATGGGCATGTGGCACGCTACCTGAAACCGATCCTTCCCATCGGGTTGTATCTGTAAGCGACAATCCGGCGGTGGAGGAGGCCAAGGGGGCGCCCACAAGGATCGTGGCTGGGGCAAGTTGATGTTTCTTGTCGAGAGCTGCTTGGTATGAGAAAGGAGCCTGCATGGGGACTCGCGCGTGGTGACCCCCGGGAGTGGCGTCGTAGGGTGGGCGAGGCGACGCGCCCCCCGGCGTATGCCCCAAATGATTGATTGATTTGCTTTTTAAAATCTTTGTCAACACATTCATCATGCAATAGACTCAAAATTATATAATGTTACGGTGTTTTGTGACTTGTTAAGGGCCTTTGATACTATCTCGCATCACATACTGCTGCAAAAATTACAATATTATGGTGTGCGTGGGCAGGCCTACAAATGGTTCGAGAGCTACCTTAGTCATAGAAAACAGTAAACTGTCGACAACAATTCATCATCATAACTAAAACGAATACTGTCTAGAGTCCCTCATGGATCTATATTAGGTCCTATTTTGTTTTTAATATATATTAATGACATAACACGCTGTAGTAATGTACTCAATTTCCTTCTGTATGCAGATGTCACCAACTTGTATATTCAAGGCAGTAGTAATGTTAATAGTATAGCTGACACATTTAACACTGAACTCACACATGTACTACTATGGATCCAAAGTAACAAATTAACTCTAAACCTCGAAAAACTATTTTTTTAGTTTCTTGTTCCAATATGATGCAGTAGCATGACATTATCATTAAGTACGATAATCAGACATTAAATTATGTTAAGGTAGCAAAATGTCTAGCTATATTTATTGACAATAACCTTAAATGGACAATACAAAATAGATGTAATTAAAACCAAAATCTCGAAGGCCATAGGCAAAATGTACAAAATTCGTGAACACTGTAACATTGACACCATAAAACAAATATATTTATCAATAGTTTACTCGCATCTTTTATACTGTACATCTCTATGGGGTGGGGCAAATAAAACATTAATAGATAGTCTCTTCGTTATGCAAAAAAAGTTTCTAAGAACCATCTTCTTTACTTGGCCGTTACGATCACACAAACGAATTTTTCAGTGAACACATATTTATAAAGATTCACGACATTATAACTTTACAAACTTGTTTATTTGTGTATAACTCTCTATTCATATTTACTACACAGTGGCTTTCAATTTAAAAATCATGATATAAATACTAAACATGGTAACCAACTCCTCATGCCTCGTTTCCGGACTAGTCATGCACAACAATGTATTTTGTATAGAGGGACGCATCTGTGGAACCAACTTCCACAAGAAGTCAGATCTGCTAACACCAAAAATTCGTTGAAGGCATAAATAAAGAAAAATATGCTCGATGATTATTTGTATTTTTTTTTTGTGTGTGTGTGTATATATTAGGTTTATGTATTAGATTCTAAATATATGTTTACATGTGTATCTACATTTTCACGTATATTTTTGTGAACGTTCTTATGAGCGTAAATATGTAGTACGTATATTGTTTAGTGTTAGTATTTTATTGGGTAGTGGTTTTATTATATATCATGATATTATTATTTATACTTGTGTAATATTTCATATGTATTCTTTAATTGTTAGGGAATTTAGTAAAAAAAAAAAAAATTGTCAGCTCACAATCAAATACTCTCCATGTGTCCTCTAAGAGCACTGCTCAATGGACCCGGGCATTCATGTACAGAGAAATTTAACATGTACGATGTATATGCAATGCCAAATCTCTCTCTCTCTCTCTCTCTCTCTCTCTCTCTTCTTCTCTCTCTCTCCTCTATCTCTCTCTCTCTCTCCTCCTCTCTCTTCCTTCTCTCTCCTCTCTCTCTCTCTCTCTCTCTCTCTCTCTCTCTCTCTCTCTCTCTCTCTCTCTCTCTCTCTCTCTCTCTCTCTCTAACAATTTTCCTCTCCATTTCCCCTCTATCTATTCCTATCTCATTTTTTCAATCCCATATTTCTTTATTTTCCCTTCTTTCAAGTTTCCGCTCAATTTCCCTTGCATGTATAGTCTCTCTCTCTCTCTCTCTCTCTCTCTCTCTCTCTCTCTCTCTCTCCTCTCCCTCTCTCTCTCTCTCTCTCTCTCTCTTCCTCTCCTCTCTCTCTCTCTCTCTCTCTCTCTCTCTCTCTCTCTCTCTCTCTCTCTCTCTCTCTTTTTCTCCTCTCCTCCTCTCTCTTTTCTCTCTCTCTCTCTTCTCTCTCTCGCTCGCTCGCTCGTCGCTCTCTCTCTCTCTTCCCTCTCTCTCTCTCTCTCCTCTCTCTCTCTCCTCCTCTCTCTCTCTCTTTTTTTTTTTTCTCTCTCTCCCCTCTTTCAGTAAGCCCCCAATCCCTCCCCCCAAAATTAAACACATTCACAAACATGTCATGGAAGAATAGGATGAAGGAGGAAGTGGAGGAAGAAGTGGAGGAGGAGGAGGATTACATAGGATTACATAGGAATAACAGACACCAGGAGACCTATTGGTCCATAACGAGGGTATCTGCTGAACTACATACGACTAACTATCATCTACTTGTAAGAACACAATTGGAAAATGATACCATGTCCCTAAAGAGGATAGGAACATGGAAGTTTCATAGTGCAGAATGATAGGATAGGAAAAATATTAACTACAACTACCACTACAACTAATCAATACGGGGGACTATATATGAATTTGCACTATCAATACCCATTTACTTTACAGTGCGCGTCAAATCTGTTTTTAAATGTAGTTATTGTGCTGGCTCCGACAACATCTGCTGGTAATTTGTTCCATCGATCAACGACTCTAACATTGAAATAATTTTTACGGAGATCGGTGATGCAACGTTGACCGTTTAGTTTTAAACCATTATTTCTTGTTGTCACTTGAGTTGAAAGCTCGAATAGCTTCTCTTGATTAATGACCAAATCTGTGACAATGACTTGATCAAATCCTTTTAGGATCTTAAAGGTTTCTATCAAGTCCCCACGGATCTACGATCCTTTAAGGAAAACATATTAATTTTCCGCAGTCTCTCTTCAAAAGATGAATTTCGCAGAGATGGAATTGTTTGGTTTTGCTCCTTTGCACTGATTCCAATTTGGCTTGATCTTTTACGAAATAGGGTGACCGAATTGAACGGCATATTCCAAGTGCGGCCTAACCAAGGACCTGTATAATTGTGTCATTACTTTCGGAGTTTTTTTGTTCAAAGTTACGTTTAATAAAGCCCCAACATAATATTTGCCTTTTTACTGGCAGATAGGCAATGCGGACTGGTTTTCAGATCATACTGATGATGACACCTAAACCCTTTTTCCTGCTGTACTTCAGTTAACGATTTATTTGCATTTGATAGTATATTTGAGGTTATCGTGCCTATATGCATTACTTTACATTTATCGGATTGAATTTAATAGCCATTTATCACTCCAATCTGATAGTTTGTCGAGATCACTTTGTATGAGTTCGCAGTTTTCTCTAGTATATGCTTTTACCGCCTAAATTTTGGGGTCATCTGCAAATTTCGATATTTTAGATACAAGTCCGCAGTCCAGATCGTTGATATATATCAGAAAAAAAAGTAGGACCCAAGACCGAGCCCTGAGGCACCCCACTAGTAACATTAACCAATCAGATGCCTCGCCATTTATTACTACCCGTTGTTTACGATTTGAAAGCCAATCGCCAATCCATGAACATAATTGCTCTGGAGGAGGAGGAGGAGGAGGAGGAGGAGGAGGAGGAGGAGCCAATCGCCAATCCATGAACATAATGTCTGGAGGAGGAGGAGGAGGAGGAGGAAGGAGGAGGAGGAGGGGAGGGGGGAGGAAGGGGGGGGAGGAGGAGAGAGGGTCGTAAAACACGGATGTAAGCAGGACAATAACACCTTCTGTTTGCATGGCGTCTTGCTGCCTATATTAAACATTCTTCACCGGTAAACACTGATGGGACTTGTCTTTCAAACATGCGTGCGTCTGTGTAGCGTGAGAAAAAGAGAGAGAGAGAGAAGAGGAGAGAGAGAGAGAGGAGAGAGGAGAGAGAGAGAGAGAAGAGAGAGAGAGGAGAAAGAGAGAGAAGAGAGAGAGACTGGAGAGAAGAGAGAGAGAGAGAGAAGAGAGAGAAAGAGGAGAGAGAGAGAGAGAGAGGAGAGGGAGAGAGAGAGAGGAGAGGAGCGAGAGAGAGAGAGAAGGAGAAAGCGAGAGAGGGAGAGAGGGAGAGAAAAGAGGGAAGGAAGGAGAGAAAGAGTCCCAACAAGAGCATTAGTGTGAGAACAAAACAAAAATTTTCCTCTTCCCCCTCCTCTCTCCCCTTCTCCTCCCTTCCCCTTTCTCCCCTCAGAAAACCCGGCTCTAATCGTTCATCAGGAGTGGGGAAATTACCAAAGGGGCCCCTGATAATAGTACTCAACAGAATTAGGCGGGAAAGAGCTTCTCGATGCAAATCGCCTCCGTCTGCCCTTCCGCTCCACCTTCACCCTTCCGTGCGCCGCTCGGCCTGTCGATGGGTGACGTGGGGTGTTTTGACTTTGTGCGTGAAGTGACGGTAAACCCCGGGGCGGCGTGCGTGCGTGCGGGGCGTGGGGGTGGGGGTGGTGGTTGGTTGGTGGGGGAGGGGAGCGGGGGGGGGGGGCGGGGGGGAAGAAGCTAAAAAAACAGCAAAAACTGGAAAAACAGATAATGCAATTGAAAGGAGAAAGGGAAAAAGGGCACAAAAAAGAACCAGGAAATAAAATAAAAAAAAAAGTAAATGTAGGATAGGACAAGAGGGAAAAAAGAGGAGGAAACGGAGAGAAGGAGGCAATGAGGAGGAGAAGGAGGAAGAAAAATGCAAGAAAAGGAGCGACAGATTAAAAAGGAAAGGACACGACAACAAGTGAGGTGAACTGACAGGAGCAAAGAAGTTATACTCACCATTTAAGGGTAAACACGTAACAGTGACTAAAAGCAGAATGTTGTATACACGAGTAAGTTCACAGAGTTTTTCATGCTATTTTTCGGAAGGTAAACAGCAATGGAATGGAAGGCTGCGAGAAAAGATGAAAAGGTGAGGAAGGTGCTTCAACAACGCTTCCGTCAGGCTGGTGACGGCACGGGAAGGCTGATGCAAAGACGAGGGATGCTGCAGACCGCCTTCAGAAAGATTTGGCGTAAATGGGGACGAAGGTGAGGGAAGTAAAAGAAATTTAGAAAGAAATGTGAGTGAAATAGTGACAAATAGTTGAAGGTTTTTTTTAAAGAGAAGGAAGAAAGAGTTGAAAGAGAGGGTATGGACACGTAGATAGAGATATAGAAAGATGGGGATGAAAGTGAGAACAGAGAGATCTAGAGAGTAGAGAGAGGGAGAGAGAGAGGAAGAGGAGAGTTGGAAGAGAGACAGACGATGAGAGAGGAGAGAGAGAGGAGAGGGACGAGACGACGAGAGAAGAGAGATGAGAGGAGAGAGAGGCGACAGCGGAGAGAGAGGAGAATGACTGAGAGAGAGATGCGAGAGGAGAGAGAGAGGAGGAGAGAGAGAGAAGAGAGAGGACGATGAGAGAGAGATAGAGAGAAGCGAAGCGATGCGACGAGAGCGAAGAGAGCGAGATAGAGAGAGAGAGAGAGAGATGAGAGGGAGAGAGAGGAGAGACGAGAGCCGAGAGGAGTGAGAGAGACGAGAGGAGAGAGATGAGATGAGAGAGAGAAGAGGATGAGAAGAGGAGGGCGGAAGGAGGAGAGAGGAGTGATGAGATGACGAGAGAGAGATGAGAGAGAGAGAGAGAAGAGGGATAGAGAGAGAGTAGGGGGTGGATGGGGGAGAGAAGAGACCCGAGAGAGTTCGAGGAGAGAGAGGAGAGAGGAGACGACTGAGAGCGTAGAGAGAGAGAGATTCGAGGAGGGTGAGGAGGATGACGAGAGAGGAGTGAGAGGAGAGGCGAGAGGAAAGACGAGAAGGGGAGGGAAAGGGAGGGAGAGAGGAGGAAATGAGAGAAAGAGATCGGGAGGAGAAGAGGACGGAGAGAGAGGGAGAGGCGAGAGAGGAGAGAGAAAGAGATGGAGGCAGGAAACACAAGAATGCCAGCAGAAAGTAAAAGAAGACGAGGAAGAAAGAAGTGGGGAGGGATGAGAACACAGGAGGAAGAGTTACGATGACGGAGAAAGGAGGAGGGAGGAAGGAGGCGGAGGAGGGAGGAGGATGAGGAGGCCAGGAGGAGGAGGAGGAGGAGGAGGAGGAGAGGAGGAGGAGGAGGAGGCGTAGGAGGGAGGGAAGGAGGAGGATTGAGGAGGAGGAGAAGGAGGAGGAGGAGGAGGAGGAGGCGGCGGAGGGAGGAGGAGGAGGAGGAGGCGAGGAGGAGGAGGGGAGTGAGAGGGAGGGAGGAGGAGGAGGAGGAGGAGGAGGAGGAGGAGGAGGAGGGATATTCCATAGGATTACATAGGAATATAACAGACACCTGGAGACCTATTGGTCCATGACGAGGGATCCTTGCTGAAACTACTACTACTAACTGATCACTATTGTAAGAAAACAGTTGGAAAGGATACCATGTCCTTAAAAGAAGATAGGAACACGAGAAGTCAGTTTTCATAGTCAGAAAAATAGGGTATGAAATATCCTAAAAGACAATACAACTACCATACCACTACAACTAATCGATCCGGGGGACTAAATGGTGAATTCGCAGGGCACTATTAAGACCCATTTACTTTACAGTGCGCGTTAAACGTCTGTTTTAAATGTAGGTATTGTGCTGGCTTCGACAAGTTTGGTACTTGTTCCATCGATCAACGACTCTCACATTGAAATAATTTTACGGAGATCAGTGATTGAACGTTGGACCGTTTAGTTTTAAACCATTATTTTTGTTTGTCACTTGAGTTGGAAAGCTCGAATTAGGTTCTCTTGATTAATGACATTCAAATCCTTTTAGGATCTTAAAGGTTTCCTATCAACGTCCCCACGATTCTACGATCCTTTAAAGAAAACATATTAAACGTTTCCGCAGTCTCTTTTTTTCATAAGATGAATTTCGAAGAGATGGAATTTGTTTTTGGCTTGATCGTCTTTGCACTGATTTCCAATTTGGCATGGTTTCTTTTACGAAAACAGTGCGACCAGAATTGGACGGCATATTCCAAGGGTGGGCCAACACAGGAGTTGCTATAATTGTGTCATTACTTCGGAGGTGTTTGATGTTCAAATTGCGTTAAATAAAGCCCAAATATCAATTCGCCTTTTTTTTACTGGCAGCTAGGCAAGGGCGGACTGGTGTTTTTAAAGGATCATTACTGATGGTGACACCTAAATACTTTTCCGCGGTACTTCAGTTAACGATTTATTTTGCATTTGAGAGTTTATTTGAGCTGTTATCGTTGCCTATATGCATTTACTTTACATTATCGGAATTGAATTTTAAAATAGCCATTTATCATCCAGTCTGATAGTGTGTCGAGAATCACTTGATAGAGTTCGCAGAAGTTTTCTCTAGTATATGCTTTACCGCCTAATTTGGTTTCGGTCATTCTGCACATGTCGTATTTTAGAATACAAGTCCGCCAGTCAAGATCGTTGATATTATATAAGAAAAGAGTGGGGACCCCAATGGACGAGCCCTGAGGCACCCCACTAGTAAATAACATCTAACTAATCATATGTTTCACCATTTTATTACTCCCCGTTTGTTTTACGATTTGAAAGCCAAATCGCCAAATCATATATGAAACATAGTTGCTCTCCCAAAGCCATGTGCACCTTAGCTTGCGTATCATAAAGCGCTATGGGGGAACTGTATCGAGGCTTTTCTGAAAAATCAAACGTATATTACATCCGAGGGAAATTTAGCGTACCAAAGTTTGAATAAATGACATCAAAAAAAATCCAGTAAGGTTGTTAAGCAGGACTTATTTTGAAATCCATGCTGCGCGTTTTAATATGTAGTTATTCAATCGAGAAAAGACACTATTTTAATCCCGCAATATTTTCTCAAATAGTTTAACAATCACAGACGTTAGACTAATTCGCGTGCCGATATAATTACCGACGATAAACTTGCGAGGCTCTTACTCCCTTTCTTGAAATATTCGTTTTTTTTGTACACATTAGCTAAGATTTCCATCATACTAGGAAACATTTTTGTCCATTTAAGCGATTTATGAGGATAATCTTTAGTGGAAGCGAAAGTTGACTGGACATTCGCGAAGTAAATCGCGGCCGAAATTTCGTCCACCCCCCACGGGTTTTGCTGGGTCAAGTTTCTTTCATGGCAAATATTTGATACTCTTCGTCTACTGTTAATCTATCATTTCAATCTAATTCACTTTCGAGTCACGCAAACATGTTTACTGGTTCTGGTACTGGAGTTTCGTCTTCTTTAATAAATTACGCATTAAAGTAAAGCATTGAGTACGACTGCCATTGCTCCTTAATAATCATTTACCAAGATGTTATTTTATCCTTTTTCAGTGGCCCAAAATACTAGTTTTGACGTTTTTCTTACTTCGAAGTATTGAAAGAACCTTTCGGGTTTGATTTGGATTCCTTTGCAAAATTTTGGATTATACTCGAGGAGATGGAGGAGGAGGAAGCACCAGAAAGGAGGAGGAGGAGGAGGAGGAGGCAGGAGGAGGAGAGAGGAGGGGAGGAGGGGTCGACGTGATGCTCCTCAGGTTATATTTGCGAGTAGTTGTCCTCGAACCCCCTACTTTGCAGTCTTATTAAATCATAACCTATCTCTGTGAAGGCGGACCAAGGCATCTCCCAGCGGCTCTTCTATGCGGTCTGCGAGAGCCCGTTGCAGCGAGGCTTTCTAACTTCTAACTTCCCTACACGATAAACAAAAAAATAAATTAAAAAAAACGAGTTATAGCTAATAAACAGAAATAATCCAGTGAAGAATGAATTGAAAAGAAGAGGAAAAAAAAAAAGAGGAGATTATAGTAAAAATAAAATAATTAGTGAAGAAATGGATAGAAAGAAAAGGGAAGACAAAAATAATGAGCTTATACACACACAAACCCCAAAAGACACAAAACACACAGAGAAGTGGTTATTATTTCGTAAAAGTATAGTCTTTATTTTTTTTCTTACTTTCTCTCAGTCTATTTCTGTCCTCCTCCTCCTCTTCCTCCTCCTCCTCCTCCCCTCCTCCTCCTCCTCCTCCCCCTCCTCCCCCTCTTCCTCTTCCCCCTTCCTCTTCCTCTTCTCCTCCCCCTCCTCTTCCTCTTCCTCCTCCTCCTCATCCTCCTCCTCCTCCTTTTTCTCTTACAACCTCATTCTGTTTTCTTTTTCATTTGCAATAATTAAATTTTCGGCTGTCCTAAGTCTCTCTCTCTCTCTCTCTCTCTCCTCCTCTCCCCTCTCTCTTCTCTCTCTCTTTTCTCTCTCTCTCTCTCTCTCTCTCCCCTCTCCCCTTCTCTCTCTCCCGTTCTCCCCTAGTACTTACAGCTTCAACGGGCAAACATTACACCCCACACACACACACACACACACACACACACACACACACACACAACACAACCCCAACGCCACACAACCCAAAACACCCACACACCACACAACACCACACACACACACCAACAAACCACACAAAACACAACACACACACACACAACACAACACACGACACACACACGCCTTTGAAACGGAATCTTCAGTATCCACCTTTGTGTGTGACAAGGGGAAGAGAGAAGAGAGAGAGAGAGGAGAGAGAGAGAGAGATGAGAGAGAGAGAGAGAGAGAGAGAGAGAGGAGAGAGAGAGAGAGAGAGAATGGAAGGAGGAAGAAAAAAAAAAAAAAATAGGGGAAAATGGAAATTTAGATGAAGGGGAAGAAAAATATGAAAGGAAAGACAGATGACATTTTCTTTTAGGAGAGAGAGAGAGAGAGGGAGAGAGAGAGAGAGAGAGAGAGAGGAGAGAGAGGAGAGAGAAAAGAGAGAGAGAGAGAGAGAGAGAGAGGGGGGAGGGGGGAAGGAAAAAGAAAACAAGTGATTGAATTTTCTCATTCATTCATCAATTTTTCCTTGCAATATTCCCCACCCCACCAACCCACCCCCCCACCACCCCACCACCCCCACCACCACCCCACACCACCCCCCCACCCTACCACCCCCCACCACCCCCCCACCACCCCACCCCCACCAACACCACACCACCACCTACCACCCCACACCCTCCCAACACCACCACCACCACCACCCAACACCACCCCACCACCACACCACCCCACCACACCCCCACCACCACCACCACCAACACCACACCACCACCTCCCACCACCACCACCACCACCACACCCATCCCCCCCACACACACACCACACCACCACACCACCTACCCACCACCAAACACCCCCACCACCCCCCAAAACCTCCCACCCCCACCCCCACCACCACCACAACACCACCACCACACCACCCCCACCAAAACACCACCACCCCACCACCACCACCACCACACCACACCCCCACCAACCACCACCACTACCACACCACACCACCCCCACCCCCCAAAACCACCCCCACCACCACCACCACCACCCTACACCACCACACCACCACCACCAAAAAACACCACATCACCACCACCACCACCACCACCACTACCACTACCACCACACTTGCAAATTTTTTCCCTTGTTCTTTTCTTTCATGTAAGATTAGAGTAATTAGATTTTTTTTTTTGCCCTGCCAGTTCTAAAACACTCATGATTTTATTCTCTCCTGTAATCTTTTTATCCTATAATTTCTTTGTCTGTAATATTTCTAACACTTTTATATCTTTCCTTTTCTTCATGATTTTAAATTAGTATTTAACTTTTTCTTTTTTCTGAATACCAACAATTAGGTTATAATTAGTAGACATATTCTTACCAGTTTTCTGATATTTCTAAATATTCTACTAATATATTTTCGTAATTTCCTGAAGCATTATTTGCAGAGTTTTTTGTTAAGGGTTTCTGAAATGAATTTTATTGTCCTAATTTCCATTTTATGCGCAATTATTTTCCTAGAAGAGAGAGAAGAGAGAGAGAGAGAAGAGATGAGAAAGAGAAAAGGGGAGAGAGAGAGAGAAAAGAGAGAGGCTAGAGATAGCCCTTTGGGCGTCCAGTCAGGACTGTAGCACATCAATCCCCTTCTGTTTAATGTATTAAGTTTTTAAAAAAATAAAAAAAAATAAAAAAAGGAGCTGTGAGGAAATGGAAAAGAGAAGGTAAGAGAGAGGAAAAAGAGAAGTGGGAAAAAAAACAGCTGGAAGACAGGGGGAAATGAGGAAAGGAAAGGGAAGGGATTAGACGAAGGGAGGAGGAGGAGGAGGAGGAGGAGGAGGAGGAGGAGGGGAGGAGGAGAGGAAGGAGGGGGAGGAAGAGGAAGAAGGAGGATACATAGGATTAATAGATACATAGGATTACATAGGAATAACAGACACCAGGAGACCTATTGGTCCAGGGACGAGGGTATCTGCTGAACTACATACTACAACTATCAACTACTTGTAAGAAAACATTTTTGGAAAAGGATCCCATGTCCTTAAAGAAGATAGGAACACGGAAGTTTCATAGTGCAAAAAAATTTAGGGTATGAAATATACTAACTACAACTACCACTACCACTACAACTAATCGATCCGGGGGACTAAATATGAATTCGCAGGGCACTATCAAATACCCATTTACTTTTACAGTGCGCGTCAAGTCTTTTTTTTAAATGTAGTATTGTGCTGGCTTCGACAACATTTGCTGGTAACTTGTTCCATCGATCAACGACTCTCACATTGAAATAATTTTTTACGGAGATCAGTGATGAAAACGTTGACCGTTTAGTTTTAAACCATTATTTCTTGTTTGTCAACTTGAGTTGAAAGCTCGAATGGGTTTCTCTGATTAATGACATCAAATCCTTTTAGGATCTTAAAGGTTCTATCAAGTCCCCACGGATTCTACGACCCTTTAAGGAAAACATATTAATTTTCCGCAGTCTCTCTTCATAAGATGAATTTCGCAGAGATGGAATTTGTTTGGTTGCTCTTCTTTGCACTGATTCCAATTTGCTTGGTTTTTACGAAACAGGGCGACCAGAATTGGACGGCATATTCCAAGTGTGGCCTAACCAAGGACGTGTATAATTGTGTCATTACTTCGGAGTTTTGTGTTCAAAATTGCGTTTAATAAAGCCTAAACATCATATTCGCCTTTTACTGGCAGCTAGGCAATGCGGGGCTGGTTTTAAGATCATTACTGATGATGACACCTAAATCCCCTTTTTTTGCTGTACTTCAGTTAACGATTTATTTTGCATTTGATAGTTATATTTAAGGTTATCGTTGCCTATATGCATTACTTACATTTATCGGGAAATTGAATTTAATAGCCATTTATTACTCCATTGATATTTTTCGAGGTCACTTTGTATGAGTTCGCAGTTTTTCTCTAGTATAGCTTTACCGCCTAATTTGGTGTCGTCTGCAAATTTCGATATTTTTGATACAAGTCCGCAGTCCAGATCGTTGATATATATCAGAAAAAGAGTGGGACCCAAGACCGAGCCCCGAGGCACCCCACTAGTAACATCTAACCAATCAGATGTTTTACCATTTTTACTACCCGGTTTTTTACGATTTTAAAGCCAATCGCCAATCCATGAACATAGTTGCTCTCCCAAAGCCATGTGCCCTTAGCTTGGTCAAAAGTCGCTTATGGGGAACTGTATCGAAGGCTTTCTGAAAATCAAGGTATATTACATCCGAGGGAATTTTAGCGTCCCAGTTGAATAAATGACATTAAAAAAATCCAGTAGGTTTGTTTAAACAGGATTCTTATTTCGAAATCCATGCTGCGAGTTTAATATTGAGTTTTTTCATCGAGAAAGACACTATTTTATCCCGCAATATTTCTCAAATAGTTTAAAAAATCACAGACGTTAGACTAATTGGGCGATAATTACTTGCGAGGCTCTTACTCCCTTTCTTGAATATCGGTTGTAACATTAGCTAATTTCCAACATACTTTGGAACATTTTTGTCCATTAGCGATTTATTTAGGATAATCTTTAGTGGAAGCGAAAGTTGACTGTGACTTCGCGAAGTAATCGCGGCGAAATTTCGTCCACCCCCAAAGGATTTTGCTGGGTCAAGTTTCTGCAAATACTTTGATACTTCGTTCTACTGGGTTTTCTCTCCTATTTTCCAGTCTATCCCTTTCGAGTCCCCGCATACATGTTTACTGGTTCTGGTAATGGAGCTTCGTCTTCTTTAATAAATACCGCATTAAAGTAAGCATTGAGTACGAACGCCATGCTCTTATTATCATTTACCAAGATGTTATTTTTATCTTTCAGAGGAGGAGGAGGAGGAGGAGGAGGAGGAGGAGGAGGAGAGAATACAATAGACTGGAAAAGGGGAATTAGTTTAAGCGAAAGGAAGAGGGGAAGTGGAATAAAATGATAAGTGAGAAGGGGAATAAAGAGAGGGGAAGAGAGAGAGGGGAGAAGTTAATGGATAAGGAAAAAGTAGAGAGGAAGGGGAGAGAGAGAGGGGGAGAAAAGAGAGATAGAGAGAGAAAAGGAGAGAGAGAGAGAGGAGGGAGGCAGTATTACAGAAATGAAGGAAAAATGAAAAGGGAAAGATGTGGTAGAGGAATAAAAGGATGAGAGAAAGAATTAGAGAGAGAGAGAGAGAGAGAGAGAGAGAGAGAGAGAGAGAGAGAGAGAGAGAGAGAGAGAGAGAGAGAGAGAGAGAGAGAGAGAGAGAGAATTGAAGGAGGGAAAAGACAATATTATAGAAATGAAAGAAGAAATGAAAAGGGAAAGATGTGGTAGAGGAATGAAAGAATGAAGAATGAAAGAAATAATAAAAGGAAAAGAGATACAGAACAGAGAACAAAGGAAGAAGTACAAAGGAAGATAATAAAAAATAATGGGGTAAAAAAAAAAAAAAAAAAAAAAAAAAAAAAAAAAAAAAAAACAGAGACTATATTACAAATCGAGAAAGTGAAAATAAGAGAGAGAAAAAAAAATATTGGTAAAATGACAATTCAACTGCGTAAGAAAAGTAATGGAGCTTGAAAGAAGACATAGATAAAAGAAAGAAAGAATGGAAGGAAGGAAGGAAGGAAGGAAGGAAGGAAGGAAGGATAGAAGGATGTAAAACAAGGTCATTAAAGTAAGTTACGACCATTAAGTGAAGGAGTTTGGAAAGAGAAGAACAGAAAACGAAACTATTAACATAATGATTAAATTGAAAGAAGAAGAAGAGGAAGAGGATGAAGAAGAAGAAGAAGAAGAAGAAGAAGAAGAAGAAGAAGATGAAGATGAAGATGAAGAAGAAAATGAAAATGAAGAAGCAAAACACCAAGAGAATGGAACTAAAAATTTGAGAGAAACACAACTATGCAAAAAGAGAGAGAGAGAGAGAGAGAGAGAGAGAGAGAGAGAGAGAGAGAGAGAGAGAGAGAGAGAGAGAGAGAGAGAGACATTATTGCAAATGTTGTCTGGGGTATGGCGAATATAACAACAATAAAACCGCTGCAGTTGCTTCAAAAAAGGATAATTATAACCCTAGGCAAAGTTAGTTATCATGAACACACAGCTCCGCTATTTAAAAGCTTTAAAATTCTTAAAATAAATGATATTTATGTTCTAGAATGTCTAAAATTCCTTCATGACGAATTCCATATCTTTCATTCTGCTTCACTTCAGACTGCTTTTCAAATACATAACTTAAACACAAGAAATAGACATCAAATTAGACCACCTTTTCCAATTACTGAATCTCATAAAAGATTTGTCATTTATTTCGTATGCATGAAATGGAATGAACTTCCAGAGCACATTACAAATATTGTTAATAAGAATACATTTGAAATAAATACAAAGAAATATATAGTAAATATGTATTGATCTATACATGTTGAGTAGTAGTCATTTTTGTTTCTTCAGTAGATGTATTTTTTTCATTAAGATATATGAGTGAGTTTCTGTTGGTGTGTATGTTTGTAAGTGTTGATATGTTTAGGTATGTATGTCTATGTAAATATCGATAAAAAGGTATGTCGAAATATAATACGTAAATATGTTTGTCCATTGCAAGGTTTTTATAGCTATACATACAAGGGGCCTGTCAAAAATGTTTACCTTTAACGGGCCCAGCCATGTTTATATACCATGTATATATGATCAAGCTTTGTATATATTTTTATGGCTAATAAACTACTTGAATTGAACTTGAAGAGAGAGAGAGAGAGAGAGAGAGAGAGAGAGAGAGAGAGAGAGAGAGAGAGAGAGAGAGAGAGAGAGAGAGAGAGAGAGAGAGAGAGAGAACGAGAGAGGGGAGAGAGAGAAAGAGATCTTATGTTATGGGACCAACCAGAGAGTCCTTAGAAACGGGAACTTGTTGGTCTATAGTTAAGGATTAGGAGGAGGGAAAGGAAGAGGAGGGGGGAAAGGAAGGAAGGAAGGATGAAGAAGAGGCAGGGAGGAGGAGGGAAGGAGAGGCAGGGAGGAGGAGGGAAGGAGAGGCAGGGAGGAGGAGGGAAGGAGTGGCAGGGAGGAGGAGGAGCAGGAGGAGGGAAGGAAAGAGAAGAGGACAAATGAGAAGAGGAGATGAAGTCATAAGAAGTGTAAGTGAGGTCGTGAGAGGAGAAGACAGCAAAAGAGGTGATAAAGGAAGGAGGTAAGGAGAAAAAGAGAGGAAGTAAAGGAAGTAGAGAAAGAAAGGAAGGAGGTAAAGGACTGAGAGAAAGAATAGGGAAGAGTAGGAGGGAAGAAGAGTGAACTTAAGAGAAGAAAAGGTAAGCAAGAGAAGAGAGAAAGAGAGGTCGTAAAGGAAGGAAGAAGGAAGAAGAGGAAGAATGGGGAAGAGTAGGAGGGAAGAAAAGTGAAATTAAGAGAAGAATAGGTAAGCAAGAGAAGAGAGAAAGAAAGGAGGTATATGAAGGAGGGAAGGATAGAAAGAACATGGAAGAGTACGAGGGAAGAAGAGAGGACAGAAAGAGAAGTGGTGAAGGAAGGAGGGAAGGAGAGAAAGAAGGAAGGAAAGAAGGAAGGAAGGAAGGAAGGAAGGAAGAGGAAGGAAGGAAGGAAGGAAGGAAGGAAGGAAGGGAAAGGGAAAGGGAAAGGGAAAGGGAAAGGGGGGAAGGAGAGGAGGGAAGGAAGGAAGGAAGGGAGGATAAGAGGAAGGGAGAGAAGGAGAGGAAGAAGTAAGGATGGATGGGAGGGAAGGAGGGAAGGATGGAAAGAGTAGTAAAGGAAGGAAGGTGGAATAAGGGAAAGAAAGATGAAGAGGAGAGTGCGAAGGAAGAGATGAAGTACTATTGGGGAAATTTGATTGGTGGAGGAGTAAAGGTGATTAAGGAAAGAGTTTGAGGGAAAATTGAATGTTTGCTGTAACCGCGGAGGAGAGGAGAATGAAAGAAGGGAGGGAAGGAGAGTGGGAGAGAGGGAAGGAAGGAGGGAGGGAGGGAGAGGGGTTATGGTGGAGGGAAGAGGGGGTGAAGAGGAGGAAGAGGGGAGAGCGAGGAAGAGGGAAGAGGGAGGAGGAGGGAGGCATAATTTTTAAGGAGAGATAGATATGTTGATTGAAGTGAATAAATATGGCTTTTTATATTTATTCTCTCTCTCTCTCTCTCTCTCTCTCTCTCTCTCTCTCTCTCTCTCTCTCTCTCTCTCTCTCTCTCTCTCTCTCTCTCTCTCTCTTGCTCATTTATTTTCCACATGTTCAATTTTTCTTACAACGTTGTTATCGGTGAAAATTGCGTTGCAGGAAATAAAAAGAATTATCTTCGTGAAGTTCCTTGAGAGAGAGAGAGAGATAGAGAGATGGAGAGAGAGAGAGAGAGAGAGAGAGAGAGAGAGAGAGAGAGAGAGAGAGGAGAGAGAGAATTAGTGTAGTGAAAAAAATTGCGTTAATCTCTAGAAAGATTTACTCGAAGGGAGAAACTTGCAAAAACTTCCTGATCATTTTGATTTGGTGGTATGTTGCTTTCTCTGAATTCTCGCTCTCTCTTCTCTACTTTCTCTTTCT
>JACEEZ010005244.1:127522-128969 GCA_016584305.1 Chionoecetes opilio | reverse complement strand
AGGGGACAGACGGGTCATTTAGGAAGGCAAGAGGTCATTCATGCACGCCCCCCGCCGCCGCCCACCACCACCCACCACCACCACACCACCACCAACCACCATATGACACGCTGCAGCGACAAATAAACAAACAAACAAAAAAACAAAGCGAGGAGAAGGGGAGAGAGGAGAGAGAGGAGAGAGAGAGAGAGAGAGAGAGAAGAGAGAGAGGGGAAGGAAAAGAGAGAGGAGGAGAGACAGAGGAGAAGAGAAGGGAGAGAGAGAGAGAGAGGAGAGAGAGAGAGAAGAGAGAGAGAGAGGAGACGAGAGAGGAGAGAGAGAGAGAGGGGAGGAAAAGAGGAGAAAAGAGGAAGAGAAGAGAGAGAGAGAGAGGGAGAGAGGAGAGAGAGGAGAGAGAGACGAAGACCGAAGAGAGAGAGAGAGAGAGTGCGTGTGTGTGTTCCATTTCCGAATCAAAAATTAATGTAATGAGTATAAACTGAAAGCAATTTATAAATTTTGATGTTAATTATCATGATGAAGCCACCACCACCACTACTACTGCTGCTACTACTACTACTACTACTGCTGTTACTACAACCACTACTACTACTAGTACCTTCACACATTAGGACGAAATTTAGCTAATGAAAATTTTGATTCTTTTTATATTTTAGGAGATTTTAATGCTGACCCTTTTGCTGGAAAGGCGTGGACTCACCTGATAAATTTTTGTAGTAGAAATAACTTGCAAGTGTTGGATTTTGACATTCTTGACCCCGATAGTTTTACTTTTGTACCATATAATGATTCACATTGCAAATGGTTAGATCATATATTAGGAAGAAATAGTAATGATATATATTTCAATAGATAAGGATTTATATATAAATTTGTTGGATCAGATCATTTACCTATTTCAGGGAATATTCACATTCTGGGAAACTTGTCTATGTCTAACATAAAAGAAAGTGTTCAGCAGAATCATGCTGAGTATATACCTTGGAGGAGTCTCACTTCTCAAGATTACGAATGTATGAATAAGAATATTGATGATGAACTTCAGAACATTTCATATGAAGCCACTATGTGTCGTAGTGTTGGATGCCAGCATGAGGGCCACCTGTTGCACTCCCAGGATTTTTTATGAGAATTGATCAATGCTGTTTTTAATCTTCCATGAATTTTTCTAAAACGGCTGTTAAGAAAAACAAGTTTAAAGTAGTACCAGGATGGAACAGAAATGTAAAGGATTTATATTCTAACTTTAAGGATGATTATAAAGTATGGTTATTAAATGGAAAGTCGAGAAATACTGCTGAATTCACAAACATGAAAACAAGTAGAAAATTGTTCAAAGAAGCACTTTCTAATTGTAGAAAAAATGAAATCCTTGAGAGATCGATATCTATATAACAAAAATATGAATCCAAGGATATGATAGCGTTCTGGAAAGAAATTAAAAAGA
>JACEEZ010005244.1:110022-122522 GCA_016584305.1 Chionoecetes opilio | reverse complement strand
AAAGTAGTAGGTAGTGGAGTAGTGTATGGTAGTAGTGGTGTAAGGTAGTAGTTAGGGGATGGGGTAGTGTATAGTAGTATGATAGGGTAGTAGTAGTACAGTAGTAGTGATAGTGGTAGTATAGTAGTATATGTAGTGGTAGGGGTATAGTAGTAGTAGGAGTAGCTAGTGTAGTAGTATGATAGTGGTAGTAGTAGTAGTATAGTGATGGGGGTGTTAGTAATAGTAATAGTATGTAGTGGTAGTAGTAGTAGTAGTAGTGATATGGTATAGTAGTGAGTAGTGCAGCAGTAGCGTAGTAGTAGTAGGTAGTGGAGTAGTAGTAGTAGTAGAGTAGTAATAGTATAGTAGTAGTAGTAGTGTGATAGTGGTAGTAGTAGTAGTTAGTAGTATAGTAGAGCAGAGAGTAGTAGTAGTCATAATGGTTGGTAGTAGTAGTAGGAGTATAGAGTAGTAGTAGTGTAGTAGTAGTAGTTAGTAGTATAGTAGTAGTTTTTAGAAAGTAGTAATAGGTTTTAGAAATCCCCTAACGTTCTTAAATTTTTAATTTCCCATTTCTTTCCCCAAACACACACACACACACACAACACACACAAAACACACACAAACACACACAGCACACAAACAACACCACCAAAACCCCACACCAGAGGGGCACACACACAAAACAAACCCACCACAGTCACACACACAACAATAAAAACCCAAAAACCACATCTCCACAACACAACACCCCCCTTTTTACCCCCTCTCTCCCCTCTTTTTCTACGTACCAAACTTTTCCCTCTTTGTCCTCACAAACACCCCATTTCCCCCCCCCTTCCCCCCCTCACCCCCTCATCAACGAGTTCCTGGTAGGGGGTTAGTATATACCTACAATTCTTTAGACCTTTTTTCCCTAATAGGGGGAGCTACGTACAAAGAACCTGATGTGTGTGGTGTGTGTGTGTGTGGTGTGTGGGTTTGTGTGTGTTTTGGTGTTGTGTGTGTGTGTGTGGTGTGTGTGTGTGTGTGTGTGTGGTGTGTTGTTGTGTGTGTGTGTGTTTGTGGTGTGTTGTGTGTCGATAATAATTTTCCCCCAAAATTTTCCTCTCTCTCTCTCCTTCTATCTCTCTTTTCCTCCTCTCTTTCTCTCCCCTCTCTCTCTTCTCTTCCCTCTCTCTCTCTCTGAAAGCACCTTGGGCCCATAAGGCTTTCATTTAAACAATAATGAACTAATTAAAAGCGTCAGATTAAAAAAATTCACAAACCACACCCACACACACACAAACACAACACACACACACTCACACACCACACACACCACACACTTGAACACACACACATCATACTTTGGGAATTAATGAAAGGAAAAATGAACAATAGTACAATATGTCCCCTTTCCTTCCCTTCCCTTTTTTCTTTATTTTTCCCCCCGATTTTTTTTTCCCCCCCCCCCTATTCTCTTCCCCCTCCTTCCTCCCCCCTCTCATCCCTCCCCTTTCCTCCACACATAAATATCGCCCGGAGAAATGGTCAATTGCGCAGAAAATTATTTGTTTTCGTTTGGGAGACAAAAAAAAAGATTTTCTTCGTCTACTCTTTTGTCCTGCCTTCTTTTCCACTCGCTTGTCCTCCTCCATTCTTTTTTATTATCCTCCCCTCTCCTCCCCCCTCCTCTGTTTTTTCTTTACATAAAAAAAAAAATTATTTGCAAGAAATCGAAATCGAAAAAGTAAAAAAAGATCATTTATGATCAGTCTACCAAAGTTTAAAGCAAAAACGAAAAATTCCTAACTATTGGAACAATTATTGTCCCCCCAAAAAAAAATGGGGAAAGTCGTTCCCCCTCTTTGACAGAAAAAGCAGTTGTCAAAAAATAATAACTATACAATTTTTGGGGAGATTTTTAACCTCCTCGTAAAACGGAATAAAATTCGCGGGTTAAGAAGGTATCGTTTGCTTGATATGGAAAACAAAGATTTTTAAATCGGTGGTCTGTGAGCCAAAAGGGTTTAAAGTATCCTGTTTAGTTTTCACAAACCGACTTTGATCTGACTGTTTACTCGATAAGGTAACATTGGGAAAACAGTGATCACGGGTTTAATCAGACGGCAAAAATTGAAATGTAACATCACAGAAAATGGGGTTATTAGTTCCCAATTATAATAAAGCGGTTTTCCGAAGATCAGCAGGGTCTAAAAAAGTTGAGGGATGACCTACAAAACGGTAAAACCGGAAAACAGTGAAAATTTATTCACAAATAAACTCCAATCAGGGGTTTGAAAAAACATTTTCCCCCATGGTGGGGAAAACGTATGAAAAAACAAAAACAGACCCTTTTGGAGGACAATGAGATTAAAAAAACATTGGCAGAAAGCCCCGGGGCGTAAAAGTTTACACGGTCAAACGGACTGCGATTCTAAAAAAATACAATGACGTAAAACCACGTTGAAAGGGGATTAATTAAACTAAAAACCCGTGAGTATGAAAAAAAAAATTGAAAAGGAATCCAAATCAAACCCAAAAAGGTTCTTTCAATACGTTTCGAAGTAAAAAAAAACGTCAAAACAAGTATTGGGCAGAAAAAAAAAAATACATCTTGGGGAAAAAGGCATGGCAGTCGTACCAATGCTTATTTTAAAGCGGTATTTATTAAAAAAGACGAAGCTCATTACCAAACCAGAAAATGTATGCGGGGGCTCGAAAAAGGGTAGATTGGGGGAAAAGGAGAGAAACAGTAGACGAAGTATCAAAGTATTTGCAGAAAATTGACCCGCAAAAAACCGTGGGGGGGGACGAAATTTCGCCCCGAATACTTCGCGAATTTTACGTCAACTTTGCTTCCCCTAAAGATTTCCTAAAAAAATCGCTAATGGACAAAAATTTCCTAGTATGTGGGAAAAAAAAGCTAATTTACCCCGATATTTAAGAAAGGGAGTAAGAGCCCCGCAAGTTATTATCGCCCAATTAGTCTAACGTCTGTGATTGTTAAACTATTTGAGGGGAAAATATTGCGGGATAAAAAAGGTCTTTTCTCGATGAAAAAAATCAAATTTTAAATCCGCATGGATTTCGAGTAAAGATCCGCTTAACAAACCTACTCGATTTTTTAATGTATTTATTTAAACTGGGACGCTAAAATTCCCTGGATGTAAATACCTTGATTTTTGAAAGCCTTCGATACAGTTCCCCCTAAGGGGACTTTTTTCCAAGCTAAGGGCTTGGGAGAGCAATTTTGTTCATGGTTGGCGATTGCTTTCAAATCGAAACAAACGGGAGTAAAAAGGCGAAACATCTGAGGTTAGATGTTTTCTAGGGGGGCCCGGGCTCGGTCTTGGTCCCCCTCTTTTTCTGATATTATCAACGATTGGACTGCGGTTGTACTAAAATTCGAAATTTGCAGATGACACCAATAGGCGGTAAATCTATACTAGAAAAACTCGAACTCATACAAAGTGACCTCGACAAACTATCAGACGGAGGTAAATGGCTATTTAAAATTTAATTTCCGATAAAAGTAAAATAATCAAAAGGCAACGATAACCTCAAAATAAACTAAAATGCAAAAAAAATGTTTTAAATGAAATACAGCAAAAAGGGGTTTATGTCATCATCATATGATCTTAAAACCAGTCCGCATTGCCTAGCTGCCAATAAAAAGGGAATAGATGTTGGCTTTTTAAACGCAATTTTTAACCAAAAAATCCGAAAGAATGAACAATTTAAAAGTCCTTGTTTGGCCACACTTGGAAAATGCCGTTCAATTTGGTCGCCCTGTTTTCATATAAAATCAAGCAAAACTGGAATCATGCAAAGAAAAGCAACCAAACAAAATTTCCCTTCTGCGAAATTCTTCTTATGGAAAAGAGACGGGAAACTTAATTTTTTCCTAAAGGTCGTAGAACCATGGGGACTTTATAAAAAACCTTTAAAATCCTAAAACGATTTTATGTCATTAATCAAAAGAACCTATTCGAGCTTTTTAACTTAAGTGAAACAAGAAAAAAAGGTTTAAAAATAAAAGGTCAACGTTGATCACTGATCTCCGTAAAAATTATTTAATGTTAGAGTCGTTGATCGTGGAACAAGTTTCCAGCAAATGTTGTCGAAGCCCGCACAAAAACTACATTTAAAAAAAAGGGGTTGAAGTTCCTGTAAAGTAAATGGTATTGATAGTGTCCCCGCGAATTATATTTTCCCCCCCGGGTGGGGGGGTTTTAGTGGTAGGGTAGTTGTAGTTAGTATATTTCATACCATTTTTCTGCACTCGAAATTCCGGTTCCATCTTCTTTTAAAGGGCTGGTATATTTTTCCCAAAGTTTTTTAATATAGTTGATAGTTAGTATATGTAGTTCAGCAGTACCCTCGTCACGGACAATAGGTCTCCCCGGTGTCTGTTTTTTCCTATGTAATCCTATGTAAACCCTCCCCCCCCTTTCCCTTCTTTTTTTTCTCTTTTGGCCCTTCTCGTTCTCTAGCTTTCCTTACCTCTTCTGTTTGTTTTTTTTTTACTTTTTTTTCTTCTTGGACTTTATCTTTTCTTTCCTTTTATCTTTTCCCTTTGTCAAAATTTCTTTTATTTTCCTGTTTTTCTGTTTATTTATTTCTTTACCTGTGCTTTTTTCCTCTTCCCCTCTTCCTTTTTCTCCTACTCTTCCTCTTCTTCCTCCTCCTCCTTCCTCTTCCTCCTCCTCCTGATAGATCTTTATCCGAGGAAACTTTTCCTTAAGTCTCCCCCAACAACGAGATTTTTACTTTTTCCCAAATGTTTATTTCTTGTTTTCTTTTTTTTTTCTTATATTACTCCCACTACTCTCTGCTGCTATACTAACAACAAAACAACAAAAACCCTGCTACTACACAATAAAACAACAAAAAAACAACTATGTATACTAAAAAAACAACAAAAAATAACTATATACACTACTACCTACCGCTACACTCTACACTACTAAACAAAAACTACTACTAACTAACACTACTACTACTACTCTGCTACTACACTATACTATACGATATTACTAAAATACTACGTTTGCTACAACAACAACAAAAACAAAAACCCAAAAAAACTACTATACTTTCACTACTATAACTTTTCTACTACTCTATCTACAAAAAACGAAAGGGGAAAAAAAAAAACGTTAGGTATGGAAAAAAAAACAAAACATATCATTTTATTATTATTAATATGTACATTATTTTATCATTATCAATATTATTATGATCATTGTAAAGGAAAATAATGGTTGAAGATAACATAAACGTGAAAAAAAGAAAAATTGAGGGCGGAAAAGAAAAAAAACAGAAGGAAGGAAGGAAGGAAGGAAGGAAGGAAGGAAGGAAGGAAGGGGAAAGGAAAAAAGTCGAATGGAAAAAAAATGTCGAAGAAATGATGATAAAGTGGAGTGGAAAAGTATAAAAAGGATAGGGGAAGAGAGGGGAAAAAGGAAAAGAGGGGGGAAAAGAGAAGGAGGGAGAAGAGGAAGAGAGAAGAGAGCGAGAGAGAGGAGAGAGAGAGAGAGAAAAGAGAGAGAAGAGAGAGACAAGAGAAGGAGGAAGGAGGAGAGAGAGAAGAGGAGAGAGAGAGAGAGGAAAAAAAAAAAAAAAGCAGCTTTTTGGAGGGTTTTTGTGGTGTATCGAAAAATTTAATTTTCGGGGGGATGTGTTTTAGGTGTGCGTGTGTGATGTGTACATATACACAGGGGGAGAGCCAGGGGGGCGGCATAGCCTCTAACACAGGCGTCCTAAAAAAATCCTGCCTGCGCCACCCCGGGCGAGGGCCAACTCACAGCCCTCAAGGAGCCTCCAGGGGCCCACCCTCCCAGCCCTGGAGTCACTGCCTACACGCAGTATTGGTTTTAATGCAAAAAACGGGAAAAAAAGAAAAAAAGGTACCACTATTGAAATATGGGGAGTAAGTGCGTAGAGGTTTTCAGACAAAGTGAACCAGCAAGTTCTAGGTCGAGTCTACTCTAAAACATTGAGCGCGGGCAGTGTAATTCACCACTGCCTCAGCATGTGATGGACAAGCGATCGTGGTGGTGTGTTATGTGTGTGTGTATGTGTGTGTGAGTGTGTGTGTGTGTGTGTGTGTGTGCGTGTAGTGTGTGTGTGTGTGTGTGTGTGTGTGTGTGTGTGTGTGTGTGTGTGTGTGTGTGTGTGTGTGTGTCATATCTAATGCTATTATATACGTAAGGCTCAGTGTGTTATTATGTGTGGCGACATGGAATAACACGTCATCAAACACTGACAATCATTAACCACAACCACACCCAACACACACAAACACACACGCACAAACAAACCACAACTCCATTCAACCCGGCAACTTTAGCTTTATATATTTACCTTTTTCATTCACTCCCTTACCCCCCCCCCCACCCCCACCCAGAGGCAGGTGAACGCGGACCCATAAAAGCAAACAATATAAAAACGTGACCAATTTAGACATAAACAACGTGTGTGGTTGTTAAGAGTGAAACATCTCCTCCCTTCCCCCTTTCCCTTCCCCTCCTTCCTCTCCCCTCCTTCCCCCCTGTCCCCTTTATTAACCTCCCAATTTACTAAAAGTGTAAGGTTAGGAACCTTTTCCCCGCCTTTTCCTCCCTCCTTCCTCTTCCCCATCCTTCCCCTTACTTTCTCCATCTAAATTTCGTAGGTTTTTCCGCAATCGTTTTTGCTCTTTTCTGTTTCATCATAGTTTTATACATTTTTATTTCAGTGTAATATTAGTAGTAGTGTAGTTAATGGTAAATCCGTTAGTATGAAAATGGTATAGTGTAGTAGTGGTGGTAGCAGTAGTAGTAGTAGTAGTAGTAGTGAGTATAGTAGTAGTAATAGTAGTAGTAGTAGTAGTATGAGTAGTAGTAGTAGTTAGTAATAGTAGTAGCAGTAGTAGTAGTAGTAAGTAGTAGGTAGTGGTAGTAGCAGTAGTAGTAGTAGTAGTAGTAGTAGTGTGTAGTCAGTTAGGTAGTAGTAGTAGGTAAGTAGTAGTAGTAGTGTAGTTAGTAGTAAGTATAGTAGTAGTAGTAGTATAGTAGTAGTAGTAGTAGTAGTAGTATGGTTTTTGTTGTGTAGTAGAGCAGTAGTGGTAGTAGTAGTAGTGGTAGTAGTAGTAGTGTAGTAGAAAGTCAGTAGTAATAGTAGTAGTGTAGTTAGTGTAGTAGGAGTAGTAGTAGTAGTAGTAGATAGTAGTAGTAGTTGTTGTTGTTGTAGTAGCAGCAGTATGTTAGTAGTAGTAGTGATAGTAGTAGAAAGTTTTCCTTGTTGTAGCCTTATGCGTAGTACCTTTGTGGTACGTGTCGATACACAAGGGGATATCTCAGTAGAATCAACTTAGGAAAAAACTGAGCCATTTACCTCCGTCAAAGTATGCCACTCCCTTCCCGCCTCCCGGTAGACGATAGTCCTATCAACACAGCGGATACAGGAACCCCGCCATACAATACCCTACCAACATGTCGAAATTGCAGCGTTTTTCCACTCATACGTCACACTTTGCTACTCTCCTCCTTCACAATCAGCACGAGGACTCACTCTGGTATCACCCGATAGTCACCTTTAAAACACCGATACAGTGACCCCCGCGCGCCCCACCTGACACATCCACCCACCCACCACTTTTGATTTCTCGCCATCGCTGTTCTTTGTTTCATTTTTTCCTCCTTCTCTCACTTTGGTACTGTCCCAGCTTCCTGGAGGATCTGCAGAGAGAACTCAACTCTGGGTGAAATAACACCAGCCAGCCTCCCGTTTGCAAAGACAGTACTCCCTCCCCCTCCCTCTCTGCCTCCCTGTCTGACAAGTGACAAGCACTGCAGCACGTCACCACGCCGTTATTGCTGATGGTATTAATGTTGATGATATCATTGTATCAACTAATATTTGTGTAGCTTCCAAGATTGGATATACGTGTTTCTATAAATAACCATTGCTCTTTCTTTCTATCTCTCTGTCTCTCTCTCTTTATCTCTCTCCCTCTCCCTTCCTTCTTCCTTCCCCTCCCCCCCTCTCCCTTTCCCGCCCTTTCTACTTCCTCAAATGTCATTTCCTTTCCGTACCCTGCCCCTCCCCCTCTCCCCTTCTCCATCCTTTTTTCTTTTTCTCTTCTCTCTCTTCTCTCTCCTCTCTCTCTCTCTCCTCTCTCTCTCTCCTTTCTCTCTCTCTCTCTCTCTCTCTCTCTCTCTCTCTCTCTCTCTCTCTCTCTCTCTCTCTCTCCTCTCTCTCTCTCTCTCTCTCTCGCCCTCGACTTAGCATAGTGTTAATAATAAAATAAAAAACATGGAGCATATTATAAAATGTCAAGCTCTCAAACTCCAAGACGATGCTGTGTAGTAGTGTAGTGTAAACAATACGAGGCGGGAACACAAATGTCTTAATTGTAAATGTGCTAGGCTAAATAGAAGGTGTGTCAACTTTAATAATGGAAATGAGTGTCAAAACCCCAGCAGACGGGAACAGGGCAGGGAGAGGGAAGAAGAAGAGGCGGGCGACAACCTGGAGCTCCAGGAAGAAGATCAACAAGATGGAAGACAGAGGGACAATGAAATGCCAGAGATCCCGATAGCACTAACACCGGTATCGTCACCGCGCACGCCACCACCGCCACATGATGTACCCCAACCGAACATTGATGTGGAGGAAAATGAGAGAGAGAACATCTTCTGGAAAGGTCAAACGGAAGAAGAAACAAAAAGATGGGTAGATAACACATACCTTGAGATAATGGGGTGGTCTGCCAATAATCATTTTGAGCCACCAAAATGTACAGCCATGACCAAACTAATCAAAGTAATGGTCTGCCTTATAAACGAATACAACTTAGACACGCCCTTTGCACCATATGCACTGAAAGTCCTCTTCCTTCTTCCTAAACTCTTCCTCCAGAAGACACATCAAAAGGCCAAGACAAACAACAATGTGAAAGCACTCACAAGAAGAGTTGAACTTTGGGAAAAAAATAAACTCGAGGAGCTCCTTGAGGAAGCGAGAGTCTTACAGAAAAGACTGCCGAGACTTCCCCCAAAAAAACAAAACAACGATGATAAGGCACGTGGCTTTGCGGATAAGATGAGACAAGGCAAAGTTTCATCCGCACTCCGGTCTCTGGATGAAGATCAGAACGGCGGTGTTTTGCCACTCACCGAGGAAACTATCAAATTGCTGGAGGAAAAACATCCTCAACCCAGCAATTTGGAGGGACTAAGACAGCAGGGACCTCCTCAAATCTCAAACAGTGTCATCTATGAGATGATTACAGGAGAGCTGGTGTGGAAAAAAGCTCTCCAGACAAAAGGCAGCGGGGGTCCCTCAGGCATGGATGCAAGAGGGTGGCGTCGCCTGCTAAGCAGCACTCAATGGGGCAGTGCCGCTGGTGACTTGTGCAGCGTCCTAGCAACACTAGCGAGAAAACTTGCCGCCACCAAATACCGACATGTTGGCGCCCTGACTGCTTGCCGCCTTATCCCCCTTGACAAGAAGCCAGGGTGCAGGCCTATCGGCGTTGGGGAAGTCCTCCGCCGGATTTTAGGGAAATGCATCATGGCGGTGGTCAAGGAGGATGTAAGAAGAGCGGCAGGGAACCTACAGGTGTGTGCTGGACAGCAGGCAGGTGGGGAAGCGGCCATCCACGCCATGAGGACGATCTTTGGTCAGGAAGATTGTGAAGCGGTATTATTAGTGGACGCAAAAAATGCCTTCAACACAATAAACAGAACGACAATGCTCCACAACATTCGAATGAAGTGTCCCCCACTCGCGACATATGTGGAAAACACATACAGAGAACCCTCAGACATGTTCATAAGAGATAATAGAAAAAATAGCATTGTTAAAATTTTGAAATCAAGGGAGGGAACAACAGAAGGTGACCCAGTAGTCATGGCAATGTACGCCATTGGCCTATCAGTGCTTCAGGAGGAGATTTCATATGAAAAGACACAGGTGAAGCAAGTGACATATGCGGACGACCTAACAGGGGCCGGGAAAATCTCAGAACTAAGGAAGTGGTGGGATCTTGTGAAGAAGAATGGCCCTACTATAGGATACACACATAACGCCACCAAGTCCATCCTCATCGTAAAACCCGAACATTATGAAATTGGAATGCGACTTTTCAGGAACAGCGGAGTCACTGTGACAAAGGACGGGCAGCGGCATTTGGGAGCTGTGGTTGGAACACCGGAGTTCAAGCAGAAATATGTGGAGGAGAAAGTATCAGAGTGGGTGAAAGAGGTGGGCGTCTTGTCCGACATAGCCAAGACAGAACCACACGCAGCTTACTCAGCATTCACACATGGCCTACAACATCGATGGAGCTTTGTCAAGCGCACCATCTCAGGCATCAGCCGTCTCCTCAGACCGTTGGAAGAATCCATCAGGAAAACCTTCCTACCAGCACTGTTAAAAACTAATTTCATCATAGGAAATGACGTGAGGGAGCTGCTGTCACTTCCACCAAGACTGGGTGGGATGGGGATCACGTCCCCTGAAAAAATGGCTGAGGAAGAAAACCGAGACTCCATCCACCTCACCAGGTCCCTCACCGAAAAAATCATAGTTCAAGACGCAAAGGGAGAAACAGTCCAGAATGCGGTCTTGGAGCTAAAGAAAACCATGTCTAGAAACAGACAGAATGCACAAGTGGAAAGATTGCAACACCTAAAAGACGTCATGCCAATCGAAACCATGAAGAAAATTTACATTGCACAGGAAACGGGAGCGTCCAACTGGCTAACATGCTTGCCTATCAGAGCTAAAGGCTTCAGCCTTAACAAACAAGAATTCGTAGATGCCGTTGCTCTGAGGTATGGCTGGCCAGTGGAGGGGCTACCCAAAACCTGTGTATGTGGAGATCCAAACAGCGTCGACCATACAATGACATGTAAAAAGGGGGATTCGTGTGCATCAGACACGATGAGGTGAGAGATTTGACGGCCAGCATGCTCAGGGAGGTATGCCGCGACGTCACCACCGAACCAACTCTCCTCCCCCTGAATGGCGAACACGTGCAGTACAGGACGGCCAACACCACAAACGAGGCCCGAGTGGTCGTAAGTGCTCGTGGTTTCTGGACTAGAGGACAGAGAGCGTTCATGGACATCAGAATCTTCGATACAATGGCCGCCTGCTACCGGAGGATCCCACTGGAAGCTGCTCACCAAAAGAATGAACGGGAAAAAATCAGGAGTTATGGAGATAGGATCCGAAATGTCGACCACGGCACCTTCACACCCCTGGTTTTCACTACGTCAGGTGGGATGGGCCCCAAGGCCAAGTGCTTCTATTCAAAACTAGCAGATGTAATGGCAGAAAAGAAGCACCAGCCAAGGATCCACGTTGTCGCCTGGATGAGGTGCCGTCTCTCCTTCTCCCTGCTCAGGTCTGCCCTCCTATGTCTCAGGGGTACTAGATACTCCGCCCCCACAACCATCGATTTAGATGGCCTGAACTACCAGGCCACTGTAGTGGAGAGCGGCATATTAGTGTAGATGACGGAGAGAGGGGAGTAAGTAGTGGATAAGTAGTAGTAGCCTATGGTTGGATGCCACAGTCAGTAGCGATCAGAGTTGGGGCTACTGGCAACCAGTTAATGGAATCCGCAAATAAACAAGCGGTGGAGGTATCTTTAAAAAAAAAAGTTGTAGAAGTAGTAGTAGTAGTAGTAGTAATAAGATATGAAAGATGATGACGATGATGATAGTTAGATAATAATAATAATATATAATAATAATAATAATAATAATAATTTTTTTTTTTTTTTTTTTTACATCACAAGGAACTGGCCAGGGGCACAACAAAAATGGGTAACACAAAGCCCGCTTAGTTGCCAGTCCCTATAAGGAAGACAGTAAGAGAATAAAATAAAAACAGAGGGGTAGGCCAATTTAGTTCGGGAGGTGTCTTGTTACTCTTCTTTTGAAAAGATTTAAGTCATAGGAAAGTGGAAAAATAAAAACAGGAGGAGAGTTCCAGAGTTTACCAGTGAAAGGGATGAAAGAGTAAAGATACTGATTAACTCTTGCATTAGGAAGATGGACAGAATAGGGATGAGCATGAGTAGAAAGTCTTGTGCAGCGAGGCCGCGGGATGGGGGAGGCATGCAGTTAGCAAGTTCAGAAGAGCAGTGAGCATGAAAATAACGGTAGAAGAGAGCAAGAGAAGCAACATTGAGAAGCAATAATAATAATAGAAAGATAATGATGAAATAAGATGTAAATGGCACTAACGATTGTGGTAATAATGATAGAGATAGCAATAGGGAAGATGATAGTAGCTAATCATCATTCTTAAATCACCAATACCATCATTATCTATACATTTCTTATCTCTTATCAGTCAGAACCTAACTTGTTTTATTTGTCATCTTCGGCAGGTAATTATTTAAGGCCTTGAGGCCCAGAACGTAATTTCCATTGTAATGGGCTAAAACAGTGAGCTGACCTGCCATCTGGTGCCGTCTGAGAACCTCCCGTGTCAGCTCCAGGGCGTCGGGTCAAGTGTGCAGGCTCGACTTA
>JACEEZ010005244.1:67500-105000 GCA_016584305.1 Chionoecetes opilio | reverse complement strand
CGCTACCTCGGCCTCACAACACCGCCCGCCCCTCAAACATCCGTCACACCGCGGCAACAACTGAACGAAGGCCTCTCACCACACCTTTCCCTAACATTACGGTCTCTGTTGCTGTGTTGAAGCGCCGCCTGTGCATAAGCAGAAGGCCAACTTAACAGGGATCTCACAACTCAGGGATTTCGCATAACACTGGTATACCGGTAGTGACACAACAATATTTGGCAAGTACCGGTACCATTACCGACGATACTCATTGTGTACCGGTGCCCACCTATGGCGGTGGTGGTAGCGAAGTACTAGTTTTGGATGACAAGTTCCTTTAAAACAAACAAATCATCATTTAATCACAAAACAAAAAGGCGTTCAGCATCTCAACCCGCAGGCAACAGAGCGTGACCCTCATTACACCAAGACCTGCCCTCACACACCGCTACCTCGGCCTCACACACCACCTACCCTCAAATATCCCTTCACAAATATCCCTTCACACGGCCTACCCCTCAATATCCATCCACAAATATCCCTTCACACGACCTACCCCTCAAATATCCCTCCACAAGTATCCCTTCACACGGCCTACCCCTCAATATCCATCCACAAATATCCCTTCACACGGCCTACCTCTCAATATCCCTTCACAAATATCCCTTCACACGGCCTACCCCTCAATATCCATCCACAAATATCCCTTCACACGACCTACCCCTCAAATATCCCTCCACAAGTATCCCTTCACACGGCCTACCCCTCAATATCCATCCACAAATATCCCTTCACACGGCCTACCTCTCAATATCCCTTCACAAGTATCCCTTCACACGACCTACCCCTCAATATCCATCCACAAATATCCCTTCACACGGCCTACCTCTCAATATCCCTTCACAAATATCCCTTCACACGGCCTACCCCTCAATATCCCTTCACAAATATCCCTTCACACGGCCTACCCCTCAAATATCCCTCCACAAATATCCCTTCACACGGCCTACCCCTCAATATCCATCCACAAATATCCCTTCACACGGCCTACCCCTCAATATCCCTTCACAAATATCCCTTCACACGACCTACCCCTCAAATATCCATCCACAAATATCCCTTCACACGGCCTACCCCTCAATATCCCTTCACATATATCCTTCACACGGCCTACCCCTCAAATATCCCTCCACAAATATCCCTTCACACGGCCTACCCCTCAATATCCCTTCACAAATATCCCTTCACACGGCCTACCCCTCAATATCCCTTCACAAATATCCCTTCACACCACCTACCCCTCAATATCCCTTCACACCGCCTACCCTTCAATATCCCTTCTCAAATATCCCTTCACACCGCCCATGTGCACGTCTCAAACATGCCGTCACACCGCGGCAACAGCTTAACGAAGGCCTCTCACCACGCCAACATGTGCTATACAAGTTTAAAACATAAAAAAAACATCAATCTAGTACACAGACCTGAGTAGCGCGGTGGCGGCGGTAGATGCTTCCCTCCCGGCGCGGCGTGGGGCCGTATGGGTCGCCAGGCTCTTCTTCTTCTGCAACCACATGTAAACAAACGCGTTAGTCAGTCTCGCGTGCGGAACTGTCACTCAGATGCCAGATGCTTACGTGATATTTGACGAATGGGGAACTATTATCACCCAAAACCAGTACTCAGGGAATGCTACAGTGTTGTTGTTGTTTTGTTTTTTTGTTTTTTACATCACAAGGAACTGGCCAAGGGCACAACAAAAATGGGTAACACAAAGCCCGCTTAGTTACCAGTCCCTATAAAGAAGACAGCAAGAGAATAAAATAAAAACAGAGGGGTAGGCCAATTTAGGTCGGGAGGTGTCTTGTTACTCTTCTTTTGAAAAGATTTAAGTCATAGGAAAGTGGAAAAATAGAAACAGGAAGAGAGTTCCAGAGTTTACCAGTGAAAGGGATGAAGGAATAAAGATACTGATTAACTCTTGCATTAGGAAGATGGACAGAATAGGGATGAGAATGAGTAGAAAGTCTTGTGCAGCGAGGCCGCGGGAGTGGGGGAGGCATGCAGTTAGCAAGTTCAGAAGAGCAGTGAGCATGAAAATAACGGTAGAAGAGAGCAAGAGAAGCAACATTGCGGCGGTGATTTAAAGATTGAAGACAGTCAGTCAGAGGAGAGGAGTTGATGAGACGAAAAGCTTTTGACTCAACCCTGTTTAGGAGAGCTGTATGAGTGGATCCTCCCCAAACATGTGATCCGCCCATACATGGGCGGAGAAGGCCCCTGTAGAGAGCAAGAAATTGGGAGGGAGAAAAAAAAGGACGCAGACGCCACAGCACACCTAACTTCTTAGAAGCTGTTTTAGCAAGAGATGAGATGTGAGATTTCCAGTTCAGATTTTCAGTAAAGGATAGTCCTAGAATGTTCATTGTAGAAGGAGACAGTTGAGTGTCATTGAAGAAGAGGGGATAGTTATCTGGTAGGTTTTGTCGAGTAGATAGGTGAAGAAATTGGGTTTTTGAGGCATTGAACAAAACAAGGTTTGCTTTGCCCCAATCAAAAATTATAGAAAGATCAGAAGTTAGGCGCTCGGTGGCATCTCTCCGTGAATCATTTAGTTCCTGTTGAGTTGGACGTCCAATAAACGACGTTGAAAAATGCAGGGTAGAATCATCAGCGTAGGAGTGGATAGGGCTTTGAGTTAGACTTAGAAGATCATTAATGAATAATAGAAAGAGAGTGGGTGATAGGACAGAACCCTGGGGAACACCACTATTGATAGATTTAGGAGAAGAACAATGTCCGTCTACAGTAGCTGCAATAGAACGGTTTGAAAGGAAACTTAAAATGAAGGTACAGAGAGAAGGATAGAAACCGAATGAGGGTAGTTTGGAAATTAAAGATTTGTACCAGACTCTATCAAAAGCTTTTGATATGTCAAGGGCAACAGCAAAAGTTTCACCGAAACCCCTAAAGGAGGAAGACCAAGATTCAGTTAGGAAAGCTAGAAGATCGCCAGTAGATCGCCCTTTGCGAAGACCGTACTGACGATCATATAGAAGATTGTGAGCAGATAGATGCTTAAGAATCTTTTTATTAAGTATAGATTCAAAAACTTTAGAAAGGCAGGAAGTCAAAGCTATAGGACGGTAGTTTGAAGGATTAGAACGGTCACCCTTCTTAGGAACAGGCTGGATGTGAGCAAACTTCCAGCAAGAAGGAAAGGGGGAAGTAGATAGACAAAGACGGAAAAATTTGACCAGGCAAGGTGCAAGCACAGAAGCACAGTTTTTGAGAACAATAGGAGGGACTCCGTCAGGACCGTAAGCCTTCCGAGGATCTAGGCCAGAAAGGGCAAAGAAAACATCATTCCGAAGGATCTTAATGACAGGCATAATATAGTCAGAGGGTGGAGGAGAAGGAGGAACAAGCCCTTCATCAGCCAGAGTGGAATTTTTAGCAAATGTTTGAGGGAAGAGTTCAGCTTTAGAAGTAGATGAGACAGCTGTGGAGCCATCTGGGTGAAGCATAGGAGGGAAAGATGAAGAAGAAAAATGGTTAGAGATGTTATTAGCTAGATGCCAGAAGTCACGAGAGGAATTTGATTCAGAAAGATTTTGACATTTTCTTTGAATGAGAGAGTTTTTGGTAAGTTGAAGTAAAGAGTCGGCATGATTACGGGCAGAAATATATAGGGCATGAGTTTTAGGAGATGGATGCTTACGGTACCGTTTGTGAGCCACCTCTCTATCTCGGACAGCATGAGAACAAGCAGAGTTAAACCAAGGTTGACGGGCTTTAGGATTAGAGAAAGTATGTGGAATGTACGCCTCAATGCCAGAGACTATGACCTCAGTTATGCGCTCTGCACAAAGAGATGGGTCTTTGACATGGAAGCAGTAATCATTCCATGGAAAATCAGAGTAGTACTGCCTTAGGTCTTCCCACTTAGCTGAGTTGAAGTGCCAGAAGCACCTCCGCTTAGGGGGGTCCCGCGACGTTACCGGATCGATAGGACAGGTTACAGAAATAAGATTGTGATCGGAGGAACCCAACGGAGAGAATAGTTTCACAGAGTAAGCAGAAGGGTTAGTAGTTAGGAAAAGATCAAGAATGTTGGGCGTGTCTCCAAGGCGGTCAGTAATACGGGTAGGGTACTGCACCAGCTGCTCTAGGTCTTGGAGGATAGAAAAGTTGTAGGCTTGTTCATCAGGTTGGTCAGTGAAAGAAGATGATAGCCAAAGCTGGTGGTGAACATTGAAGTCCCCAAGAATGGAAATTTCTGCTAAAGGAAAATGAGATGAGATTTGCTCCACTTTTGATGTTAAATAGTCGAAGAATTTTACATAATCAGAGGAGTTAGGTGAGAGATATACAGCACAGATAAATTTAGTAAGAGAGTGACATTGAAGTCGAAGCCAGATGGTAGAAAATTCGGAAGATTCAAGGGCGTGGGCACGAGAGCAAGTGATGTCATTGCGCACATATACGCAACAGCCAGCTTTGGATTTAAAATTAGAATAGAGACCGTAAGAGGAGACAGAAAAAGGTCTGCTGTCAGTGCTCACAGCCACAGTAACATTATACAGTAACATTATACACAATTTTTAAGGCTGTTTATGCAGGGATTTCATAAAAGAATGATGTTAAATGGGAAATATTTGGCATGTCATGATATTTTTCGACTCCTTTTCCGAGTTTTTACACAAGAATGATTAGTAATTGGCATAAATCAGCTTTATGTAGTGAAGCAAGGGACAGCGGACACTAGGTTTATCGGTAGCATGATTTCGTTACGCAGGCTAACCATTTATCGTGTTATAACTTATAGTAATATGCAATCACTTATCGTTTAAGTTCATATCATAAATGTCTATGTACTTTTATAGAAACTGCTTCATTTATAGGAAACTGCCATGATTTTCACATTGGTGTAAAACAACACGGCCTGGCCGGCAAGGCAGTCCTGTCCCAGTGTTCCTCGGCGCTGCGAGACGTGCGCTGATACTCACACAATACAATACTGTTGTCCTCTATGTAATAGGAGAAATAGTAAGCATGTGATGATTGAAACTTTACATCAAGACATTGTCATTTGAGTGCCTCACCCACAGTGCCCGGTCGTGCCAAAAACTAATGCTGTCACAAAAGTATATGAAAAGGTGACAAAAACACTAAACAAGGTTTATTTCACCAACAAATTCATGAAAAAAAAATACTGAATATGTTTGCATCGGTTACATTCATGTACCGAGTACTGAGTCGGTACTCGGTACTCTTTTATTTTGTAGCGGTACCGGTAGTGACACAACAATATTTGGCAAGTACCGGTACCGTTACTGGGCGGTACTTATTGTGTACCGGTGCCCACCTATGGCGGTGGTGGCAGCGAGTACTAGTTTTGGATGACAAGTTTCCTTTAAAGCAAGCAAATCATCATTAATCACAAAACAAAAAGGTGTTCAGCATCTCACCCGCGGGCAACAAAGCGCGAACCTCATTACACCAAGACCTACCTCACACCCCGCTACCTCGGCCTCACACACCGCACACTCACTTCTCAGGGCAAAAACACCGTCACCCGCCTCACCTTTGCCTTCCTAAAGGAAGAATTTCAACTACCGCGCCTGTGATAGAAATCAGGGGAAACATCACCGGAGCTCATAGTTTTTTCCCCAAAGGGGCCCCTCGCAGCCCTAAAACAACAACAACTAGGGGGGGGGGCATCAGTAGAGCGCATCCCTCCCCCCGAATTTTTAAACCAAGGGTTGCCATGGCAACAGTTGGGATTCAAATTTCACCCAAAAATTAAAAAAGGGTTCTTCTTATACCAAATAGACTTGGATACCAATTTTGGTCCAAATCTTTTCGTAACTTTTCAAAAAATCCTTTTACACAAACAAAAAAAAAACAAACAAAAAAACAAAAAAAACAGACAGATGGGGGGGGTGAAAACAAAACCCCTTCCCCCCAAACTCGTTGGCGGAGGAACTAGGGGGGGGGTTTTACCCCCTTTAGAGCGCATACCCCCCGCCCGAATTTTTCATCAAGGGTTTGCCAGGGCCCAACATTTGTGATTCGTTTCATCCAAAAGAAAATCAGTTCTTCCTTATACCAAATAGACTTGGTATCCCAAATTTTTGGTCCAAATCTATACGAATTTTTCGAGAAACCCCTGTACATTTAACAAACAAACAAACAAACAAAAAAAACCAAAAAAACAAAAAAACAGAAGATCGGGGTTGGAAAACATAACCCCAAAAATTTCTTTGGCGGAGGAGCAGCACCGCCGGCCCCTAAAAATCCCTTTCACCCCGCGGCGAAAAGCTTAACGAAGGCCTCTCACCACGCCAACCTGTGCTATACGATTTTAAAAAACATCAAAAATGGGGGGGGGGCACCCCGTAAGGCATACCTCCGCCCGAAATTTCATTACCCCCGCCAACGAAGTTGGGGGGGTTTTTTTCCCCCCCGATCTGCTGTCTGTCGGTCTGTCTGTTGCCCTGTCTGTTAGTGTACAGGATTTCTAAAAAAGCGGGCAGATAGTTTTGGGCCCAAAACTCGGTATACCAATTTTCTTTTTTGGTATAAAGAAGAACTAAATTTAATTTTGGATGAAATCTTTTGAAAACCCTGTTCCCCATGGAAACCCAAAATTGATGAAAATTCGGCCGGAGGTATGCGCCCCATACGGGTGATATTATTTTTTATATATATTATATATATATATATATATATATATAATATATATATATATATATATATTATATCTATATATATATATATATATTTTTGGGTGCCAATAGCGTTTAGGGGGAAATTTAAACCTTGATTTTTTTAAAGGCCCCTTGGGGGGATACTGTCTTTAATGAGAAAACCTCTCATGAAATTTTTGAAGTAAACGGTTTTATTTTTAAAGGAGCGAAAAGTAAAATTAAAAAACCTGAAAACTATGGCACTATGTGATTATCCTGTACCGAAGCCCCTAAAAGGTGGGGTTCAAACCCCCACCCATTTTTTTTTTCAAAATGGCTCATTCACGCGCAGCTACGACTTTTTGGGTGGGGGGGAAACAAAAAAAAACCCCGACCCCATCCTCGGACCCAAAGCTCCCCTCTCGTGGCGACGTGCTAAAGCGGGCTTTCTACTTCCCCCAAACGTGGAAAAGAAAACCGTCGCCCCCCAGCGCCGCGGCCACTGTCCCAAGAGGGCAAAGGGTTTCCCTGGGAACCGCGGGGGACCCCAACGTTTACGGAAAAACGCCGTTCGAAAAGGTGGAGGTCTTGTTAAAGGACTAGAAGGCGCTCGTGAAAGAAAGGGAAAGAGGACGAACAAACGAAGGAAAAGAGTTTCAGGAGGGCTCTCGCGCCCTCTTCAAACCGTCGCCCACCCCGACGCGAGCCCCTAAAGGACGACCCCGGTTTATCGCGATTTTCCCTGGGCGGCGCAAACCAGGAGAAGGGCCCGCCGAGGGATCATCCCAGAGAGCTGACAGGGTGCTGGAGCGCCGAGTTCAGCGGGGGGAGTGACAGGGGGGCAGAGAAGCGAACGAAAAGGCCTTTGAACCCTCGCAGCTGGACCCAACCCCGCGGGTGCTTTGGCCTTTCCCCCTCCTCCCCTCCCCCTCTTTTAGTCCAGTCCGGCACGGGGGGCGGGCGGCTGGGTACCCCTGAGGCCCACCGGTCAAAACCCCCCGAAGCGACGAGCCGGGGGGGCCCCAGGTCGTGCTTCCCAGGAGTTAGCGAGCGCCCTCGACCGGGCCGGCGTGAGTGACCCAAAGCGGCCCCCCAGCACTTCCCCGGGGGACCCCCCAGTACCTCGGGCCCCAAAAACCCCAGGACGGGTTCTGAAAAGCCGAGAGCATCCGGCAGGCTCGCGCCCGGTTTCCGGTCCCCGCTGGCCGCGGGAAATCAAGAAAAATTCGTCCCTGGCCCCGCCCTTACCGTTTTACTGGGGGGGGAAATCCTGCCGGTTGGGGACGGTAAAGCGGGTGGATCGGCTGGGTATCCTGTCTCCGGCGAAAGGGGTCCAGAAGTCATCGGGGTTTTTCCCCCCTGGCAAGTGGGACTGGAAGGGGATGGCGAGCGCCGGCTGAACGCTGAAGGCTGGTGGCTCGCAGAGCGTGTGGTGGCATGTCCTTCGATACGACCGCCCCCAAACCCCTGGAGCCCTCGCCCGGGGCCTGCACCCTGCTGGAGCAGAAAGGGTTGGTCCCGGGGTCTTTCTAAGCCTCGCCTGCCCGGGACCAGTACACGAGCTGGTGGTGGAAAGGGGTTCTCTATCTGCAGGGGCCGTCGTCGGGGCCTGACATCGGCGTCTTTTTAACCCAATTTAAGGGAAAGGTGGGTTTTATCGACCAGAGCCCCGCAGGGCCCCCAAAAGCCCGGGAAAGAGCTGGGCCCACCCTCCTGAAAAAGCGGGGGCCCCACTTCTGCAGGGGTGGGGGCCCCGCTGGTTCCCAAAACCAATCCCCGCGGGGGGAACCCTAAAAGGAAAAGGGTGGGGCTCTTTTATCGTCCTGCTGGGTTTGGGGAGGGCGACGTTCCCGAAGTGAAGTTCCCGGGGACCCGGGCGCCATGCACCCCGGGGCGCTGGATGGCGCGTGCCATCTACCGGCGAAGATTCGCTGTTCGCCCCCCCCTGGGGGAGGGTCTGAATCCGCCCCGCGAGTGTCCAGCTTCCCCCGGGTTTACCTTCTTCGTCGCTGAGGTCCCACGTGACCGCTGGTTTCCCCTTTCGCCCGTGGCCGCCTTCGCGCCGGCGAAAAGACTTGAAAAATGGCCCCCAACCCCGCGACTTCTACGACCTGGATCGGCAAGGCGTGCGGTTTAAGACCTTCTCCCGGCACTTCTGGTACCCGAGCGAGCCCAAATGGTCGCCATGGTCTCTTCGACCCCCGCTTGCCAACCGCCGAGAAAAGGCCCCGCGGAAACGATGCCCGCGGAAAGAAGGATCCCAGGAAACCCCCCAAGCACCGTCTCCGACGCCCGCCTCCCCCTCGTCCACGCTAGCGTCGTTCGGAAACCGGCGTCCGGCCCCCCTTTTCGACGCCCCTCGGGGCGGAAAAGGGGGTTCCCTCGAAGGAGCCCCGGGGGAGTTTGCCCAGTATTTCTTTTATTGCCTCCCAAATTTTTTCAAACGTTGTTTTTCACCACCCCACAGTATTCCACTAAGGGCCGTTCAAAAAATCCAACTTTCATTTTTTATTGGCACCTAATATATATATATATATATATATATATATATATATATATATAATATATATATATATATATATATCCACGTATATTTGATTAAATATTCGGGCGGAGGTATGCGCTCTACTGAGTGCCCCCCCCCCCCTAGTTCACCATGTTAAAGGATAGGGAAATCGGATTTTCAATTGGTTGCCATGGCAACACCCGTGATTCGATTTCATCCAAAATTAAATAAGTTCTTCCTTATACCAAATAGACTTTGCATACCAAGTTTGGTTCAAATATATTCGTAACTTTTCGAGATATCCTGTACACTAACAAACAAACAAACAAACAAACAAACAAACAAACAAACAGACAGATCGGGGTGAAAACATAACTTCCCTCCAACTTCGTTGGCGGAGGTAACTAGGGGGGGGGGGTCACTCAGTAGAGCGCATACCTCCGCCCGAATATTTCTCAATGACGGGGGTGCGAGCGGCGGGGGGGTCCAACAGGGTCAATTTTTACCCAGATACGATGAAGTTACGAGAAAACCTAGTTTACGATAGTGTGTCCTAAGGCCTCAGTGATCCCTAGAGCGCTAGAACAGAAAACGGAATATTTTTACCCAGTACTAAAAAAAAATAGGAAACATATTTCATCAATTGATTGCCATGGCAATAGTTGTGATTCGATTTCATTCAAATTTAAATCAGTTCTTCCTTATACCAAATAGACTTAGTATACCAAGTTTGGTCTAAATCTATTCGTAACTTTTCGAGAAATCCTGTACACTAACAAACAAACAAATAAACAAACAAAAAACAAACAAACAAACAAACAGACAGATCGGGGTGAAAACATAACCTCCCTTCAACTTCGTTGGCGGAGGTAAACACCAATCTAGTACACAGACCTGAGTAGCGCGGTGGCGGCTGCAGATGCTTCCCTCCCGACGTGGCGTGAGGCCGCGTGGGTCGCCAGGCTCTTCTTCTTCTGCAACCACATGTAAACAAACCCGTTAGTCAGTCTCGCGTGCAGGACTGTCACTCAGATGTCAGATGCTTACGTGATATTTGACGAATGGGGAACTATTATCACCCAAAACCAGTACTCAGGGAATGCTACAGTACTATTATATACTATTTTTAAGGCTGCTTAATAAGTGCTTATGCTTGATTCTGCAGGGATTTCATAATGGAATGATGTTTAATGGGAAATATTTGGCGCGTCATGATATTTTTCGTCTCTTTTTCAGGGTTAAAATTTCATGAACAAGAATGACAAGCTGCATATCTACTACAAAGCTTTTTTTCTATCTATTATAGGTATTGTTGTATAATTGTGATGTGCCTTGGTGCAGTACAGAACATATTAATCCCTTCACGCCCATATTTTTCCTTTGCTATAAAAAGCTGTCTGTTGTCGAGCCATTAAATTACGAAAAGTATCTAAATAAACCAGATTAGTTAGTCGACAAGGATCCTAAACAGGGCATATCTATAACATATTGCTTATAGTCACTAAAAATCGTCTAATGGTAGCCAGATTACAATGGAAATTACGTTCTGGGCCTCAAGGGGTTAAGTCATTCAGTGCTTTGGGAAACGACTTGGCGTGGTGGAGACATCTTGTGGCGACAACTTTAAAGTGACTCGGGGAGATACACGCAGACTATTCTATTGGTTTTTTTCTGTATAAAAAGGATAGTGCTCTCCTCCTCCTCCTCCTCCTCCTCTTCCTCCATGGAGGAGGAGGAGGAGGCTTCATGAGGAGCCTTCTACTTTCCTATCCTTTCTCTCTTATTATCTAGTTAGTGTAGTGTAGTTAAATCAAACAGCCATGTAAGGACCTAATGGCTGGTTTCTGTTTGTGTTTTTTTGTAATCCTTTTAATCTCTCCTCCCCCTCCCCCAGGGGAAAACCCCGCCCCCCCCAAAAATTTTTAAAAACGTAAAAAAACCGATTTATGAATGTGTGGCCTGAATGCGTGGTAAATTTGGGGAGAGAAGAGGAGAGGAGAAAAGGAGGAAAAAGAGAGAGAGAGGGGGAAGAGAGAGAGAGAGAGGGAGAGAGAGAGGAGAGAGAAAAGGCTTATCACGGAACACAAGTACACACATAATATATTACTGTACTGCAACCACGTAAAACCTTTTTCCCCTTTTTTCTATTTAATATAAAACGTTTGGAAAATGTTTGCCCCGCACACCCCACACACCCACACATACACACACACACACACCCCACAACACACCACACACACACCCCACCACGTAACCCCTCCACCCACCCATAACACCCCCACACACAACCCCAACCACCCCACAAACACACACACACACACGCACACACACACACACACAGCCAGTGATATCTTAAAGGAAACTATCCCCCTATTCAACAGATCGCGAGTTTAAAAAACACAACAAAAAACATAAGAAAAACAATATAAAATAATAAACCCCTTAAAAAAACGAAAAGAAATACAAAGGGAAACTCGGGTAAGAAAAAAGAACGAACGAAATTTTTTTAGGAAAACAACCAATAAAGAAAACGAAAAAAATGAGACAGGCCTTGAGGAGAGGAGGAGGAGGAGGAGAAGGAGGAGGAGGAGGAGGGGGGGGGAAAGGGGGAGGAGGGGGAGGAGGAGGAGGAGAAGAAGAAGGAGGAGGAGGAGGAAGGGATGTAAATGTGCTGTAAGACTAGGAAAGGAGAGAGAGAGAGAGAGGAAAAGAGAGAGAAAAAGAGAGAGAGGAGAAGAGCGAGAAAAGGGGAGAGAGAGAGAGAGAGAGAGAGATGAGAGAAAAGGGGAGAGGAGAAGGGGAGAAAAGGGGGGAGAAGAGGCCAAAAGAGAGATAGCGAGGGGGAGAGAGAGAGAGAGAGGAAGAGAGGAGAGAAAAAGAGAGAGGAGAGAGAGAGAGGGGAGGGGAGGAGAGAGAGAGAGAGAAGAGAGAGGGGAGAAGACGAAGAGGGGAGAGAGAAAAGAGGAGGAGGAGAGAGAGAGGAGAAGGGNCTTTCCTTCCCTCAATATCTGTTCTTCTCTCCCCTCACTGTCCCTCGATCTTCTTCAGGTATTATCATTATTAACCTCTCTCTCTCTCTTCTCTCTCTCTCTTCTCTCTCTTTTCTCTCTCTCTCTCTCTCTCTCTCTTCTCTCATCTTCTCTCTCTCTCTCTCTCTCTCCCTCCGATAAACAAATTCCGCCATCTCTCAGAACTTCATTCGACTTCATTCAAACTGACGATACGAACTTTGTGTGACGCCTGCCTGTGACGCCTGTGTGTGTGTGTGTGTGGTGTGTGTGTGTGTGTGTGTGTGTGTGGTGTTGTGTGTGTGTGGGTGTGTGTGTTTATTTTCCCCCTCTCCTCCTTCCTTCCTTCCTTCCTCTTCAAAAGCATTCCATAAAATTCAGCTAATAAAAATCACAGTCCATCAATCCAATGATATGATCTGATAGGGCTAAGATTAAGATAGAATGATAAGTCTCCCGATAAGATCTGTGCATGAGCGGATTAGTGGATTTGGCAGTGCTTGATTATGGGGGGGTTAGGGAAGGTGGGGGGAAGGGGAGGGATGGGGAGAAGGGAAGGAGGGGAAGGGAAGGGGGGAACCCAAAACAATAACAATATAACCTCGTGAATTATGCAGATAGGAAAAGCTTGCAAACTAAGAAGATTTGATAAGAGGTACAGTAACGTCTCTCTCTCTCTCTCTCTCTCTCTCTCTCTCTCTCTCTCTCTCTCTCTCTCTCTCTCTCTCTCTCTCTCTCTCATTTCATTCTCAGCGCGGCGTCATTTCTCAAACATAATTACGTGTTTTTCAGTCTCCCTGTTTTCCAAGTCTTGCTAAGGATGCGAAAGGCGGCACCAGGATGTCCTTGCCAACGCCTGCACTGATAAGGAGACAATACTGGAGGGGGGCGGGGAGGGGGGGTGGTGTGTGTGGTTTTGTGTTTTGTGTGTGTGGGGGGGGGGGGGGGGGGGGCCTTCAGTGGTTCGTGCGACCAGTTTCTCTTTATTCCTTAGTTAATATATTGATAAGGAAATACATAAATTAGACTGTTAAATAATAAATAATGTGATTCGTGTAGAACATATTGAATAATTCATAATTAGTATCGCCATGTTGCAGGTTTCTGAGGCCACCGTGATAACACCTCTTTGTCCTCTTTGTTTTTTTTTTTTCCCCCTCGACATATAAACGTCCTCCAAATCAAAGGGGGAAGTAGATTGCCTCCTGTATGACGAGATAAAGTCAGTTGTCAACAATAATAACGATACAATTATATGTGGAGATTTTAACCTACCTCGTATAAACTGGAATAATAATTTTGCTGATAGTGAAGGTATTCGATTGCTTGATATGGTAAACGAAGTATATTGAAAGCAGGTGGTCCGTGAACCTACACGGGATAATACTATCCTAGATTTAGTTTTCACTACCGACATTGATCTGATTGATTACTGCGATATAGGTGAACATTTGGCAAACAGTGATCACAGGTAATCAGATGCGGCATAAATTGCAATGTAACATCACAGAAAATCGGTTATTTGTCCCAAAATTTAAATAATAAAGCAGATTTGACGAAGATCAGCAGGGTACTAAGCGAAGTTGATCGGATTGACCTACTAATGGTAATAACGCCGAAAACATGTGTAATGTATTCACAAATTAACTCCAATCGGGGGTGGGAAAAACATTTCCCAAAGAAAAAAACGTTTGAATAAAAACAGAGCCAGTTGGATGACTAATGAGACCCAAAACAAAATCATTGGCAGTAAGCGCCGAGCGTATAAAGTTTACAAGCGATCTAATGCGGACTGCGATTCTAGAGAATACAATGACGTAAATGTCGTTGCAAAGGACTAATTAAGTTCTAAAAAGCGGGGAGTATAAGAAAAAAATTGCAAAGGAATCCAAATCAAAACCCGAAAGGTTCTTTCAATACGTTCGAAGTAAGAAAAACGTCAAAAAAGTATTGGGCCACTGAAGAAAAGAATAAACATCTTGGTAAATGATAATAAGAGTATGGCGTCCGTACTCAATGATTACTTTAATGCGGTATTTATTAAAAAGACGAAGCTCCATTACCAGAACCATTTAAACATGTATGCGGGACTCGAAAGGGATAGATTGGTAATAGGAGAGAAACAGTAGACAAAATATCAAAGTATTTGCAAAAACTTGACCCAGCAAATCGGTGGGGTGGACGAAATCTCGCCGCGATTAAACTTCGCGAATGTCACAGTCAACTTTCGCTTCCCATTAAAGATTATTCTCAATAAATCGCAAATGGACAAAAATGTTCCTATATGTGGAAATTAGCTAATGTTAAGAAGCTCAAGAAAGGGAGTAAGAGCCTCGCAAGTAATTATCGCCCAATTATTTCTAAACGCCCTGTGATTGTTAAACTTTTTGAGAAAATATTGCGGGATAAAATAGTGTCCTTATTTGATGAAAATAATCAATACTAACTCCCAGCATGGATTTCGAAATAAGAGATCCTGCTTAACAAACCTACTCGATTTTTAATGTCATTTATCCAAACTGGGGGGGCGCTAAAATTCCCATAGGATATAATATACCTTGATTTTCAGAAAGCCTTCGATACAGTTCCCCATAAGCGACTTTTGACCAAGCTAAGGGCACATGGCTTAGGAGAGCAATTATGTTCATGGATTGGCGACTGGGTTTCAAATCGTAAACAACGGGGAGTAATAATGGCGAGGCATTGATTGGTTAGATGTTACTAGTGGGGTGCCTCAGGGCTCGGTCTTGGGTCCTACTCTTTTTCTGATATATATCACTGATCTGGACTGCGGACTTGTATCTAAATATCGAAATTTGCAGATGAAAACAAATTAGGCGGTAAAGCATATATAGAGAAAACTGCGAACTCAACAACGTGGGTCTCGACAAAACTATCAGATTGGGGTGACAAATGGCTATTGAAATTCAATTCCGATAATGTAAAGTAATGCATATAGGCAACAATAACCTCAAATATAACTATCAAATGCAAAATAAAACGCTAACTGAAGTACAGCAGGAAAAGGATTTAGGTGTCATCATCAGTTAACGATCTTAAAACCAGTCCGCAATTTTCCTAGATGCCAGTAAAAAGGCTAATATGATGTTGGGTTTCAATTAAACGTAACTTTGAACATAAAACTCCGAAAGTAATGACACAATTTTTACACGTCCTTGGTAAAGGGCCGCAATTAGAATGTGCCGTTCAATTCTGGTCGCCCTGTTCGTAAAAGATCAAGCCAAATTTTGGAAATCAGTGCAAAGAGAGCAAACCAAACAAATTCCATTTTCTGCGAAATTCATCTTGTGAAGAGAGAATGCGGAAACTTAATATGTTTTTTCCCTTTAAAAGGGTCGTAGAATCCGTGGGACTAGGGTAGAAACCTTTTAAAAATCCTAAAAGGATTTGATGTCATTAATCAAAAGAACCTATTCGAGCTTTTCCTCAAGTGACAACAAGAAATAATGGTTAAACTAAACGGTCAACGTTGCATCACGATTCCGTAAAAATTATTCAATGTTAGAGTTGTTGATCGATGGAACAAGTTACCAGCAAATGTTGTCGAAGCCAGCACAATAACTACATTTAAAAACAGACTTGACGCGCACTGTAAAGTAAATGGGTATTGATAGTGCCCTGCGAATTCATATTATAGTCCCCCGGATCGATTAGTTGTAGTGGTAGTGGTAGTTAGTATATTTCATACCCTATCATTCTTCACTACGAAACTTCCATGTTCCTATCTTCTTTAGGGACATGGCATCATTTTCCAACTGTTTTCTTACAAGTAGTTGATAGTTAGTAGTATGTAGTTCAGCAGATACCCTCGTTATGGACCAATAGGTCTCCTAGTGTCTGTTATTCCTATGTAATCCTATGCAATCCTCCTCTTCCCTCCCTCCTCCTTCTTCCTCCTCCTCCTCTTCTTCCCTCCCTCCTTCTTCTTCTTCCTCCTCCTCCTCCTCCTCCTCAATCCTTCCTTCTTCCTCCTCCTCTCTCCTTCCTTCTTCCTCTCTCCTGCCTTCCTTCTTCCTCTCTCCTTCCTTCCTTCTTCCTCTCTTCTTCCTTCCTTCTTCCTCTCTCCTTCCTTCCTTCTTCCTCTCTCCTTCCTTCCTTCTTCCTCTCTCCTTCCTTCCTTCTTCCTCCTCCTTCTGCTTCCTCTCACAACTTATCGCGACAGCCTCTCTTCAACTGATCGAACAGGAGGCAGACTGTCTTCCATCAAACACACACACACACACACACACACACACAACACACACACTCTAGATAAGAAAAAAAATAGTTCCCTTGAAGTCAATACCAAAGAATCTGATGTCATAGGTCGATAGAGAGAGAGAGAGAGGAGAGAGAGAGAGATGAGAGAGAGAGAGGAGAGAGAGAGAAGGAGAGAGAGAGAGGAGAGAGAGAGAAGAGAGAGAAGATAGAGAGAGAGGAGAGAGAGGAAAGAGAGAGAGGAGAGAGAGAGAGAGAGAGAGAGAGAGAGGGAGGGAGAGAGAGAGAGAGAGAGGAAGAGAGAGAGAGAGAGAGAGAGAGAGGGAGGAAGAGGAGGAGAAGAGAGAGAGAGAGAAAGAGGGAGAGGGGAGAGAGAGAGAGAGAGAGAGCAGAGAGAGAGAGAGGAGAACATACGAGGTATATGAGTACAGGAGAGAGAGAGGATGAGCGAGAGAGAGAGAGAGAGAGAAAGAGAGGATGGTAGTAGAGGAACTGAGAGATAGGAAAAAGAAAGAAGAATAAATGAATGAGCTATTTAAGGACAAACGAGACAGAACAACAAGAGAGAAGAATGAGAAGAAGCGAGAGAGGAGAGAGAGGAAGAAGAGAGGAGAAGAGAGAGAAGAGAGGAGAAGAGAGAGAGATAGAGAGAGGGGATGAGAGAGAGGAGAGAGAGAAGAGGAGAGAAGAGAGAGAGAGAGAGAGAGAGAGAGAGGGAATATTAAAGAAAAAAAAGCCATAGGAAAAATTACAAATTCTAGGATATTGCACTGCCCACATGACTCCACACACACAACACACACACAATCAGTGATAGGTCAGGGGTCATAATATTGCCAATACTCAACCTGACCTGACTTTCCGCTGTGACCCATTTCCCCCTCCAACACAGAGCAGGGCAGAACACGACGACTTTTCCCCTCCACGTGTTTCATATCGCAGTGGAACGAGAGAAAGAAAGGTTGATCTGATCGTTCGTGACTTGCAAACTCTCTCTCCTCACTTCCCTCTCTCTTTCTATTGCTCTTTCTACCGTCCAATTCTCTTGTCATTTCCCTCCGACGCTTTGCCATGTTTCCCTCCTCTGTACACGCACTATGGTTGTCTCTACAGTCTAAACACTCTAAAAAGTTCTTCGTAACCTCCCCCCTCCACAAAAAAAAACATGTTACAGTTCCTATCTCTATGTCCACCTCAAAATGCATGTTCAAGTCCCTTTTCTGTATTGTCTCCTCCCAAGCCAAGCCCACAATCACACTATTCTTACCTACCTCTTTCTTTCTTCCCTTCTTCAAGTCACACCCAAAGGTCATGAGAAAAGGTCGACATTCTTCAAAAAGATTAACTCGCGCCTACTATAACAAAAAAACGATAACAAAAAAGTAATACAAAATGGTAACAAAAGGAACAAAGTGTGTTCTTACTCCCCTCGTGGCCTTTAATCGAGCTCGTCAAGATATGTGTCATGTGTAGGTTGTGTTGTTCCTCCTCTTCCTACACTCTTCCTCCTCTCTAGTCTGTCAAAAATATAACAGCCTGTCGTCTATTCCTCTTTCACTTCACTCTATCTCACTCACGTCTCTCGTATATTCCTGCTTCATTTCACTACCACGTTATAAAAGTGAATATTCCCGATACGCTCCCATTACCACATCCACTGAACTCGAGAGCAGCGACAGCTTGTCTTTAAACGTAATGAACACTCGTGAAATATACGCCAGTACACACTTCGCTATCGGGTAATGTTACAAGGCACTCAAGCTACCGGTGGAATTGTGTTCAGCTACAAACGGCGAGGTGTAATTTGGTATCTCTCTAATATCAATGCCCCTAAAAATAAAAAAATCTGTAAATGGTACCACTCGTTGAGAGAGAAAGAGAGAGAGAGAGAGAGAGAGAGAGAGAGAGAGAGAGAGAGAGAGAGAGAGAGAGAGAGAGAGAGAGAGAGAGAGAAAGAGAGAGAGAGGGGAGAGAGAGAGAATGAAGACAGACAGACAGACGGGACAGACAGACAGACAGACAGACAGACAGACAGACAGACAGACAGAGAGAGAGAGAGAGAGAGAGAGGAGAGAGAGAGAGAGAGAGAGAGAGAGAGAGAGAGAGAGAGAGAGAGAGAGACAGAGACAGAGACACACAGAGAAAGACAGAGAATGACAGAGAGACAGAGAGAGACAGAGAGAGAGACAGATAGAGAAAGAGAAAGAGAGGGAGAGAGAGAGAGAGACAGAGAGACAACCGAAATTCCTTGATCTGTGAATTATGTTACATAGCGGACTTACTACCACGGCTGCGGAATCGGAGTCTTGCGGTCTGAAGCGATTATGGTAATGCTGGAGGTCTGTAAAAAAAAAATCCTTAAAAGTCTTGATTCCACCCACCAGTAAGGAAGTTTTAACATGATGCAGATGTAATGTGGAGGTAATTGACTTCCAAACGACAGCTTCTTCGGTTTTATTTCTTGTTGCTGTTAGTTTTTTTCTTTCATTTTCGTATGTTTTCTATATATCATTTAAGACTTGTTTGCTGTTTAGGTTTTATTTCCTGTTGATGCTGAAGTTCTTTTTTTCTTCAAGCTTGTTTCCCATAAGATTATATATCATTTAAGACTTGTTTGCTGTTCTCCTGTTCCCGTTTATGATGAACACAAATATGGGTGTTGTCATATTTCGGCAGAAAGCCAAGAACGGGATGTAAACAGACACCACGATCAGCAGATTTCCCACCGAGTGAACGTGTCTGGATGATTTCTTGATTCTAGCATCTCGAGCTGAATCAAAAGTTCTGGTTCCAAAAGTAGCCTGACGATTCACGTGATTGTAACGGGATGACTAGTCGAAAGTTATTATTGCAGTTATTATTATTATTATTATTATTATTATTATTGAGATAGGGTTGGAGTCTGATACGGATATTTTAGGAATAAACTCCACAATCATGGTTACTACAACAGCTTTAAGAACATTATGAGAGGATTTAGGAAACTAAGCAAATCATTATCCAGAATTTCACCGCATCAATATAAACATTTAATACTAATCTTTGAAATCATGAATTCCACTAAAAGAAACAACAACTCAAGGAGAATGTCCATCATATAAAGCCACGCAGCAACGCCTCGACAATTATAGAATTCTCGCAAGAATGACACCACCACCACACCAGTGAAGGGATGTGACGTCTGCACCTTCACCTCTCCTCCCTATCCATCACTATCTCCATCTTTCCTCCCTCCACACCACTACCTCCACCTCTAGCAAGCACAGGGGGGCGGGACGAGAAGCAGCAGGTGTGGGGCGGCGGCCAAATCGGTGTGTCAGTCTAGAGATAATTTAGTCATGAGTCACTAGTCACTACTTGCAGCCTTGTCCATGGTCGCTCTGCTGGTTATGGACTTGGTGCAGTTTTACATTTACATCTTAATGAAATATACCGTAAGACTATAAAGCTTGTAATGTATCCTCTTTTTGTATCTAGTATCCCTTAACTTAGAATAAATATGCTAGGTCGTTCCTCATGTTAAATTAATTGCGTGGTACCGTTTGCATCCTTTGTTTAAAACCCAGCTGATCCAATTGGCCGATTTTTTAAACCTGGACATGGGCTAACCTAAGACTAACCATGGCTTTAGACAGACATTTCAGTGCTTTAAACATTTGTCCGGGGTATAATATCATTAGACTTGGATGTTGGAGAGGTTAGTGAGTGTCTAGCAATTCCAATCCGAGATTAAACCCCCTGGAAAAATGGTTAAAAAGCTTAAATGTCTGGTCTAAAGCCATGGTTAGTCTTAGGTTAGCCCAAGTCCATGTTTAGAAAATCGGCCAAATGTGTTTATTCCAATTTATGATGGAAGACTAACGCAGGTATAAAGTTTAGGTTTGATTTCATTAGGTTGAGATTTCATTCAATTCTGCAACCACTAACGTCTTTCTTTTCTTTTCTTTCCCATTGAATTCACTGCGTTATTCAAGATATCAGTCAGTGCATTCATTCATTCACTCACAAGAGGCAGGCTGTCGTCATACCCACACAAGCTGCCATTTATTAACATTACAATCTTAAGTATTCTTAGTATTCGCTTCACTACAGGGCATCAATTTCGATCCATCTCTTTTACTTTTTATATTTTTCATCATTCCACTCGTATTCAAGCCAAGCGACCCCGCCCACTCGTTCTCCTCATCACCACAAAGAGCGTTGCGTCAAACACTACACAACATAATGTACACTTTACTGCTTTAATGTAATGTGGAACTACCACGTGTAGGCCTCGCGGCCTCTTGTAGCTTCCTTATTTTCTTATGTTCTAATCAGTTTTAATTTAATACTTATATTTTTAGATACTGTTTAACCCCTTTAGACCCAGAACGTAATATCCATTGTAATTTGTGTACCATTAGACTATTTTTAACGACTAAAAACAATATTTTATAGCTATGACCTGTTTAGTATCCTTGTCGACTAACTAATTTGGTATATTCAGTTACTTTTCGTGATTTTATAGCTCAGACAACATACAAATTTTTATAGCCAAGGAAAGATCTGGGCGTGAAGGGGTTAATCTACTTTTATATTTAGATACTGTTTGAATTATAAAACAATAAAAAAACGTGACACTCTATGCCAAGACCACCAACCCGGTATAGATGTTAATTAAAAGCTAAGTGTTTCATTACTGGAGCCACATCACAGCTACCCGAGTAACCCGACACACCTCCCACATTCATCTATTTATCAGTGTGGCGTCATGCAGAGAACAGCCACCCGAGCCTATGCTAATCCCTAACCTTGAACTTCAACCCAAACTTCTCCTCTCACCACCACGCCACGTACCCTGATCCTTACCCGCGGCGTTGTATTCAATGTATCATCATTCTCGCTTCTCTCTTCTTTTTTTTTTTTCTCTCTCTCTCTCTCTCTCTCTCTCCTCTCTCTCTCTCTCTCTCTAAAAAAAATCCGATTTATTAAGGAAAACTGATACATATCTCCACACTTATTTAGTGAATTTCCCAGAGGGTTGAAGGTGTCCTGAACCCATTTCTAAGGTAAAGATTACAAGTGGGTTGTTTAGTTAAAGGAGATATTGGTTTGTTAGTCCTCTGCCCTGCCTTCCTTACAGTCCTTCCACCCACTTCATTTAACTGAAAACTAACACATCATATTCCGCCTAGCTAAGTAGATGAAGTGCTTGCTATAGCTCCCGCATTGTGGAGTGAAACAACCTCTCCTTTTACTCATCTACTCATTAGGTAATAACCTAATCTAACCTAACCCAACCTAACCACTCTCTCACTCTCTCTCTCTCTCTCTCTCTCTCTCTCTCTCTCTCTCTCTCTCTCTCTCTCTCTCTACGATCTCCTCACGCATTCATTCCTCCATTACTGGCTCGCTCTTCTGATTACCACAAGTACACATACATTATAACAAACAGGCTTGTGTGATTCCAGTAAAATGTGTGTCGTGTTTATGTTTGTTTGAAATAATTTGTTTGTGAGTAATAAAGTAGGTAGTAGTTATGGTAGTGGTGGTGGCAGTATCATTTTTTGTTGTTAAGTAGCAACAGAAGTAGTCGTAGTAGTAGTAGTAGTAGAGGTGCTAATAGTAATATTGGAAATAGTAATATTGAGGTGGTTATAGTAGTGGTAATAAGGAAGTACCCGCAGTATTAGTAGTAGCACCAACACCTAGCAGTGGTAGTAATAGTAGTGGTGGTGGCGGTAGTGATGGTGGTGGTGATAGTGGTGATAGTGGTGGTGGTGGTGGTGGCGGTAGTGATGGTGTTGGTGATAGTGATGGTGGTGGTGGCGGTAGTGGTGGTGGCGGCGGTAGTGATGGTGGTGGTGATAGTGTAGTTTAGAGTGGTGTAACATACTTATCACCCCTGGCAAACAAAAGTATGACGTTTGTTGATTTTACGATAGCACACCTCCCCCCCCCCCACCCGGCACCCCTGACTCACCCGCACGAGAGTCTACCTAGGAGAGATAAGATAACAGAATGGATTAATTGATTCCAGAGATAAGGAGGGAATTACCGCAAAGCATAACGAACCTTCATGATGGACACCCACGAAGGCTACACAAAGCTGCTGCCCCACACACACACATACACACACACAGTCACACACATACAGTCACACACACACACACACACACACAGTCACACACAGTCACACACACACACACGCATACAGTCACACACACACATACAGTCACACACACACATACAGTCACACAACACACATACAGTCACACACACATACAGTCACACACACACACATACAGTCTCACACACATACAGTCACACACACACATACAGTCACACACACATACAGTCACACACACATACAGTCACACACACAGTCTCACACACACACACAGTCACACACACACATACAGTCACACACACAGTCTCACACACACACACAGTCACACACACACATACAGTCACACACACATACAGTCACACACACAGTCTCACACACACACACACAGTCACACACACACATACAGTCACACACACAGTCTCACACACACACACAGTCACACACACACATACAGTCACACACACATACAGTCACACACACAGTCTCTCACACACACACACAGTCACACACACACATACAGTCACACACACACATAAAGTCACACACACAGTCACACACACACACACACATACTTAAGCTCATCCCAAAGAAGAAAAACAAGCTATCTGATCCTGATAATTGAAGGTAGCAAGAAAGTAGTGCATTGAACAAAAAAATAAAATAAAAAAACACTGAGAAGGATAAAAGAGGGAAAGATTGCAAGCTACGAAAGATTAGACTTGTAAATAGTGTAATAAAACAAAACTCTCAAGAAGAAAGATTATTAGGACGAAGATGGAAGAGCAGGAAAATCTTGAAAAAGAGAATACAGGAAAAACTTCAAGCGAGAAGAAAAATATGTAGCTAAGATTAGACATAGCTAAAAAATGAAAACATAACTACATAAATAAACGTATAAAGCCTGTATATTTACATCTATGAGTAAGCACACAAACACTTTTAAGCTCCTCTGTTGAAGGTTTACTAATCTTCCGAGGATGTGTGGTCAAGGTTGCTCTGTGCCTTTGTATATCCTTCTCTGTTAGTATTCTGAGCATAACATACAACACGCATCCTCTTTGTGTGTGTGTGTGTTTCCCTCTCTCTCTCTCTCTCTCTCTCTCTCTCTCTCTCTCTCTCTCTCTCTCTCTCTCTCTCTCTCTCTCTCTCTCTCTCTCTCTCAAAACACTATTTTATGTATACAGGCACACACACACACACACACACACACACACACACACACACACCACACACACACACACTTACACACACACACTTACACACACACACACACACACTTACACACACACACACACACTTACACACACACACACACACACACACATATAACCGTAACTTCCACCGCAGGATTACATGATTCACACACACTACCCCTGAAAGCATCTGCTGTAGGTGGGAGCAGTACCATGGCATCTGTATAACTCAGTGAGTTGATGCCCCATTAAGTAATATGTTTGTGGCAGCCGATACCCGTGGTGGCACAGAGATCATCTGAGTACACATTACATACAGGTTGGGAGCAAATACTTCCCTTCTGTATTATGTTGGCTGTCTTAAACGGCAGAGAGAAGGAATCACCCCACGAGAAGGAATCACCCCAATTGATGTAAAGTTCCTTGGTATAACACCTAGATATGAATATGGCTTCTCTCCTCTTTTTACTCTCTTCCTCTCTCCGGACAGCAGTAAAGTCGGATTGTATGAGTGTTTGGCAGGAACACCTCTGAGAGCAACACAACATCCTTCCAGCAACACTGACACCTCAACCTTCCCACTCCCCCACCCAACAACCCGGCCTCCTAACAATACTTAACTACCTCGCCCCTCCCTATGTTTCCCCTACCATCCCTCCACCCTCCTCCCCATGCCTCCCACCCACATCACACCTCTATCTTCTTCATACCACTCACGCCCTGCCACTAATTTCCCTCACAGGACTCACTCCTATTCTCACCTATCATTTACCCCCCCCCCCCTCCCTCTATATCACCTGTCTCTCTCCCTCTATACCCCCCTCCCTCCCTCTTCTATCACCTGTCAAATGCCCGCAACTCATGAAAATCACCTGCGTCACGGTAGCCATTGACGCCATGGGTGCTGGTGACGTTAACACTACCTGCTCCTTATCGTAACTTACCGCAAAAGCCTTTATGTAAACTGCGATGCTGCCTAACTCTGATCACGAAAATAAAAGAATGAGGGTTTTCTCGCTTCTACTTTTTTGTGCGAGAATTGAACGGGAAGGGATAGCACGTCTTCATGCTATGTGAGGAAAATTTGTTAATGATGGGATACTAAAAAATGAAAAAGCATCTATAACATGGTGTATTCCGACCCGCTCTTCTTCACCCCTGCAAGCATTGTCTACGCCTCCAGGCCCTCCATGTCTGTGCTCGCAGGGAAACGAGGCTGAAGAGACACCAATTTTGTTTTTCGTACCGTAATTTCAGACAAGATAGTTATTATTTTTCCTTTAGTTAGGCTTTAGAGACACCAATTTCATTTTCTTTTCATACCATAATTTCAGACAAGATAGTTATTATTTTTCTTATAGTTATCGGGTGCTGATGTTGCTGTTGCTGCTGCTGTATATTTCCCCCGAAAAGACCTCGGTAAGCAACGTCAACGTGGCGGAAGAATGAATTTTCAAGGGAACCAACGAGGTGGGAAAGGACGGGAGGGAGGAAAGGGAGGGAAGGAAAGGAGGGGAGGGAGGGAAGGAGGAGAGGGAGGGAAGAATAATAGGCAGGGGCAGAGGGGAGGGATGGAAGAAGGGGAGGGAGTCAAAGGAGGGGAGGGAGTCAGAGGAGGGGAGGGAGGGGCAGAGGGGAGGGATGGAAGAAGGGGAAGGAGGGGAGGGAGGGAGAGAGGGAAGGAGGGGAGGGAGGAAGAAGGGGAATGAGGGGAGGGAGGAAAAAGGAGGGAAGGAAGGGAAGGAGGGAAGGAGGGGAAGGAGGGAAGGAGGGGAGGGAGGGAAGAAGGGGAATGAGGGGAGGGAGGAAAAGGAGGGAAGGAAGGGAAGGAGGGGAAGAAGGGAAGGAGGGGAAGGAGGGGAAGGAGGGGAAAGAGAAGAATAATAGGAAGGGGCAGAGAGGAGGGATGGAAGAAGGGGAAGGAGAGGAGGGCGGGAAGGAGAAGGAGGGGAGGGATGGAAGAAGGGGAAGGAGGAAAAGGAGGGGAGGGAGGAAAAGAAGGGGAGGGAGGGAAGGAGAGAAGAATAGGAAGGGGCAGAGGGAAGGGGAGGAAGCTCTTAGAGGAAAGTGGAAATTTAGAGGATTGTCGCGATTTATTCTTTCTCTCTTCCCTTTTTCCTCTTTTCCTTCCCCTTCTTTCCCTCTTCACATCCCTTACAATTATCAAATTCCAGGGAATCCAGATGTCTCACTAATACCTTTACTGAATGCGGAAAATCTCGCTCCCTCACACACACGAGAGAGAGAGAGAGAGAGAGAGAGAGAGAGAGAGAGAGAGAGAGAGAGAGAGAGAGAGAGAGAGAGAGAGAGAGAGAGAGAGAGTGAGACGTCAGCCAAATTAGGAACAAGATGACTCCACAAACTATTTATTCAACGCCAGAGTCCGGAAGGTGCAGTGTAGGCACGTCCTGACAAGGCAGCCAAGGATTTACTTATATAGAGACGAAACAAAAAATAACTATACATAAAAAACACAGGCGAAAAATACAGATAAGATAGATAAACTACACGAATGCAATCATGTATGTGCGATTGAGGAGACAAGGCGTTACAAGTTACAAAGTACAAGTTGGATAAGGCGAGAAACTAAACTAAATTATATCAATAGAAAGCACAAAGAGGCGAAAAAATACAGATAAAATAGATACAACCCACCAATTCAATCATGTAGGTGTGATTAGGGAGACTAGTTACAAGTTACAAGTTGGATAAGGCGAGAAACTAAACAAAATTATATAAACAGAAAACACAAAGAGGCGAAAAAATAGATAACACAGACAATACTACACAAATCCAATCACTTATGTGTGATTATTGGGCGTTACAACAAGTTACAAAGTTCAAGCGAGTCAGATGCGAGTAGTTGTGACAGGATGATGCCAGGAAAATAGATACGTATTGCTACATGGGAGGGGAAGGAGGGATGGTAGGGAGCAGGGATGGTGGTACTAGGGGTTTCTACAGGGGAAGGGGGTGGTAGGGAGCAGGGATGGTGGTACTATAGGGGGTGGCAGGGTACAGTGATAATGGTGTCATGATAGCACGCTTTCCATGGTGTTGCGTGGCCTGTTACCCCTGTTTATGGTGATGAGGTGTTTAATATGGTGTTTATGGTGATGAGGGCGTGATGGTGTTGGTGATTGTGGTGGTGTTTGTTGTTTTCTTCTATCTACCGTCACGAAACTGGCGCTAAAGTATTTGTTTTCTGTCCATTGCGTGTATTACTCCTGTTGCATTGCCATAAATTATTCAAATATCTTGATGGTCCTCTTTTCCCTGGCTATCCGCTCATCGCAACATTCTCTCTCTCTCTCTCTCTCTCTCTCTCTCTCTCTCTCTCTCTCTCTCTCTCTCTCTCTCTCTCTCTCTCTCTCTCTCTCTCTCTCTCTCTCTCTCGCAATGCCAAAGGTGAAATCAACAAAAATTAATAGATCATGGCCAAAATTCTTCAGTCGTAGTGGTGACATTTCCTCCCCCCCACTCCCCCCCTCTCCCAACCCCCAACTCCCCCCTCTAATCCTCACCCCAAGATAAATCCATCCTGCTTTCCTTCCTCTCCCTCCCTACTCACATTCCTCCTACCCTGCAACGGCTGGGAAACATATGTCAGCCTTGAACAGAAAGAAAAAAAAAAAAGAGGGGTAAGGAAGGTTTAGCGCTCAGCGCCCACCACCACCACCACCACCACCAACCCGCCAGTCTCCTCTCAAAGCACATTCTTGAAAACAAAAACACTGAAGCTTTCGACCTGATGCCGTAAGCGTTAGATGGTTTAAAAAAAAAAGTTGTTGACTGAAACTTGATGACCCTCGCCAGTACAACACTCTCACTTTTACTCCCTCTTACCCTCAAACTTGATTACTCTCGCCAGTACAGTCCCTTACTCTCAATCTTACTCCTCCTTACCCTCAAACTTGATTACCCTCGCCAATACAGTCCCTTACTCTCTCTTACTCTTACTCCCTCTTACCCTCAAACTTGATTACCCTCGCCAGACAAGTCCCTTATTCTCACTTACTCTTACTCCCTCTCACCCTTCCTCCTTGTTTCCCCCCTCCACCCACCCTCTTTCCCTCCCACCGTCACTCAGACAGTCATTCGCCCCCTTGCCGGCGTCTCTTGTTCAGTTGTTCGCCGCCAGGCCAGTCGTGGTGTGCAAAGCCTCAAGGTTATACTTACGAAACCTACCGCACCCAATGACTCCTAGTTGTTTTATGTCCGCTTAGTGTGTGTGTGTGTGTGTATGTGTATGCCGGAACTACAAATTGAACGCAATATTGTCTAAAACTATATCACAGTTCACACATAACCTCCAGGACATCCCCAGACACACTCACCATATCTAATAATTATTAGTGTTATGTCGAACTAAGCCTAACACCACATCTCATATCCTCTCTCGGGGCACTCTGGTTACGTAGCCACGAACGTTCTTTCAAACTAAACAACGCCTTGAATTACTTCCTAAATCCACTAGACCAAAATCACAACAGCTTCACTTCTGCTGTTGTTCCAGGTGACTTCAGTTCTGATCAAAGCATTAGTTGACGCACTGTAGAGCGTCCCAGGTTACGAAAGTTAGTCACCCCACCTCAACATAAATAGCTCTTTCGTTATTTATCTCGTCGTCACAAATTCTATATTCTCAACACAGTATTGCAATATTTAGTATTTAATATCCATTATTGAATATGTACCGTGCTGCCCAAGCTTTCCCCAGGATATCCACAATGACATTACCTCAGTTAATGAACGTAAATAGATACAATAATTAATTCAAGGTATTGATGGCGGCGCATATATGGCTGCCCGCACGCCTGTACGTCATTGCAAAAAACAAAATGTTGAGCTTCTCACCGGTCACCCGAAATATACCAAAAACCGGTTTTTGGTATACCTGATACCAAAAACCTTTTTGGTCCATACCAAAAACCTTTTTAGTGGGTGATATCCAGTTTTAAAATATATATTTGCATATTCGATCTTCAGGTTTTGTCTAGGCGAATCATTATTAGTGATGAATTTGAAGGGAAAGGATATTGTGTGTGTTTTTGGTAGCACAGCCAGGTAGCACAGCCAGGTTTTTGGCAGGCGCTCACTAAATAACGGCAATATTATGAACGACGCATATGCTGCATGAGTCACGTGCATGTCCAAAATTAATATACGATCATCAACTGTGCTCTATAGTTTGATAGCAATTCCTGATTCTGTATGACATGAGTTGTGTTTTTTTCTGTATTTCATAACGCCCAAGCCAAAAACCCACACAAGTCATGCCAAAAACCTCCCTACACGAATAATATAAGTGTAGTTTTGATTCACGCTTTATATATAAACAGATCTACACTAGATTGATATATGCTACGATTATGAAATCAAAAATCTTTGCTCATTCACAATTAATTGGTTTTTGGTATGGACCAAAAAGGTTTTTGGTATCAGGTATACCAAAAACCTGTTTTTGGTATATTTCGGGTGACCCCTTCTCACTTGATTTCACACACTGCTTTAGTTGAATGATTACTTTTAACCTACAACTTTCCTCTTCTTTATAGCCACTTTGATGAAATTATGAATATTATTAGTTATCATTATTATAGTAGACTTAACACAAATGATGGGCTGGTAAAACTCGTGTTGTGAACTATTGCGCGAGATCTCAAGTTAACCAAAGTAACTTATACCTTATTACCTTATAGGGAATGTATACTTAGAAGTAAACATCGTGAGTCATGAAAGGAACGACTGTCAGTTCCTCAGTAAATATGGTGATAGTTTTGGCAGAAAGGCAGGCAGTCCCGCCACTCATATCCTCCCTCCCTCCCTCCCTCCCTGTCTTCTCTGTTCCTCCCCCTCTCCTCCCTCTGTTATTCACTGGCTCTCTTGTGCCCCCGGCCCCCCAGACTCCCGCGAGTCAAAAAACGTCATGTCAGTATGTTGCACGAGGTTCCGGAATCCTTCGTCGTCTAAACGCAGTAATTTCATGCCGACGGTTTCGCTCACACGCGTCGGGCCAAGGTCAGAGGGGCGGCGGGTTGCGACTACACCACCACCACCACGCTCCTCCACCCTCGTAACCATCACCACCGCCTCATCTCTCTCGTCTCCACCCAATCCACCACCAAAAGTAATCCACACTCCACCCTCATCTACACCAATAATTATGTAACCCTCCACCCATTCCTACCTCATTACTCGTATACCGACCCCTCATTGCCCTCTAATCCACCCATACAACGTAGCAAACCTCCACAACCCTACACAACCTTCATCCACACCATCATCTCCACTAACCTCTCAACATCGACCACCCACCACAACCAGCATCCCTCCATCAACCTTCTAATACACAACCCCACGCGTCTGTCACACCTCAACCCAGTGTCATATTACGTAGTGACCGCACACACCGGCGCGACAGAGGTGTTGAGTTACGGCATCATCACCAGGAGAGACGAGAAGACCCGGATTTTTGGTGAAAATGTGACAGCCATGCAACCGCCACCCGAAACAGCCGGTCGCTCACCACGCCGCCCGGAGCGTGGGGGAGGACGGGAGGGCGTGGCGCGGGAAGGGGGTACGGTAGAGAGGAAGGAAGGGGGCCGCCGCGCGATTCACACACAAGACACATTACTATACCTCGATTCTCCAGATCGTCAGGCCCTCCTCAGTACCGGCTCCCTCGAAGGCTGGGTCCATGGCTGCGGCAGGAGTGACTGACACGGGATATAATGGGCGTTAGGCGAAGTGGTAGCCGGAGGAGTTACACACAAACGCACACACTCTTACGAGCACAACACTCCGCCAGGGACAGACTTCGCCTTCTAGCGCAGACGCCGAGCCACACACAAACACACAACACTCACACACAGGAGCTGACATGAGTGCCGCGCGTGCCAAGTGCCGCTATCTGCTGTATTACTGATGCCACAAACACCTCAACCACGCAACTTGTAGGACCTGTCAAGCCTTTCACAGGAGGATAAAGAAGTGTCTGATTGTCCTGTCATAGTTTGTAAGCGTGACATACCGAGATACATAGAAATAAAGGGATTATTTCATGAATTTCACGTGGTGAGTGCCAGTTTGCCTCTGCCTTACACGTTTCAGGGAACGTGTGACTAACAACTAGCCTAAGCAACGTGGCGGCAACTTCTAACTTCACATTCCTACTAGATTCGCTATCTACCCAACAAACAAATTCTTTCTAGAGGGTTTTGAGAACAGGACGTAACTGTTTAAGGATGTTAACAAATATAATAGTAAACCAGCTTAATTAACGAGGATTTCTAGGTAACTAACCTTCATGGACTGGCTACCTCATGGAAGGTCAAATTAAAGGTTGGTGTTTGCATGCCAACCCGATGACATTAGCATATCATAGAGTTCATCCTATCAGTATAAGGGGAAAGTGTTTGAATATCGTGTGTGTGTATGCATAATGTATTTACCTAGTTGTGATATACGATAAATGAGTTACACTCGTGCGGTGTGTGTGTGTGTGTGTGTGTATGTGTGTGTGTGTGTGTGTGTGTGTGTGTATTCACCTAGTTGTATTCACCTAGTTGTATTTTACAGGGTCTGAGCTATAATCGTATGGCCCCGTCTCCATATCTTCATTTTATCATTCTTCCTTAGTGTTCAGTGTTGGCCGAAGCCACAACCCCGGGAGGCGGGTCACAAACCCCCGGCTAACTCCCGGTACCCATTCACTGCTGGGTGGACAGGGGCTTGGGTTTTTAAGGAAACAGCCCATCTATTTCCGCTCCGCCCGGAGACCGAACCCGGGACTTCTCGGGTGTGAACCGAGCGTGCTACCACTACACTACGGAGTACCATTACACACTACGACGAGTACTACGAGTACACTCTACGGCGTGTTTGTGTGTGTATGTGTTCTATTACATATGAATAATATAAGCATGTTATGTCCAATACTGAATAATGTGTATACCTGAACATTAATCCTAACAGGTAATCCTCGTTCTACAAAGGTGAACTTCAACATTCCCTTCTCTAAGCCAAACTTTCCTTAGTTTCTATTCAACTTGTGCATTACTTTTGCTTTCCTTCCTCTCTAACATCAGTCTGACATAGAGAGAAGCGAGTGAAGTAAAAGATAAAGAAGAGAGAGAATGGCTGGGGAGGAGATGGATATAAAAGTCACGAGTGGCTGGAAGAACACAAAGGAGGAGGAGGAACACAGGAGGGTGGAGGAACAGGTGGAGGTATGGGGGGGTGGGGGATGAACAATGAAACAGTGAAAAGGAGTGGAGAAAAGTGGGAGAGTAAGTGAGAAGAAAATTTAATGTGAAAGAAAAGGAGAAGAGACTCGTGGGAAGAGAAAGATGAAGAAAAGGTTTCATTATATATTATTCATAGAAAAAAAGATGATGAAGGAGACACGGGCTGAGAAACGAGTACTTTATTACTTACTAGTTTCGCCTTTACTGGGCTTCTTCAGAGGGAGAAAGAGAAACTAGTCAGGAATAAAGTACTCGCTTCTCAGCCGGTGTCTCCTTCATCACCTTATTTACACCTGTCAGTATGTCTACCCATTATTCATAGTGTTTTGTAGAGACTGGCCTTACATGTACATACGTGAGGATAATGAGTTTTTGGGACGCTTAATTAATTCAGGTGATATTAAAGGCACATCACCTTATCCCGCCGGCGAGGAACCACACCCAAACGACCTCTCACGCTCGCGCACACCACACACACACACACACACACACACACACGCACTTTCCACCGTCATCACACTCATGCCCACCAAAGCCACGCCATCACTCACCATTGTCGTCTCATCTAAAAAAAAAAGGGGGAGAAAAAAAGGCTAAAATCTCTGTTCATGACACAACCACACCCAAAAACCGCATCATCCACTCATCCATCAACTCTTCTCTCTCTCTCTCTCTCTCTCTCTCTCTCTCTCTCTCTCTCTCTCTCTCTCTCTCTCTCTCTCTCTCTCCAGGGTGGCGCGGTTGGTAGAATCACGGACTGGTGTTGCAGAGTCCCTGCGCCATTCGGTCAGCGGTTCGAGTCCATCAAATTCGTCCTGGTGTGGTGGCGCTTTGTACAGTCAATAACCTTGTAGTTGGTACTTGCAAAGTGTCTAGATAGGATCAAAGTATCTTATCTTCTCTCTCTCTCTCTCTCTCTCTCTCTCTCTCTCTCTCTCTCTCTCTCTCTCTCTCTCTCTCTCTCTCTCTCTCTCTCTCTCTCTCTCTCTCTCTCCTCGTTCACTAAAAAAACATCACATGCGCAGTACGAAATATGTGAGCAAAAATAATAAATAAGGATAGAATAACAAAAGCCATGAACTTTCAGAGGAATTCAAAAGAGAAATTACTGTTAGGGGGAAAAAATCAAGAAAACATGTATTCGATTTGAGCGAGCGACCGCGCACACGCACACACCACGATGGTCAAGTGGATAGAGCGTTGGCCTGCCATTCTGTGGTTAGCCGGTTTTGAATCCTCACTGCTCCCGGGGATTTTTCACTGACAAATTCGGGCGGTTACTGTCCCCCTTGAGCAAGGGGATGGGGGTGTGTGGTGTGTGAGGTCCCAACATTACCCAAAGATCGATTATAATGAGCTTCAAGCTCGCACCGGGAGGGTGAAACTGGCGATCGCGAGTCCGGCTCGCGTGGACAAGACCATGGGTAGAATAACACACATGCACACACACATAATTTTATATACACACACATACACACACACACACACACACACACACACACACACACAAACACACACACACACACACACACACACACATACACACACACATACATACACACACAGTAGAGCCCAAGGATACTATACTCGTTATAGTATCCTTGGTAGATTGAACCTAACACGTGACAATACAACATTACGAAACACAATCCTGAAGTAACACATATTACAAATCTATTGCTTCAACCTTGTTCTGGCTGGTCCGCATCAGATTTTTTCCCCATATAACCTTAAGCCCTACAGCTCACTTTGACACGCTGACATTTTCTCCTCCTCCTCCCTCCTCCTCCTCCCTCCTCCTCCTCCCTCCTCCTCTTCCCTCATGACCTGCTTGAAGGTGATTGACATTTGTGCTTCAATTGTTACGAAGGCCGACGGGGAAACTCAGAGGGAGGAGGAGGAGGAGGAGGAGGAGGAGGAGGAGGAGGAGGAGGAGGAGGAGGAGGAGGAGGAGGAGGAGGAGGGTGGCATTGGGAAAAATAAATGTAAAGTAAAGGAAAAACGGCAAGGGATATAAAAGTGAATGATAGTGTCAAGCGGGAAGACAAATTATTATATATAAGGATATAAAAATCTACAGGGGAAAAATAGAAAAGGGAAACGAAAGATAGAAAGAATTAATAAAAAAATGGAGGGAAATAGAAAGTTTGTTGAGATAAAAAAAAAAGGAGGAAGAGAAGATGATGGATGAGAAAATGATGGAACGTGGATGACGGATATGTAGATGAGAGAAATGCATGAAAGGAAGGAAAGACACCATCAGAAAATTAAAGAAAGATAATATGAAATCAAGGAAGACAATAAACTTAATTGGCAGAAAATAAGAGACAAGGAATGAGGACAAGGAAGAGAGGTGGATGCGATAAATAAGAAGAAAGACTAAAATACCGATTGAGAAAGAAAAATAAGATAAGTGAAATGGAGAGAGGTCTAGAGGAGATAATAGGAGAGGAGAGAGAGAAAAACCCAGAATTTAGGAGGGAAATAGGCACGAAATATGTGAAGAGAAAGAGAGGGGGAAGGAAACAGAGGAAGGAGAATATAGCTAAAGAGTTAGATTAAATAAAATAAATGTGCTGTGTATCCTTTGAACCTTTAATGATGTGATTATGTTACGCCTATCAAGATGAAAGGAAGTAATAAAAAAAACTCGATCGATGTAAGAAAAAAAAGGGGAAACTAGATTTGCTACACATTTTGTCTCCTTTAATGATGTGATTATGTTACGTCTATGAAGATGAAAGGAAATAATAATAATAATAAAAAAACCTCGATCAATATAAGAAAAAATAAAGGAAAATGAGGTTTGCTACACATTTTTTCTCCTTTAAAGATGTGATTATGTTATGCCAAAGACTACCTTTGCTTATGGCTATGAAAATGAAAGGAAATCATAAAAGAAACTTGATCGATATAAGAAAAGAAAAAAAAAACGAGGTTTGCTACACATCTTTTACTCAATTTTCGTAACGTACAAAGTGAATATTATGCCAAATAACTGGAAATTAAAAAAAATCGATCGATATAAAAAATTAAAAAAATAAGGTTTGCCACACATTTTCTCCATCTTCGTAATGTAGAAAGTGGATTAAAAGGCCAAATAACTGACTTCACTGCGTCCCTACTCTAATTATTAACATTCTTGTCCATAGACGCGTTGTTATCATTACGTACAAAGTGAAGAATAATGCCAAATAACTAACTTCACTGCGTTTCTATTCTAATTATTCATATTCTTCTCCACTATAGACGAGTGTTTATCATTTGCGAGTTTATTGTGTCCCCTGATTTCATATTATCTGTTCTTGTTCTCCACTCATTCTTATCTTCCTGGCTTATTGTGTCCTCATCTTAAGCTATATTATTTATTAACTTTGTCTACTTTTGAGCTTCGTGACGGGGAACCTCGAGAATGTGCTTTTAGGAGAAAGAAGAAGAAACTACTGCATGGTTTTTGTTTTTTGTGCTATTTTTACCCGCCTGCTCCACTCGCTTGATATGAAAATAATTACAAACATGATGATAATAATAATAAAATACTACTACTTCTATATACTACTATTACTACTGATGATGATAATAATATGATAACTGTAACTGTACCTTACAGTACAGAGAGGTTATTGAGAAGTTTGTCGTAATGGTAGTACCGTAGATAACAGTGAAGTCGCCACCTGCAGTGAAGTCGCCAGGCGCCAAATATTACGAATTATAGCATCACTACTGATTTTGATGTGCCAGTGAAGATGTTACACAGTAGTTTATATCATGACTGTATAATCTACCCTGTTTCAGCGTTGTTTTATGCTTTGTATCTGCAAATATAACTGTTGCGCATTTTGCTTCTCACGTTTTTCTTCGCACGACGACAGACAGCAGCTGATCACCTTTCGGGCGACAGGACACAAGACTTGCCAGATCTTTCTTTCAAACTTGAATAGAATTTGTTTTCACGTTGGCAGAGGTATCTTTATATATCCAAGCATCTTCCGCAGCTAATATATATAGAGACTTGTTTTACTTTACCTCTAATTTCCCTGAATTCCCCAGAGTGGCGACTCAACTGTTGGGTTAAAATACTAGCTGGCGACTTTACTGTAGTAGGTATAGTGAGGTCGCCACTCGGTTTTATTTTTGTAATTTGTTCATTTATAGCCCTAATATGACACAGATGAAGACACAAAATGACACAGACTTTCCAGATAGCCCCTTCTAACTGTTCTGAAATCATGGATGTACAAATGTAAGTATTAACGCCACCACACGTCTGTAAATAACAAAGAAACGTAGAACTGGCGACTTCACTGTTATCCGCGGTAGTAGTAATGGTAGTGGTGGTGATAGTGGTATAAAAAGAGTATGGCAATAATAATAGTAATAATGTGATGATGATAGGTGTAACTGCATGAATGGTGGTAACAGTAATGGTGGTTATGGTAGTGGTGATGGGAGTGGTGGTAGTGGTAGTGGGAGGGGCTGTTATGGGAGGAGGATGGGGGGAGGGAAGGAGCAGGTGTAGGTTAGGTGAGGATCGAGTTATTGTTGTGCTGAATCAAATCAAATATCTCTCGCCATAAACTCTGGCATTTTGATTGCTGCAAGACGAGGAGGGGGGGAGTGAGGGAGGAGAGGGAAGGGGGAGGGAGGGGGGAGGGAAGGGAGAAGGAGGGAGGGAGGGGAGGGAGGGAGGGGGTAGAGATGGAAGGATAAGGGGGTGAAAGCAGGGAGGGGGGGGGGGAGTAGGATTGGATTAATGGTGCCGTACATAACTTCGTATAACAAAACTTGCTTATTTGGGTTACAAGAGCTTAATTTTGCATCATCTCATTCTCCCTTGCTTTGATCTCAACTCACTTTCTATTTCCCTCCATTATATTCGTTCTTTTTTCTCTTACGTTCCCCTTTTCTAAGTTTCTTTTTCCTGTTGGTTTTGAACTCTTTATGTATTCTCCCATTCTTTCTCCCTTATATCTTATACTCCCTTTGCTATTAATCTTGTACTCCCTTTCCTTCTCTCTTATTGTCTTTCTTCCCGCTTGACACTATTTATACTTTTATATCCAATGCTGTTTTTGATGATAAGGGAGTCGATGCTCTTACCTAATTATTCTCACTTCACTTAATTTTCTTAATGGATTCAGTTAGGCTCATGCGATCCCGTATTTCTTGGTCATTTTATATATATCTGCAATGCTGCTCATTCCCATAATAACAGTTTTTTAGCATGTACTAGTTGTATTTACGTATTGTATTTTACAGGGCCTGAGCTACATTCGTATGGTCCAGTCTCCATATCTACATTTATATATTTTTTGCTTCCTTTGTGTGTGTGTGTGTGTGTGTGTGTGTGTGTGTGTGTGTGTGTGTGTGTGTGTGTGTGTGTGTGTGTGTGTGTGTGTGTGTGTGTGTGTGTGTGTGTGTGTGTGTGTGTGTGTTTTGAGGCGCGTTGTGGCGATCCGTTTCTTGCAGAGTGGAAGTGACGCTCGTTTGAGGCAGTAATGGTGGGACAACCTGTGCTTCCTGTCTGCTGTCTTGCCTTGCCG
>JACEEZ010005244.1:57500-62500 GCA_016584305.1 Chionoecetes opilio | reverse complement strand
GGGTATCTGCTGAACTACATACTACTAACTATTACACTGCATGTAAGAGGATAGTTAAGAAAGGATACCATGCCTCTAAAGAAAATAAGAACATGGGAGTTTCGTAGTGAAGAATGAGAGGATATAAAGTATGCTAACATGACTAACACTAATCTATCCGGGGGACGTTATAATATATATCACAGGGCAATATCAAAACCCAATTACTTTACAATACGAGTCTGTTTTCTCCATTTATTGAAGTCTAGCTTTGGATAAAAAAGATCAGCCGTTTTTAAAGAATGGAACATGTATGAAAATTTTGTCTGTCCTATTTGCTATTGTTAATATTCTGATGTTGAGTTTAGATGAATATTTTGAGATATATTCCTAAGAAGAAAAAATATATTGAAACTAAGAAACATTGTAGTCTGTTGAGGTTTAGCGAGTGTTTATCGGTGCCGAGGTGCTGAAACACTAGTAAATTCACGGCATTCAAGGTTACAAACACTATAAGGCTGACAGTCGCTGGTTACGCTATGCTAATTCAGCCTAATTGTCATATGAAGGAAAGTGTCGACATTGAACATTTGGAAAACAACGAGTGAGGAAACAGCGGCGTTGAGTTAGAGAGAGAGAGAGAGAGAGAGAGAGAGAGAGAGAGAGAGAAAGAGAGAGAGAGAGAGAGAGAGAGAGAGAGAGAGAGAGAGAGAGAGAGAGAAAGAAAGAGAGAGAGAGAGAGAAAGAAAGAGAGAGAGAGAAAGAAAGAGAGAGAGAGAGAGAGAGATAAGATAAGATTTTCATCCTATCTAGACACTTTGCAAGTACCAACTACAAGGTTATTGACTATACAAAGCGCCGCCACGTCAGCATGAACTAGGCGGACTCGAACCGCTGACCGAATGCACAAGGACGCTGCACATTGGGAACTCACGTCTCTACCAACCTTGCCACCCTGACGGGCTGAGAGAGAGAGAGAGAGAGAGAGAGAGAGAGAGAGAGAGAGAGAGAGAGGTGATGAGCAAAACTTTTATCTATTGTCTTTACGATTCTTTAATCTACTTAGCATAGCCTCTTACTCTTTTATCCACTCATTTAGTTCACTTATTGCGCCATTCCCTTCTTTGTTTCCTCTTCATCCCTCCTTCCAATAAAACACCAGACAGTTTTTTCCTTTTCGTTTTAAGAGCAAAGTTTTGTTCCTTAACGCTGCCCTCCTGTTAAGGTGATGGAGGGAGGAAAGACTAAAAGAGGAAGGGAGAGAGGAAGGGAGAGGGAGGGAGGGGGGCAAGGAAGAGGAAGGGAAAGGGAGGGAGGGAGGCAAATTACGGGAGAGTCAGTTTTAAAGTAGCAGGGAGTTGGAGACGGAGGAAGAAAAAAAGTAAATACAGATTACATAAATATTCGTAATCTATTATTGTACGTACACATTATGTAATCCTTATATATTTATGTAATCATGTATCTACCATCCTTTTGGCCCCTCTATACTTATCTTCAGAGTTAAGAATAAAAAAATAATTCCCCCTTTTATTGTTGAAGGAAATCCAATTTGCACCAAGAAAAAGGAAGTCTTAGAGCAATTAAAAGTTTTCTTATATATATTTTTCCTCCCTCTCCCTTCGTCGACGCCCTCCTAAAGAGAAAACTGGGTGTCACATTTTATCCCTCTGCCTCGTACAGTTTTCTATGAAGGCTTTAACGGGATACTACTCTACATATATATACATCAAAGGCAAGTCAATATTACGTAATTTCTTCCCTTGTATTTGAAGCTTAAGACGTTATATGCTTAGTAATTCTACATATAAAGATTTAAAACATGATAAAAACCGTAATATAATGAGAACAGTCTAGTATCACTGATGTAAACTTACGCAACTTCCACAGAATATTCAAAACACGAACCAAATTTTTAAGAATATTGATATATAAAAAATTTCTTAGCGCCTAAACTGTAGACAAATTTAATTATCATCATTATGAGAGAGAGAGAGAGAGAGAGAGAGAGAGAGAGAGAGAGAGAGAGAGGAGAGAGAGAGAGAGAGAGAGAGAGAGAGAGAGAGAGAGAGAGAGAGAAATCAAATCAACATCATAGTTAACAGACTATGACAGATCACCGAACAGACAGTCAGACAGACAGACACAAACACAGACAGACAGACCGGTAGACAGAAGGATGGAAGAGTCCCTCACAGTTTAATTAGGAGTTTTTCTACATAAGGTTCATATCCATTTACGCTGCGCCTATTGTTCTAATCATCTACAAGACTACAAAGGGATTGACCTGTAAGACTTAATTAACACTTCTACCTGTACCTGTAGTCTACTTGTACCGTTCACGTTACGACTGAGGTGATGCTTGACTACTGTTATTGCCTCTCACTCCACGACAGATATCAAGATTTTTGTTTCTTCTTTTTCCTTTTTTTTCCCCCAAGTCGTGTGTCAAGAAGTATGAAGTGAAGACCATAACGTGGGTATCGATATTATTAGTTCCATTATGATACTTTTTGTTGTTAGGCATTATGGAATTATAAGAATTATCGTTTTCACTGTTAACACATAGATCCGTCAAATACTTTTATATATATATGGAGTCTTTTGAAAAATATTGCTGCGTCATATATATATTTTTCAAAGAATGAAAAAATCCATCACGTAAAGAGTTCCATATACATCTATACACTGAAACACGATACCTTTAGCCATTTATATATCTTTGCACAATATACTATTCCATTTATACATCCATACAATTTCGTGGTAAAAGTTATACCATTTTTACAAAAGGAAAGGCTTTGGGGTTTATGGCAATCAACTGCTAAGGTTATTAAGCCAGACATCAAACATTTCTGCGTTTATATCTTTACCCCAGAATGTTACATTTTTAGACATATACTGAAAGGCTTTATAAACCCTTCAAACATCTTTTCAACCATTTTCTCACGCTAATTACTGAAGTCTCGGTCGAAAGCATCTAACAAAGCAATCACGTCATTGACTGATAAACTGTCACATAAAAAAACTGTGCCCAAATCGGAAAACTGCCACTAATACTTCAGTCTCCCCCCTAACGACGACCTCTAATTGCAAAATTGTGACTTTGGTGATTAACGACCTTGTCTCTGGTTCCCACAATTCCACCAACCACGGACACTCCCTTAATTAGCCTGTAATTACTGGATATTTTTCGGTCGCCTTCCATTAAAAGTGAGTTGACGTTAGCACAATCCAGTGATCAGGGAGGGAGAGAGAGAGAGAGAGAGAGAGAGAGAGAGAGAGAGAGAGAGAGAGAGAGAGAGAGAGAGAGAGAGAGAGAGAGAGAGAGAGAGAGAGAGAGAGAGAGAGAGAGAGAGAGAGAGAGAGAGAGTGTATGGAAGGAAGACAGACAATTAGAAAAAAGTAGCAAAATTTATGGAAAAGAGGAAAAGGAGCAGAAAGAACTACATAGAATAATTATATCATATAAGTAAATAGATAATCATAGATGTCTATTAAACAATCATATAATAAAAACATGCGAATGTAATCAACAACAATAGAAGTCTCTGATAGAAGTTTTTAAGTGGATAAAGGGATTTAATAAAGGAGAGGTAGGAAAAGTTCTTACGGCTTTTAACCAGGGTAGAACAAGAAGTAACGGATTCAAGCTGGAAAAGCGTAGATTTAGAAAGGAAATAGGGAAAAACATCTGGTTCACAATAGGGTGGTGATTGTAGTGGAATGGTCTCAAGTAGACAGGTAGTGTAGTGCGGATCATTAGGGAGCTTTAAAGGGGAGCTGGATAGGTTCATGGATGGGGATGAAAGGTGGATGTAGGTAGTGTTAGGTGACAGGAACTACCACGTGTAGGCCTCGCGGCCTCTTGTAGCTTCCTTATTTTCTTATGTTCTTATGTTCTAGAAAGAATTTGACGAAATGACATAAGAAAAGCAGCTACACGGTATGCAAAGAGGAATATTTTTTTCTTATGATTAAGTTTTCATAAGACATTTCAACTATTCTCTCCACCTCCTCCTCCTCCTCCTATAAAATAAATGGGTTTTGATATTTTGATAGCCCTGCGAATTTATATTATATCGTCCCCAAGATCGATTAGTGTTAGTGGTAGTTGTAGTTAGCATACTTCAGATCCTATCATTCTTCACTACGAAACTTCCATGTTCCTATCTTCTTTAGGGACATGGTATATCCTTTACCAACTATCCTCTTACATGTAATTGATAGTTAATAGTATGTAGTTCAGCAGATAGCCTCGTTATTTTTTTTTTTTTTTACATCACAAAGGACTGGCCAAGGGCACAACAAAAATAGGTAACACAAAGCCCGCTTATTGCCAGTCCCTATAAAGAAGACAGTAAGAGAATAAAATAAAAAAGAGGGGTGTGCCAATTTAGTTCGGGAGGTGTCTTGTTACTCTTCTCTTGAAAAGATTTAAGTCGTAGGAAAGTGGAAAAATAGAAACAGGAAGAGAGTTACAGAGTTTACCAGTGAGGGATGAAAGAGTATAGATACTGATTAACTCTTGCATTAGGAAGATGGACATAATAGGGATGAGAATGAGTAGAAAGTCTTATGCAGCGAGGCCCGCGGGAGGGGGGGAGGCATGCAGTTAGCAAATTCAGAAGAGCAGTGAGCATGAAAATAACGGTAGAAGATAGCAAGAGAAGCAACATTGCGGCGGTGATTTAAGGATTGAAGACAGTCAGTCAGAGGAGAGGAGTTAATGAGACGAAAAGCTTTAGACTCAACCCTGTTTAGGAGAGCTGTATGAGTGGATCCCCCCAAACATGTGAGACATACTCCATACATGGGCGGATAAGGCCCCTGTAGAGAGCAAGCAACTGGGAGGGAGAAAAAAAAAGGAGGATATAGACAAATAGGTCTCCTGGTATCTGTTATTCCTCCTCCTCCTCCTCCTCCTCCTTCCCTCCTCCTCCTCCTCCTCCCCTCCTCCTCCTCCTCCTCCTCCTCCTCCTCCTCCTCCTCCTCCTCCTCCTCCTCCTCCTCCTCCTCTT
>JACEEZ010005244.1:32500-42500 GCA_016584305.1 Chionoecetes opilio | reverse complement strand
CATTCTGACATCCCCGCAGGTACTCGGAGCGTCAAAAGCTTCACCAATACTTCATAAGCTTCGAAGCATTCTCTCAGTAAATGATTGAAACTAGACACTCAGCTCATTTCATAAGAGATGTTAACACTACGTGAACCTCATAATCCTGTAACGCACTAGGTGGCAACTCTGACTTACTTTTAGTGTAATATCCCGACGTAAGATGGCGTGATATGTAAGTTTTCATGAGGAATTCGGCTACTAGATGGCCGTGCTCTATAATCTATAGGTCATAACTCTACCTTCACACGGCAGTGTAGTCGACAAATTACTTCATAAAATTGACAATAGAGGGCATAGTTTCGCCATCTTTAGTTACATATTTCAATGATAGACGTCGTCACTTCTTTGGCGTATCTTTTTCTAATCGTGAGTCTATGTTCTTAATTACATGATTCATCGATTGATTGATTTAATGTAAAAAAAGGTGAATGTTCCAACATGAATCATCGAGTGTATCAAGAAATAAATGTGAGACGCCATCACAATAACAATTGTATGAGGAGACAGTCAGCACCGAGAAAATATTTTGATGCAGATATGATGATGACACGGAAACAGATGATTATAGCAGAGAGAATAAATAATATAAACCCCACTTGAGCTTCTTCCTCCTTCTCCGATATATCTGACATTCCCTCCTCCTCCTTCTCTCGTCTCCACCTCCTAGCCTTGCACTATGCCATCCCACATGTAGCTCAATAATAGTAATACGTAGTTCAGCAGATACCCACGTTATACACCACCTATATAAAAAAGTATTAAAGTAAAAAATTATCTTATAGTATCTTATTCCTATATTCCAATGTTCCTATGGTCCTCTTCCTCCTCTTAATCCTAATCCTAACCCTGATCTTCTTACCTCTCCTTACAATAGCTTTCTCCTGCTCTTTCGACTTTCTTTCTTTAATCCTTATCTTTATTTTAATCCTTCCTTCCTTCCTTCCTTCCTTCCTTCCTGCCGTCTCCCCCTCGTCCTTCCAATGCCTTAGTACATTAATTACCTTAGGACCATTACCATTAGTTGTTAAGGAGGGAAGAGGAAAACACAATTGTCTACACATACACACACACACACACACACACACACAACCGCACACACACCCCCACATACACATACACATTTCAGCATAACTTTGCCCTACACGGAAATTCCAGAGTCACAATAACAACGAAGAAAATAGTAATACAATACCAGAAGACAGCTCTCTCTCTCTTCTCCTCTCTCTCTCTCTCTCTCTCTCTCTCTCTCTCTCTCTCTCCCCTCTCTCTCTCTCTCTCTCTCTCTCTCTCTCTCTTCTCTCTCTCTCTCTCTCTCTCTCTCTCTCTCTCTCTCTCTCTCTCTCTCTCTCTCTCAGGAAGACACAGTGTTGCCAAAGAGTCGTGTTTTGCCACAAGACTCGTATTTGTGTTACAGTGTTTTGTTGTGTCCACCTGAGTCTCTCTTTCTGTCAGTTTGTCTTTCTCTCTGTCTGTCTGTCTGTCTGTCTGTCTGTCTTTCTCTCTGTCTGTCTGTCTGTCTGTCTGTCTGTCTGTCTGTCTTTCTCTCTGTCTCTCTCTCTCTCTCTCTCTCTCTTCTCTCTCTCTCCTCTCTCTCTCTCTCTCTCTCTCTCTCTCTCTCTCTCTCTCTCTCTCTCCTCTCTCTCTCTCTCTCTCTCTCTCTCTCTCTCTAACAATTTACCCTAAAGGGACATTTTTCTTTCCCTCTCTGATTCTATTTCACGTTCCCTACACTTCCTAAATGGTTCCAGTTTTGCCTCTTTAGTTGCAATTTACTGAAGTGTTTCTGTCTGTGCTACGCTGCTATTTCCTTGACTTTATTTCTTATTTATGTATCCTTTTCTCTACTTAATCCTTCCTTTCCTTCCTTTGTTCCTATTTATTTTGTATTTTTTTTCATTTAGTATATTCACTATTTTTTCACCATATTTTTCTCTCGTTCCCAGTTTCTGGAAAATTTTGTATTACATTTTTATCTTGGTTTATATTCATGGTACATACTTTAAAACATGTGTATCAAAAAGTTAAAAACCATAACTTTTCTTCTTCTTTTGCATCAACTCACGTTAAATTTTTCTTCATGTAGTACGGTTTTTTATTTTATATATTTTGTTTTAGCTTATCGTTGCTTCACATTTATCACTTTTTCTTTTTATATTTTCTGAACGCTCCCCCTTTCCCCCTCCCCCTTTGCTGTTTAGAGAAGGTATGCTTTTTGTTTGATATGGAAAAACGAAGTAAAATTTAAATCGGGTGGTCCGTGAGCCTAAAAGGGGTTTAACATTTATCCTAGTTTTATTTTTTCACTACCGACATTGATCTGATTGTTTTACTCCGAATAGGGTAAAACATTTGGAAAAAACAGTGATACAGGTTAACCCAGATGCGGCATAAATTGCAATGTAAAACATCACAGAAAAGGGGGTTTTTATTTCCTAATTATAAAAAAGAGATTTCACGAAGATCGGGCAGGGTACTAAACGAAGTTGATTGGATTGACCTACTAAAGGGAATAACCCAAAAAAACATGGTAAGTATTAAAAAATAAAACTCCAATCGGTGGGGGAAAAAAAACAGGCCCCATGGTAAGAAAAATTTTTTGAATAACATAAACAGCCCCTTTGTTGGATGAAATGAAAACCCAAACAAATCATTGGAAAGTAAGCCCCCGAGCGTATAAAAGTTTAAAAGCGATCTAATGGGGGACTCCCCCCGATTCTGGGAAAATTTAAAATTTATGTAAAACGTCTTTTGAAAAAGGATTAATTAAGCCCCTAAAAAGCGCAATATGAAAAAAAAAAATTGCAAAGGAATCCAAATAAAACCCCCGGGAAAAAGGTTTTTTTAAATACGTTCAAAGTAAAAAAAAAGGGTTCAAAAAAAAGGGTTTTGGGGCCACTAAAAAAAGATAAGAAAAAACATCTGGTAAATGATAAAAGAGTATGGCTTTCTTTACCCCAATGAAATTTTAAATGGGTATTTTTTAAAGAAGCCCGAAGCTCCATTACCAGAACCAGTAAACATGTATCCCGGGACTCGAAAGTGAAAAAGATTGGTAATAGGAGAGAAAACAGTAGAGGGAAATATAAAAGTTTTTGCAAAAAAAAACTCGCCCCAGCAAAACCCCTGGGGGGGGGACGAAATCTCGCCGCGATTCCCTTCGCAAATGTCACAGTAAACTTTCGCTCCCTTTAAAAGATTATTCTAAAATATATCCCCTAAGGACAAAAAGTTCCTAGTAGGGGAAAGGGAGCAAAATTTACACCGATTTTCAAGGGGGGGAAAAGTTGAGCCTCGCAAAGAAATTATCGCCCAATTAGTCTAACGTCTGTTTTGTTAAACTTTTTGAAAAAAATATTGCGGGATAAAAAAATTTGTTTTTTCTCGTTTGAAAATAACTAAATCCCTAAACCCCCAGCATGGATTTCGAAAAAGAGATCCTGTTTTAACAAACCTACTCGTTTTTTTTAATGTCTTTTATTAAAAATGGGAGCAAAAATTTCCCCTCGGATAAAAATACCTTGTTTTTTCAAAAAAGCCCTTCGAAAAATTCCCAAATGGGCGACTTTGACAAGCAAAGGGGGAAACATGGCTTAGGAGAGCAATTATGATCAGGGATTGGGGTTTGGGGTTTTCAAATCGTAAACAAGGGGGTAGCAAAAATGGGGGAGGCATTGTTTTGGGTTAGATTTTTATGGGGGGGTGCCTCAGGGTCGGTTTTGGGGCCCTACTTTTTTTTTATATTATCAGTGTTTCTGGACTGGGGACTTGTATCTAAAATATGGGAAAATCTGCAGATGACACCAAATTGGCGGAAAGCATATACTAGAGAAAAAGCGAATTTAACAAGGGATCCGACAAACTTCAGTTTTGGGGAGGGATAAAAAATTTGGCTATTAAAATTAAATTTCCCGTTTAAATTTTGGAAAGAAATGCTTTTGGAAAAATTTTAACCTAAAATTTAAAAATATCAAAGGCAAAAAAAAAATCGTTAACTGAAGTACAACAGGAAAAGGATTTAGGGTTTTTCATCATCAGTAATCATCTTTAGAGGGCTGGTAAGTGGGGGGCAGGTGTTTTCCAGTTCTTTCCGTGAAAACAGGAGTTTAGGCAGGGGTGCGTCCTTTCCCCCCTCACTTTCAAAGCTTGTATGGAAATTTGGGGATTGGGCAAGGTTTTTAGATCAAGTGATTGTGGGGGGCCTCCCTCCCCCAAAAACCAAAATCCCCTGATCTTGTTTTTGCCGATGATGCAAAATTAAAACTTTGCTGAGTCGCTTTGGGGGGTCCTGGGTGATGGGGCCTTTTCGAGGCCTTTCACGAGGGGAGGCAAAAACCCTTTTGGGGCTTGAGGTTACCTGGTCAAAAAACCAAGGTCCCGGTATTTGGAGACTTACTAGATGAAGCCCCGGTTTCAGTTTGTTAAAGCGTTTTTTGGCGAGGGGCATTTGGGTTTGGAAAAATTTTTAAAACCTTGGGGAGCGCAAACCCCTAAAGACGGCGGGTCCCGTCAAAAAGTTTTACGACGGATTGGGATAGCCCAAAGGTGTTAAAGGAAATCGTCGCGGGAAATATTTGGCGTTGTCGGTTTCCGGGGGAGGACAAAAAGATCCGGATCTTTAAGTCGCTTGTGATCCCCCGTCTTACTCTTTTGTTTTGAGGGCAGGACACTAAATAGGACTTTAAGAGACGAATCAATGCCTTTGGAATAAGTGTCTTCGCCCGAATAATGGGGTTCGCTGGGATGATTACGTGTCAAAACAGCGATTGCACCCCTGAGGGCTGAATTTGAGGCCTTTACCTGCATTTGTTTCCCTCAGCGCCAAAATTTGGCTAAATGGGGATGTGGCACGCTACCCCGAAAAACCCAAACCTTCCATCGGGTTTTATCTGTAAGAGACAATCCCGGGGTGGGGGAGGCCAAGGGGGGCCCCCAAAAAGGGTCGTGGCTGGGGCAAGTTGAGTTTTTTTGTCGAGGGGTGCTTGGGATGGGGAAAAGGGGCCTGGATGGGAAATCGCGCGGGGGGACCCCCGGGAGTTTGGGGTGTAGGGTGGGCGAGGCGCGCGCCCCCCGGGGATGCCCCCCCTGATTGATTTATTTATCAGTAAAGATCTTTAAAAAAAAATTTCCCCATAGCCTAGCTGCCAGTAAAAAAGGAAAATGATGTTGGGCTTCATTAAACGCAATTTTAAATAAAAAATCCGAAAGTAATGACACAATTTTTACACCCTCCTTGGTTTGGCCGCAATTTGGAAAATGCCCTTCAATTTTTGGTTTGCCCGTTTTGTAAAAGATCAAGCCAAAATTTGGGAACAGTGCAAAGAAGAGCAACCAAACCAAAAATTTAAACTCTGCGAAATTCATCTTGAAAAAGAGACGCGGAAACCCTTTAAAATGTTCCTTAAAGGATCCGTAGAATCCCCGGGGGGCTTTATAGAAACCTTTAAGAAAACCCAAAAGGGTTTAATTTTCATTAACAAAAGAACCTATTCGAGCTTTCTCCCAAGTGAACCCAAAAAGAAAAAATGGTTTAAAAAAATAAAAAGGTCAAAAGTTGCATCACAGATCTCCGTAAAAAAATATTTTAAGGGTTTGAGTTGTTGATCGATTTGGGAAAAAGGTTAAAAAAACAAATGTTTTCGAAACCAGCACAATAACTAATTTAAAAACAGACTTTACGCGCCCCGTAAAAATAAATGGGTTTTTTGATAGTGGGCCCCGGAATTTTATATTTAGTCCCCCGGACGATTAGTTGTAGGGGTTTGTGGGGAGTTGTAGTTAGTTTTAAATTTTATACCCCCTTTATTTTTCATACGAAAAATTCCATTTCCTTTTCTTTCTTTAGGGACAGGGTATCATTTTTCCCAAATTTTTTTCTTACATGTAGTTGAAAGTTAGTAGTTGGTTTTAGTTCAGCAGATTTCCCCGTTATGGACCAATAGGGGCTCCTGGTGTCTGTTATTTCCCATGAATTCCTATGTAAATTTCCCTCCTCCCTCCTCCCTCCCCCCCCCCCCTCCCCCCTTCCCTCCCCCTCCTCTCCTCCCCCCTCCTCCTCCTCCTCCTCCTTTCCCCCTCCATCCTCCTTCCCCCCTCCCCCTCCCTTCTCCCTTTCCCCCCTCCCATCTAGTGATACCCCGTGACCTTTTGAAAACATTGGCGAGGGATATAGGGAGGGAGAGGGATATAGGGAGGGAGGTAGAGGGAGGGAGAGGGAGGGGGGGGAGTAACCCCCGGTTTTTAAAAAGAGTAGGCAGGTTTTTATCAGGTGTGGTCACTTTTTTGGTTTCCTGTCAGACTAATGATTAAAAGAAGAGAGAGAGGAGAAAAGAGAGAGAGGGGGAGAGGAGAGAGAGAGAGAGGGGAGAGCCGGGGGGAGAGGGGAGAGACCCAGAGAGAGAGGAGAGGAAGAGAGGGAGAGAGAGAGGGGGCCGAGAGGATGAGAGTTGGGGAGGAGAGAGAGAGAGAGAGAGACGGACAGTGAAGCAGACACATACATACATACAGACAGAAATACAGACATATAGACAGAGACAGATAGACAGACAGACAGACAGACAGACAGGTAGACACAGACAAACAGACACATATGGAGGGCTTGTCAGACGAGCATTTTGGCGGCTTTTTCCATTTTGTTTTTCAACCCTTGGCATGTGTCCATCGCAGTTCAACCCCACACACCCCACACCCCCACACATACGCACGCACGCACGCACGCACGCGCGCGCACACATCACACCACACACACACACACGCGCACACACACACCACACACACACACAGGGTACTCCGGGGGTGTAGGGAAGCACGCTCGGTTCACAACCGAGAAGTCCCGGGTTCGATCCCCGGGCGGAGCGGAAATATATGGGCTGTTTCTTTAAAACCCGAGCCCCTGTCCACCCAGTAGTGAATGGGTACCGGGTGTTAGCCGGGGTTTGTGACCTGCTCTCCGGGGTGCTGGCTTCGGCCAAAACTAAGCACTAAGGATGAATGATAAAAAAATGTTGATATGGAGACGGGGCCCATACGAGCGTTGCTCAGGCCCTGTAAAATACAACTAGATGAATACAACTAGATGAATCCCACACACACACACACACCACACACACACACACACACACACACACACACACACACACACACACACACACACACACACACACGCATGATGAAGGTAAGATAAATGATTTGATGGCAAAGTTGAATGATTTAACCATAGATGATATTAATCAGCAATTAGAGCAAATATTGATTGAGCCTGCACTTACAACTTTTCCCCAACATAAGAAAAGAACATACATTAAAAAGACCAACAATGCCACCTTACAGGGTTATGACAGACAATGTTGGAAATCTAGAAAGGAATACCACAAAGCTACCGTAGATAACAGTGAAGTCGCCAGTTCAACGTTTCTTTGTTATTTACAGACGTGTGGTGGCGGTAATACTTAAATTTCTACATCCATGATTTCAGGAAAGTTAGAAGGGGCTATCTGGAAAGTCTGTGTCATTTTGTGTCTTCATCTGTGTCATATTAGGGCTATAAATGAACAAATGACAAAAATAAAACCAAGTGGCGACCTCACTATACCTACTACAGTAAAGTCGCCAGCTAGTATTTTAACCCAATAGTTGAGTCGCCACTCTGGGGAATTCAGGGAAATTAGAAGTAAAGTAAAACAAGTCTCTATATATATTAGCTGCTGAAGATGCTTGGATATATAAAAATTCCTCTGCCAACGTGAAAATAAATTCTATTCAAGTTTGAAAGATCTGGCAAGTCTGTGTCCTGCCGCCCGAAAGGCTACTGTTTACTGTCTGTCATCGCGCGAAGGAAAAAACGTGAGAAGCAAAATGCGCAACAGTTATATTTGCAGATCAAAGCATAAAACAACGCTAAAAACAGGGTAGATTATACAGTCATGATATAAACTACTGTGTAACATCTTCAGTAGCACATAAAAATCAGTAGTGATGCTATAATTCGTAATATTTGGCGCCTGGCGACTTCACTGCAGGTGGCGACTTCACTGTTATCTACGGTAGGCATAGATATAATTTGCACAGGAACAATGTAAACTTTAACAACATGATTGAGGAAAGCAAAAATCTATAAAAAAACCTAAAAAAGATTTAAAAATAAAGGAGAGGCCCAAACTTAGTGAAGGAATTAGAAAATACAGTTTGTGATGATCCTAAGTATACTGGAAATTCTAAAGGGTCAGAAAAAGAGCTGCCGATCCCCATTACATTAAATGAGTTTTATGAGCATTTCAGACAATTTATGGATGATATAGCTGATAATGAGGAAGTAAATTTATAAATGATTATGCTAATTTTGAATACTGACACTCACCTTACTTAGGCTCCTATAATAAGGAAGAGGTGGTTAGAAGTATTAAGAAATTAAAAATAATAAATCCCCAGCATCTGACTGATAGCAAATGAATACATTAAAAGTACTCAGCATTTTTTGTGCCCCTTATATGTAAAATGTTTAATGAAATATTTGATACTGGTGTTATGCCATCTGAGTGGTTGGTTGGTATGATGTGCCACTTTACAAGAATAAAGGTGACATTCAGGATTTAATAATTACCGGGGATCACTTTGCTTAGCTGCAGGGAAGCTGTTCCCCTCTATACTCAATGAGAGACTTAATGAATACTCAAATAGTTTGTTAATTATTAATGAAACACAAGCAGGCTTTAGGCATGAATACTCCTCTTTGGATCACATATTTTTGCTGAAGTGTGTAATTGATCTGGAAGATCTGGATCTGAGCTGGAAGAAAAGGAAGCTTTTTTGTCTGTTTGTGGACTATAAGAAAGCTTTTGATATGGTGTGGCGTGAAGGTTTGTGGGATAAGCTAGTGAGGGGAAAAGGGGAATGGGAAAAATTTTAATGTAATCAGAACATATGTACAATAACATCAGGTCTTGTGTCATGCTTAACAACAGAAAACAGATACCTTTGTATGTAATGTAGGGGTGAGGCAAGGCGAAAATGTGTCACCTTTGCTTTTTGCTTTTTATATTAATGATCTTGAAAGTAAATTACTTGAATATAATTGTAATTATGTAAATTTTGGTGATGATTTCTTCAATTCATATCTAAAACTTCTTGTTCTAATGTATGCAGATGATACAATCATATTCTGTGACAGTGTGGAAGGAATGAAGCAGGGACTGATTGCTCTGAATTTGTATTGTAATGAATGGGAAAATTTAAGCTTAACTTTACAAAACAAAAATAGTCCTGTTTAGTAGGGGTTAAGCTAACCTAGATAATTATGCATTTTTAATTTGGTGGTGAAAACATTTAGGTTGTGAGGACTATAAGTATCTTGGTGTGTTATTTAATACAATGGAAGGTTTCGTAAAGGTGAGGGTGGAGCTTAAAGAACAGGCAACAAGAGCCCTGTTTCTCATTGATAGGTAAGTGTAGGAAGTTTGACTTGCCATTGACATGCAGATTGAACTTTTTAATACCATGGTACTACCTATACTGACTTATGCATCTGAGATCTGGGGATATAATATCATTAGAGAGTTAGAAAAATTGCATCTGAAATTCTTAAAACAGTTACTGGGGGTTCATAAAAATTCTAGTAATGACATGGTATATGGCGAACTTGGAGTATTTCCACTTGGCATACATATAAAGAGCAGAATGATAGGATATTGGTCTAAGCTAATTTCAGGAAAAGATACAAAATATAGCTATATAATGTATCAATGCTTATTGCGTTGGATAGGTTAGGGATTTTATCCTCTCCATGGTTAGCCTGTATCAAAAAATTTTGTAATGAATGTGGTATGTCAGGTATGTGGTTGTTGCAAGATGTCCCTAACCAACATGGGTTTAAAAGGCTGTGGAATTGAGATTGAAAGACCCGTGGATTGCAACTTGGCATGGCAAACTTAGTAACAAAAACTTTATGTAGCAACTACAAGCTGTT